>CM022300.1:469834179-470349828 GCA_011799875.1 Thinopyrum elongatum | reverse complement strand
TGTCACTGCTAGAAATTGGTTTGGGGTCCATATCTTTTTGTTTGGATTTTATTTAAATTGAAAAAGGATTAAACAGTGTTATGCTGCTGCTGTTCCTTGTTGTTCGAGTCCTTTTACAATTCCAACAAATGTTGCAATCATTTTTTATAAATGCTATGAGAATATTTGCAACATGATGCACATTTTAGTTCTAGGTTTTGAGCAACTTTTATTTTCCACTTTCATTTAAATTTGAATTTGACTTAGGAGTTGAAATGCAATATGATGCTAATAATGATCATGCACTGTTAAGCTTGCTGACATGTCATTATCAAAAGTGATTACTGTAGTTAACCACCGGGGGGTGTTACAAATCTCCTCTACTAACAAGAATTCTCGTCCCGAGAATTAAGAAATAGAAGGAAAAAGTTCGGGGTATTCCGCACGAAGATTATCCTCGCGTTCCCAAGTGGTTTCATCTTCAGTATGATTTGACCACTAAACTTTGAGGAACTTGGTAACTTTCTGGCGGGTCCGACGTTCAGCTTGATCGAGAATGCGGACCGGATGCTCCTTATAAGATAGATCATCTTGCAATTCGAGCACCTCGTGATCCACTGCTCGGTGCGGAGATTCCTTGAAGCATTGACGAAGTTGCGACACATGGAAGACGTCGTGGATATGAGAGAATTGCGGCGGCAACTCCAATTTATATGCCACCTGACCACGTCTGGCAACAATGCGGAAAGGACCAATGTAGCGCAGAGCTAGCTTGCCCTTGATTCCAAAACGGTGAGTGCCCTTCATAGGGGTGACACGAAGATAAGCGTGATCACCAGGTTGATAAGTCAAACCCCATCGTTTGCGATCATAGTTGCTCTTCTGACGGTCCTGAGCCGCCTTGAGATTTTCACGGACGATACGGACTTGTTCTTCGGCTTGTTGAATAATATCTGGACCCACGAGCGGTCGTTCCCCAGTTTCTGACCAATTCAGAGGGGTTCGACATCTACGTCCATAGAGAACTTCAAAGGGGGCCATTTTCAGACTAGCTTGATAGCTGTTGTTATAAGAGAACTCGGCATATGGAAGAGATTCTTCCCACTTCTTGCCGAAAGAAACAACACAAGCTCGTAGCATGTCTTCAAGCACTTGGTTGACTCGCTCGACTTGGCCTTGGGACTGAGGATGATAAGTTGAACTCCAGGTAATATGAGTTCCCATAGCCTTTTGAAAACTTTCCCAGAAATGACCAGTGAATATGCTGCCACGGTCTGAACTGATCTCTTTTGGAATACCGTGGAGTGAAACAATTCTGGAGATATATAATTCTGCTAACTGACTAGCAGTGATCGTCTCCTTGACAGGCAGGAAGTGTGCAACTTTGGAGAGTTGGTCGACGACGACAAGAATAGCGTCGTGACCCTTCTGTGACCTGGGAAGTCCTGTAATGAAATCCATCTGAACCTTGTCCCATTTCCATAAAGGAATAGGAAGTGGTTGCAGAATTCCAGCAGGCTTCCGATGTTCTGCTTTAACGCGTCGACACACATCACATTCAGCAACATATCGAGCAATGTCTTGCTTCATTCTAGACCACCAGTACCTTTGACGGAGATCACGATACATCTTGGTGCTACCCGGATGAATAGACAACGGGGTATCATGTGCCTCCTTCATGACTTTGTCAGTCATAAGCTCGAAGCGAGGTACGACAATGCGGTTTCTGAAATACAAGGTTCCATCTTCAGACAGGGAGAAATCCCTGTACTTTTCAAGGTGAAGACTCTTCTTCATCAGATCAACTTCAGCATCTTTAGCTTGCGCATTCTTAACAGCTTTCTCAAGATCTGGTTGTATCACAAGGTTATTAAGAGAACCCTGTGGAACAATACGCAGATTTAGCTTGCGTAGTTCTTCAAAAAGACGAGGTTGAGCTCGCCTAACCATGAGGTTGTCGCAATAGGACTTGCGGCTTAAGGCATCAGCCATCACGTTAGCCTTGCCAGGGGTATAAGAAATACCCAAATCATAGTCTGCAATGGTCTCCATCCATCTTTGCTGACGGAGATTCAGAGATGGCTGAGTGAACAAGTACTTCAAACTTTTATGATCCGTGTAGATCTCGCAACGATTACCGAGGAGGTAATGTCGCCACAACTGCAGTGCATAGATCACAGCAGCTAGTTCTAGATCATGTACTGGATAATTCTCTTCATGTGGGCGCAACTGACGAGAGCCATAAGCAATCACTTTACGCTCTTGCATTAGGACACAGCCTAATCCTTCACGGGATGCGTCACAATAGATCACAAAGTCCTTGCGGGTATCTGGAGGAGATAGTACTGGGGTATTGTAACGGATTGACATCTGCCCCAGTGGATAAAGAATGTACTCTGGATGTATCCCTGCTCGAACAGCTGGTAGCTGCGTCGCAGGGTGTGGTGGAAACAAACGATCCATCTGAAACAGAGGAAACTCATGATTGTCAAAAGACAAGGAGAAGTATAACCGATCTCGGAGAGAAAGGTTAAACAAAACAATGGAAAGGAAAATGATTATCAGACTAATCAGATCAATGTCAGGGAAATCGCACAGATATTCAGCTCTTCGGGTGGACGAGAATTACGAGATCCTAAGTGTCGGCGTTAGTAAACTTTAGTTAACCCGAAAGGAAGAGAGGTCAGAGTCCCAGAGTAAAGATGAGGAATAAAAGATACTAATACCTCCCAATTGGCGACGTGGGCCCGTAAGCCACACGGCCAAGTTAGTAAAACAGTTTTGGACCACTAGACTCAACTTCGGCCAAGGAGTTGGAAAGGGGATTCCTACAGGCAGTCGGCTCTGATACCAACTTGTGACGCCCCCGGCCCGATCGTGCACTAATCATACACGCAAATGCACACGATCAAGCCTAAGGACTCACGGGAAGATATCACAACACAACTCTAAAACATAAATAAAGTCATACAAGCTTTATATTACAAGCCAGGGGCCTCGAGGGCTCGAATACATAAGCTTGCGAACAAGTGTCAGCGGAAGCATCAGATATCTGAGTACAGATATGAAATAGAAACAGAAAGGCCTTTAGAAAGGCGGGGCAAAATAAAACACTACGATCGAAAGGCGAAGGCCTCCTGCCTGGGACCCTCCGATCCTACTCCTGGTCGTCAGTCAACTCGTAGTAGTATCCATCCTCTGGGTAGTAGTAGTAGCGATCGTCAGGGCATCTGTCTCAGGGGGCTCCGTCCTCTGGTCACGTCAAACTGATATGGGGAGAAAAAGGAAAACAAAGCAACCGTGAGTACTCAGAAGTACTCAGCAAGCAAGGATCTACACTACATATGCAACATTTTCAAGGGGAGGCTGTATATGTGGACTGGGCTGCAGAAATGCAAGAATAGAGAGAAGGCCTAGTCCTATCGAAGACTAGCATCTTCAGAGGTCTTGCAGAAATAGAAGAGGGTAGAGCAGGTCAATATAATGTAGTAGTAACATTAAGTCTCATCCTCACCCAGAGATCCTTTCTCGACTCCCTGCGAGAAAGCAATCCCAGAGCCATACAGTCATCAACCTCGTCCTGAGATCCCTTCTCGACTCCCTGCGAGAAGCAATCCCAGAGCCATATATACAGGTCTCATCACAGGTATCCAGTTCTAAATTGTATCAATCAGGATACAACTCCGAGTGTCCTTTACCGTAGGACCGGCTATCGATAGAAATGTTCTTCCCTACAGGGGTGCACCAACTTACCCAACACGCTCGATTAACTTCGGCCGGACACACTTTCCTGGGTCATGCCCGGCCTCGGCCAAACGACACATCGCAACCCTACCTACAGCTCAGCAGAGAGGTCCCCGCCGGTCTACATCCTAAGCGCAAGGGGGTCTTGGCCATCGCCCCTCACCCTCCGGGTCGTTGCGCACAGGGTGGATACCAGCATCGCCTCGGGTGGCCGACACGATCCGACCGTGCCGCCATGCTGAACTGGACGTCTGACAGAGCTTTCGGCTGATGCATACGATGCAGAACGCCCATACTATGCCCACGTGATGGTTAGTGCTATCAGACCAGAGGCCTGCTCGGATCAAATATCCAAATCGCTAGGACTAGGGGCTTGCGGTAACGAGCAGAGACTCACGAAAGATGTGACCCCGTCGCCCCGTCTCGAGGACTTGCGGCAAGGGTTAAGAATGCGCGGCCGCGCCTCGTATTCACCACTCGGGCACCACACTGGCAACCCGCCTTCACATCACACGCGGGTACCCCTCAGGGTCGACCCGCCTTTCCAAGTAACATTGTAAAGTCCAAGTATCCGTGTGTCCATAACATCAGGGAATCCGAGGTATCACCCTCATTGAATTCCCACTCGATGTATCCGTCAAGGTGAACTAGGAGGAATCACCCTCACTGGGTCCACACTTGAGGTGTTGTACGACAGCGTCGTTATCGGAAGCGGTGAAGGAGGAATCACCCTCGATGACCACGACCGAATAACTACTCTACAGAGTTAACATCAGAAGTGCTACATGAGGTTTCACCCTCGACACTCGATAGTAACGCTGCAGTGTCGTTACAACTAAGGGGGGGGTGATGTGCGGTGTCGGGGCCTGGTCTTCAATCCCGTTGATCGGGTCTTCTGACGATCCAGCGCGGCAGTCGGGATAAGTGGGGTCACTGATAGGTCTCTACCCAGCCTAGACTAAACAGTTTAGGATATGTAGGTAATTATCAACAGCAGGTTACAATGAACAGGCTATGCATCAGAATAGGTAAAGCAGCAGCAGCAGCAGCAATTCTAATGCAAGCATGGGAAATAGAATGGGCGATATCGGGATGATCAAAAGGGGGGGCTTGCCTGGTTGCTCGGCGGCAAGGGCGAGGTCGTCAGTACTGGAACCAATCACCGGAGCTGCGTCGGCACCGGGCTCTATCGAGAGAGAAGAGGGGGAGGAAACAGTATAAATATTAAGCAAGCAAGTGCTACACAAAGTATGACATGACAATACGCAGTGCCGGGTGTGTCCTAACGTACGGTTGCACGTCACTGAGGAAGGAGGGATCCATCCGGGAATGTTTTCCCGGTTCCGGACATTTGTTAGACAGATGACCGGAGGGGAACGGTTGCATGTTTTGATAGTTAGAGACATGTGGTGGACGAACGGATCGCGTATTCGGATTCGTCTCGTCGTTCTGAACAACTTTCATGTAGAAAGTATTTTCATCGGAGTTACGGTTTATTTTATATGATTTTCTAAAGTTTTTATTAATTCTCTGGAATTTATTATTTATTTAAATTCGAATTATCCAGAACATTATCCAAAACAGTGTATGCTGACGTCATCATGACGTCAGCATGATGTCAGCAGGCATCCTGACATGTGGGTCCCACCTGTCATAGGCTGTCTGGTTAATTAGGGTTAATTATTTGATTAACAATTAATTAAACTAATTAATTAAATTAAATTAGTCTAAACAGAGTTAATTAGCCTAATTATTTAACTAATTAATTAATCATTTATTTATTTATTTTTCTTTTTATTTCTTTTATTTAAAAGTTTTTGGGCGGGGCCCGTTTGTCAGCGGGCCAGGGGGGGCTTGGCCCACCGGCCAGTGGCTCAGGGGGGCGGGGGCCCCACCTGGCGGTGACCCAGGGGCCACGGGCGGGCGCGGGCGACGGCGATGGGAGCGGCAGCGCGGGCGCCTGTGCATGCGCGAGCAGGCGCGGGCGAGCGCGCACGCGCGGTGAGGCAAGGACGCGGGCGGAGCGCGACGAGGGCGATGCGGGCGCGGCCGGGGCGCGGGGTGGGGTGCGCGCGCGAGGGAGGGAGGCCGAGGCCGAGGCCTCACCGGCGTTGTAGGGCACGGGCAGCGGGCGCGGGGACGACGGCGTGGTCCGGCGAGGGGGAACGCGTCGACGGGGCGGCGACGGCGGTAGGCGACGGTGTCGGGGGCGAGGCGTCGAGTGGGTCGGGGAGCGGTGGCGCGGTGGACAGGGGGGAGGCGAGGCCTGCGCGACGGCAGCGGAGCAACAGCTCGAGCAGCAGCCGCGGCAGGAGAGCAGCGGCGGGGGTCCTCACCGGGGGTTCGTAGGGCCAAGGCAGCGGGGGGGGTGGTTCGAGTCGAGGGGGAACGGCGACGGGGTCGATCGGGGGGTACGCGCGGCGACGAGGTGGCGTGGTCGGGCGCCAGGGCGCGGTGAGGCGCGGGGCTGCGAGCGTGGCAAGGAGGAGGAGGAGGGCCGGCGGCGGGGCAGGCAGGCCGGCGATGGCGTCGGGGAAGGCGGCCGGCGAGGGCGCCGAGGCGGCGCGGGCGACGGGGTTCGATCCCGATCCAGAATTTCTGGATCGGGGGGGGAGAGGAGCGAGGGGGGGGGATTAGGGTTTCGGGGTGAGGGGAGGGGTTATAGGCCCGGGGTGGCCGGCCTGGGTGGTGGCCTGGTGGCCAGCTGGGCCACGGCCCAGTTGGTCCGGGGGGGGGGCTTTGCCTTTTTTTACTTTTTTTTTCTATATTATTTATTTTCCTTTCTGTTTTCTCTTTATTTTTATTCCAAAAGACTTTTGAAAATATGAGACTTGCTCCATATTTACAGTGCTTAATTGCACTGCTAGAAATTGGTTTGGGGTCCATATCTTTTTGTTTGGATTTTATTTAAATTGAAAAAGGATTAAACAGTGTTATGCTGCTGCTGTTCCTTGTTGTTCGAGTCCTTTTACAATTCCAACAAATGTTGCAATCATTTTTTATAAATGCTATGAGAATATTTGCAACATGATGCACATTTTAGTTCTAGGTTTTGAGCAACTTTTATTTTCCACTTTCATTTAAATTTGAATTTGACTTAGGAGTTGAAATGCAATATGATGCTAATAATGATCATGCACTGTTAAGCTTGCTGACATGTCATTATCAAAAGTGATTACTGTAGTTAACCACCGGGGGGTGTTACATCATGTGTGGGCAAGGAACATTTTATTATCCAAAATCTGCTTGCTCTTCTTTAGCATGTTCCTCTTCTGTTCTTCTTTAATAAGTACTCTCTCCGTTCCTAAAATATAAGTCTTTGTACATATTCCTCCATGGACTACATATGGAGCAAAATGAGTGAATCTACACTCTAAAATGTATCTATATACACCCGTATGTGATCCATAGTGGAATCTCTACAAAGACTTATGTTTAGGAATAGAACGAGTATAATAGTTGTACAATATGTTCCTTGTAGTGAAGAGGAGCAGGGACATTTGCAGTGTACAGGTCTATTCGGTCGCCTGTCATGGACGCTTTCAACTCTTTGTGTTGGTCTGCCCTAATATCCAGGAAATGCTGGGAGTTGTGTCACCTTTGAGAGTTAGACTGATAGTAATAGTACTGCACCTTCAGTTGTAGAGAGCTGGTATCTGAAGCCTTTCTAGCCGTACCGGCAATACTAGCACATATTTTCCAGCAAGTTCCACTTTCCTGATTTTACTCGTGATGCTTAGGGTTTTCCCATTATATCTACACTATGATCTGCGTAGGTGCTTTGTGTCCTACTAGCAGCAGTCCACCCTTTAAAGCTAAACAACACACCAATCATAATTCCAAAGCTTAGTTGTTCCAATACGAATGTGACTTGATATTCAGATTAGTTAACAGACATACATTTAATTGGTCAGCTAATACTCCCACTTGAGTTTCCAAATGCCTGTGGCCACATAGAGAGAGATAGCATGGAATTGCATTTCTTTGGATGCTCTGATACATCATGGGTGGGCAACCAACATTGTATAGAAAGAAACGGAATCTCCATAATATGCTTCCTCTTCTATTCTTTAAAATGTTCCTCTCATGTTCTTCTTTAATAAGTAAAGTATGTTCCTCGTCAAGAAGGCAAGTTGGGACATCTGCAGTCGACAGGTCTATTTGGCCACTTCTGCAAGTTGCTTTCAGCAATTTGAGTTGGTCTGCCATAATATCCAGGAAATGTTGGGAGTTGTGCGGCCTTTGAGAGACTAGACTGATAGTAACAGTAGCGCGCCTTCAGGTGAATAGAGCTGGCCTGTAGGTGATCGATAGGCTTTCGATTAGTAGCGGCAATACAACCCCATATTTTCTAGCCAGTTCCACTTCCCTGATTTATTTATGATGCTTATGGTGTCCCCCTTTTATCGACACTACAATCTGCGTAGTGGCTTTGTGTCATATTAGCAGCACTCCATCCTTCAAGCGAAACTACATGCCACTCTTATTTCCAAAGCTTACATTTAATTGGTCAGCTAATGTTACTACGTGAGTTTTGAAATGCATGTGCGCCACATATAGAGACATGTTGGAATACTATTTCTCTGTGCACTCTCGTTGCCATGGTTTCGCAATAAACTTTCAATACAGCATATTATGAACCTATCATCTGCCAACTATCCTTACTTCTGGAGCTCCCAACAGGGAGCCTATTTTTTTGTGTAGTTGTGCCAGATTATATTATTGTACGCACCAAATTACAGCACACAAGGGCTCTCTCATCAAAATCCAGTAATAGCACACAAGGGTTTACAAGGACCCCCTATTATATTAGAATATCCTCTGCATTACAAAGATAATCTCACTACTATTTATGTTGTCATGCTTCTCAAATATTGAACATAATCACAATGAATATGAGAATGCGCACATCAGAAGAGTATCGTGGAACAATGCAATGACTAACAAACATGGCATCGAGGCATTGAGTTCCATTCTGGATGGAATGAAGCCCACACGCTCCACACCTACAGATTCATGTTCAGAATATGATCCTAATGACTATTATGAGCTCAAGGAGTCAAAGGCAGATGGCCTATCCTGTTCACCCTACAAGGTGTCTGTTCTAATTTGGCAAGGTTTTATTGGTTGCACGTAACTTGCGTAAGCTGTCTTGCATTTCTTCTGCTTCTTTGCACCGCCATGTGCTTAGTTTACTCATAATATATGTGAAGTTGCCATGCCCACCCATTATCAATACGCATTCCATTTGTCATCATACCATGTTTTTCCATTCAAATGCTGCTCTTGTGTATCAGACATCCAAAAGGAAGAGAGTGATTGCAGAACCTGAAGGAGTAGTAGCAAAGTCCTTGAAAAAGGTGGTGGTACCGCAGAAATCAGACAACACCCCACTTATATTGGCGATAGAACCTAGGATATCGCAACTATGCTGCTCGCTGCTTTGCTCTTGTTAGTACCTGTTGTCTTGTATCGTTGTACTTACATTCATACCCGGTTGATTATGTGACATCAGTGTGCATGATAACCTGCATATCCACTGTTCTCTCCTAATTATCAGATATATATTAATGCTTACATTAATGTAGAATAAACCCAATGCTTATGAAGAAGTTTAGCTCCACATTGTTCTTTTAAGTATCTATTGTCCTTTATCACTGTACTTATACTGTCAGCTAGTTGTTCATGTACCATCACTTTGCAGCTTATTTTCCCTTGGCATCCATTTTGTACACATCTGATCTATGTTTACTCTTACAAAAATGTTGAATAAAACCAATGCTATTGAAGATGTTTAGCTCTGCATTACTCTTGTCAGTACCTTTTGGATGTATGTTGTACCTACATTTATAGCTAATTGATTATGTAGCATCACTCTGCATGTTAGCTTATATAATCTCCATTTGTTCCTATATTATCACTTCTATATTTACTCTTAACAAAATGTAGAATAAAGGCAATGCTTATGAAGAAGACTCTGTGGTAAACTTCTTGAATTGCCCGCCCATCAACATGGAAAAGGGCTTTATAGAGCCGGTCTTCATTACTAACGTATGTTTGTCCTTCTCAAGCCTTCAAACTTTGTTGTGTATATTTGGATAGTAATGACTGCAACTGCTATTTATTTTTGTCTTTGCATCAAATTACATGTTTAAAGTTTATTATGAAGTTCATAAACATAAGTTTCTCCTTCTCAATTTCAGTTTTTAGTTGTACAACCTAGTTCCTTATTCATACCATGTAAATTAAACTAAACATAGCAAATGATCTTCCTTAGCACTGCATGTATGCTTGTTGATCTGTAATCCAGTGGTGTGGTCAAACTACCAACTCCAGGACAATATCATATCCTGCTATGTCTTAACTATGAACAATGCATATTATGTTCATGTTATTTAAATCATGTCTCTTTATTTACCAATATGAAATGGGATAAATTGACAATACACTCACCATCGATGCTTATACATTCTTTAGCACTACATCTATGCTTGTGTTCTTGATCTGTAATCCAGTGGTGTGGTGAAGCTGGCCACTCCTGCACAATGCCATTTCCTGCCATGTCTTAAGTGTGAACATTTTTTATTCTATTGTAATCCAGGTCTCTTTATTTGCCACTAAGAAATGGGATGAATCGATAGCACTGTTGCTTATATGTGCAAAGCATGTTATCTGTCTGCTTTTTTCTCTTTCAGGGTGATATCACTGACGCCAAGTACTGCCATTGATGCTATGCAGCTAGAGCTGGATATAAACATCAAACAAGTGCAGTCATCAGCTTGCTCAGCTACTTGTGCTGGAGCTCCCAGGCAGGGCTAACCTTTCTTGAACTGTGTTGAAGTGTTGTCAGTTCTGTATATTATTTTAGGCGGTGTGTTTATTTGCACTGGTGGCATCCTTTGATGCCCAGTGTATGTAATCTGCTATCTGGTTGCGCTTTATTATCGCTGCCGGTGAACTTTTATGCCCAGTGCACGTAATATGCAGTAATTTCTTTGTTGTATAGTTTAGGTATATTCTTCATCATGATGCTGTAATTTAATTTCTGTATATGCTGTCGTCGCTCCCTGAAAAGGTCGTAAGCTTTGACAGAGCGCAATGGGCCTAAATGTTCGGTTTATTATATAAAAAAAACTTATGGTACTAAAACTGGCCGGCCCGCCAATCGCTGTAAATGGGCCGAAACGTGGGCCTACAATCATGTCCGGCCAATAGCAGGCCTAGACGTAAACTCACCAACTATTAGTTTCGCGCCTTTAACAGGTCGAGTAAACCAGTTGCCTAAGTTGGGCCAGAAAAAAGAATGGGCTTTTAACAGTTCGAAAAGTAGATTGGACCTGAATGGTGTTGGAGGCCCATGATTGGCTCAACAACAAGACGAACCATTAACAGGCCAAAATATTTGTCGGGCCACATTTGGCCGAATAACATAATGGGTCGTAAGCAGGTCGGATGCAAAGCGGACCATCATTAGGGCCAGTTATCTCACTGGCCTGTAATGGGCCAATAGTCAGGTTGGGCTAAAATATATCCACGAAGACTACATGCCTTTAAGAGGCCGAAAGTCATTTCGGCCCAGAAATAGGCCCACATGTACCAATGGCCATTAACAGGCCGAAAGTAATATCGGGTTGAACTATTACATGGGCCTTTAAGAGGCCGTACTTCAAATGGGCCCCAAATGGGGCCGAAAGCACAGTGCCTGTTAACGGGCCAGATCATATATGGGACGTAATTTGGCCCAAAGAATGTCAGGCAGTTAACGGGCCGGATCCTATATGGGCCGTCATTTGGCCCAAAACATGGCAGACAATTAACAGACCGGATCTGATGTGGGCTGTCATTTGGCCCAAAACGTGACAGAAATCTAACGGGCCGGATCTTATGTGGGCCGTAATTTGGCCCAAACCGTGGCAGGCTGTTAACGGGCCGGTCGAGTAGAGTATGACAAAATCTTGTGGGCCCTTGGCTGGGCCAGCCTTTTTATCTTAAATGGGCTACTGTTGGGCCCTGCCACGTGTCGACGTAACATAGGCGCGTTCCCTCCAATGTACGGATGACATGTGTCCCAACGCTAAGCCGACACGTGGATCCTCCGGCGAATGAGAATTTTACACGTGGAAAATCTGTTGGGGAACGTAGTAATTTCAAAATTTTCCTACGAACACACAAGATCTATCTAGGTAATACATAGCAACGAGCGGGAGAGTGTGTCCACGTACCCTCGTAGACTGAAAGCGGAAGCGTTTAGTAACGCGGTTGATGTAGTCGAACGTCTTCGCGATCCAACCGATCAAGTACCGAACGCACGGCACCTCCGCGATCTGCACACGTTCAGCTCGGTGACGTCCCTCGAACTCTAGATCTAGCTGAGGCCGAGGAAGAGTTTTGTCAACACGACGGCGTGGTGACGGTGATGATGAAGTTACCGGCGAAGGGCTTCGCCTAAGCACTACGACGATATGACCGAGGTGTGTAACTGTGGAGGGAGGCACCGCACACGGCTAAGACAAATCTTTTTCTGTGTCTTTAGGGTGCCCCCCTCCCACGTATATAAAGGAGGGAGGGAGGAGGAGGCCGGCTAGGGGAGGAGGCGCGCCAAGGTGTGGAGTCCTACTAGGACTCCCTAGTCCTAGTAGGATTCCACCTCCCATATGGAGTAGGAAAGGGGAAAGGGAGAGGGAAAGAAAAGAGGGGGCTGCGCCCCCTCCCCTAGTCCAATTCGGTTTGGGCAAGGGGGGGGCGCACGCCTCCTCACGTGGCCTGCCTCTTCATTTCCCGTATGGCCCAATAAGGTCCATTACTTCTCCCGGTGAATTCCCGTAACTCCCCGGTACTCCGAAAAATACCTGAATCACTCGGAACCTTTCCGATGTCTGAATATAGCCTTCCAATATATGAATCTTTACCTCTTGGCCATTTCAAGACTCCTCGTCATGTCCCCGATCTCATCCGGGACTCCGAACAAACTTTGGTCATAAAATCACATAACTCATAATACAAATCGTCATCGAACGTTAAGCGTGCGGACCCTACGGGTTCGAGAACTATGTAGACATGACCGAGACACTTCTCCGGTCAATAACCAATAGCGGAACCTGGATGCTCATATTGGCTCCTACATATTTTACGAAGATCTTTATCGGTCAAACCGCATAACAACATACGTTGTTCCCTTTGTCATCGGTATGTTACTTGCCCGAGGTTCGATCGTCGGTATCATCATACCTAGTTCAATCTCGTTACCGGCAAGTCTCTTTACTTGTTCCGTAGTGCATCATCCCGTAACTAACTCATTAGTCACATTGCTTGCAAGGCTTCATATGATGTGCATTACCGAGAGGGCCCAGAGATACCTCTCCGATACTCGGAGTGACAAATCCTAATCTCGATCTATGCCAACCCAACAAACACCTTCGGAGACACCTGTAGAGCATCTTTATAATCACCCAGTTGCGTTGTGACGTTTGATAGCACACAAGGTGTTCCTCCGGTATTCGGGAGTTGCATAATCTCATAGTCAGAGGAACATGTATAAGTCATGAAGAAAGCTATAGCAATAAACTTAATTATCATTATGCTAAGCTAACGGATGGGTCTTGTCCATCACATCATTCTCCTAATGATGTGATCCCATTCATCAAATGACAACACATGTCTATGGTTAGGAAACTTAACCATCTTTGATTAACGAGCTAGTCTATTAGAGGCTTACTAGGGACTCGTTGTTTTGTCTATGTATTCACACATGTATCAAGTTTCCGGTTAATACAATTCTAGCATGAATAATAAACATTTATCATGATATAAGGAAATATAAATAACAACTTTATTATTGCCTCTAGGGCATATTTCCTTCAGTCTCCCACTTGCACTAGAGTCAATAATCTAGTTCACATCGCCATGTGATTAACACCAATAGTTCACATCGCCATGTGACCAACACCCAAAGGGTTTACTAGAGTCAATAATCTAGTTCACATTGCCATGTGATTAACACCAATAGTTCACATCGCCATGTGACCAACACCCAAAGGGTTTACTAAGGTGTGATCTTGTTTTGCTTGTGAGAGAGGTTTAGTCAACGGGTCTGCCATATTCAGATCCGTATGTATTTTGCAAATTTCTATGTCTACAATACTCTGCATGGAGCTATTTTTAGCTAATTGCTCCCACGTTCAATATGTATCTAGATTGAGACTTAGAGTCATCTAGATCAGTGTCAAAGCTTGCATCGACGTAACTCTTTACGATGAACTCTTCATCACTTCCATAACCGAGAAACATTTCCTTAGTCCTCTAAGGATAATTTTGACCGCTGTCTAGTGATCTACTTCTGGATCACTATTGGTACCTCCCTGCCAGACTTATGGCAAGGTACACAATAGGTTTGGTACACAGCATGGCATACTTTATAGAACCTATGGCTGAGGCATAGGGAATGACTTTTCATTCTCTCTCTATCTTCTGCCGTGGTCGGGCTTTGAGTCTTACTCAACTTCACACCTTACTACTCAGGCAAGAACTCCTTCTTTGACTGATTCATTTTGAACTCCTTCAAAATCTTATCAAGGTATGTAATCATCAAAAATTTTATTAAGCGTCTTGATCTATCTCTATAGATCTTGATGCCCAATATGTAAGCAGCTTCACCGAGGTCTTTTTATTGAAAAATTCTTATTCAAGTATCCTTTTATGCTATCCAGAAATTCTATATCATTTCCAATCAGCAATATGTCATTCACATATAATATCAGAAATGCTACAGAGCTCCCACTCACTTCCTTGTAAATACAGGCTTCACCATAAGTCTATATAAAACCATATACTTTGATCACCTTATCAAAGCGTATATTCCAACTCCGAGATGCTTGCACCAGTCCATAGATGGATCGCTGGAGCTTGCACACTTTGTTAGCACCTTTAGGATTGACAAAACCTTCTGGTTGCATCATATACAACTCTTCTTTAATAAATCCATTAAAGAAATGCAGTTTTGACATCCATTTGCCAGATTTCATAAAATGTGGCAATTGCTAACATGATTCAGACAGACTTAAGCATCGCTACGAGTGAGAAAATCTCATCGTAGTCAACACCTTGAACTTTGTCGAAAACCTTTTTGCGACAAGTCGAGCTTTGTAGATAGTAACACTACTATCAGCATCTGTCTTCCTCTTGAAGATCCATTTATTCTCAATGGCTTGCCGATCATTGGGCAAGTCAACCAAAGTCCACACTTTGTTCTCATACATGGATCCCATCTCAGATTTCATGGCCTCAAGCCATTTCGCGGAATCTGGGCTCATCATCGCTTCCTCATAGTTCGTAGGTTCATCATTGTCTAGTAACATGATTTCCAAATCAGGATTACCGTACCACTCTGGTGTGGAACGTACTCTGGTTGACCTACGAGGTTCGGTAGCAACTTGATCCGAAGTTTCATGATCATCATCATTAACTTCCTCACTAATTGGTGTAGGCATCACTGGAACTGATTTCTGTGGTGAACTACTTTCCAATTCGGGAGAAGGTACAATTACCTCATCAAGTTCTACTTTCCTCCCACTCACTTCTTTCGAGAGAAACTCCTTCTCTAGAAAGGATCCATTCTTAGCAATGAATATCTTGCCTTCGGATCTGTGATAGAAGGTGTACCCAACAGTCTCCTTTGGGTATCCTATGAAGACGTATTTCTCCGATTTGGGTTCGAGCTTATCAGGTTGAAGCTTTTTCACATAAGCATCGCAGCCCCAAACTTTAAGAAATGACATCTTAGGTTTCCTGCTAAACCACAGTTCATACAGTGTCGTCTCAACGGATTTAGACAGTGCCCTATTTAATGTGAATGCAGTTGTCTCTAATGCATAACCCCAAAACGATAGTGGTAAATCGGTAAGAGACATCATAGATTGCACTATATCCAATAAAGTACGGTTATGACGTTCGAACACACCATTATGCTGTGGTGTTCCAGGTGGCATGAGTTTGTGAAACTATTCTACATTGTTTTAATTGAAGGCCAAACTCGTAACTCAAATATTCGCCTCTGCGATCAGATCGTAGAAACTTTATTTTTCTTGTTACGATGATTCTCTACTTCACTCTGAAATTCTTTTGAACTTTTCAAATGTTTCAGACTTATGTTTCATCAAGTAGATATACGCATATCTGCTCAAATCATCTATGAAGGTCAGAAAATAACGATACCCGCCGTGAGCCTCAACACTCATCGGACCGCATACATCGATATGTATTATTTCCAATAAGTCATTAGCTCGCTCCATTGTTCCAGAGAACGGAGTCTTAGTCATCTTGCCCATGAGGCATGGTTCGCAAGCATCAAATGATTCATAATCAAGTGATTCCAAAAGTCCATCCGAATGGAGTTTCTTCATGCACTTTACACCAATATGACCTAAACGGTAGTGCCACAAAATATGTTGCATTATCATTATTAACTTTGCATCTTTTGGCATCAATATTATGAATATGTGTATCACTACGATCGAGATTCAATAAACCATTTATATTGGGTGTATGACCATAGAAGGTTTTATTCATTTAAATAGAACAACAATTATTCCCTGACTTAAATGAATAACCATATCGCAATAAACATGATCCAATCATATTCATGCTCAACGCAAACACCAAATAACATTTATTTAGGTCCAACACTAATCCCAAAGGTAGAGGGAGTGTGCGATGGTGATCTTATCAACCTTGGAATCACTTCCAACACACATCGTCACCTCGTCATTAACTAGTCTCTGTTCATTTTGCAACTCCTGTTTCGAGTTACTAATGTTAGCAACTGAACCAGTATCAAATACCCAGGGGCTACTATGAACAATAGTAAAATACACATCAATAACATGTATATCAAATATACTTTTGTTCACTTTGCCATCCTTCTTATCCGCCAAAAACTTGGGGCAGTTCCACTTCCAGTGACCAGTCCTTTTGCAGTAGAAGCACTCAGTTTCAGGCTTAGGTCCAGACTTGGGCTTCTTCCCGGGAGTAGCAACTTGCTTGCTATTCTTCTTGAAGTTCCCCTTCTTCCCTTTGCCCCTTTTCTTGAAACTAGTGGTCTTGATAACCATCAACACTTGATGCTCTTTCTTGATTTCTACCTTCGCCGATTTTAGCATCGCGAAGAGCTTGGGAATCATTTTCGTCATCCCTTGCATATTATAGTTCATCACGCAGTTCTAGTAACTTGGTGATAGTGACTAGAGAACTCTGTCAATCACTATCTTATCTGGAAGATTAACTCCCACTTGATTCAAGCGATTGTAGTACCCAAACATTCTGAGCACATGCTTACTAGCTGAGCTATTCTCCTCCATCTTGTAGGCAAAGTATTTGTCAGAGGTCTCATACCTCTCGACACGGGCATGAGTCTGAAATACCAACTTCATCTCTTGGAACATCTCATATGCTCCGTGGCGTTCAAAACATTTTTGAAGTCCCGGTTCTAAGTCGTAAAGCATGGTGCACTAAACTATCAAGTAGTCATCATACCGAGCTTTGTCAAATGTTCATAACGTCTGCATCTGCTCCTACAATAGGTGTGTCACCTAGCGGTGCATCAAGGACATAATTCTTCTGTGCAGCAATGAGTATAATCCTCAGATCACGGACCAAGTCCGCATCATTGCTACTATCATCTTTCAACTTAGTTTTCTCTAGGAACATATCAAAAATAAAACAGGGGAGCTATACGCGAGCTATTGATCTACAACATAATTTGCAAATACTACCAGGACTAAGTTCATGATAAATTAAAGTTCAATTAATCATATTACGTAAGAACTCCCACTTAGATAGACATCCCTCTAGTCATCTAAATGATCACGTGATCCATATCAACTAAACCATGTCCGATCATCACGTGAGATGGAGTAGTTTTCAATGGTTAACATCTCTATGTTGATCATATCTACTATATGATTCACGCTCGACCTTTCGGTCCCAGTGTTCCGAGGCCATATCTGCATATGCTAGGCTCGTCAAGTTTAACCCGAGTATTCTGCGTGTGCAAAACTGGCTTGCACCCATTGTATGTGAACGTAGAGCTTATCACACCCGATCATCACGTGGTGTCTCGGCATGACAAACTTTCGCAACGGTGCATACTTAGGGAGAACACTTATACCTTGAAATTTAGTGAGAGATCATCTTATAATGCTACCGTCGAACTAAGCAAAATAAGATGCATAAAGGATAAACATCACATGCAATCAATATAAGTGATATGATATGGCCATCATCATCTTGTGCCTTTGATCTGCATCTCCAAAGCACCGTCATGATCACCATCGTCACCGGCGCGACACCTTGATCTCCATTGTAGCATCGTTGTCGTCTCGCCAACTATTGCTTTTACGACTATCGCTACCGCTTAGTGATAAAGTAAAAACAATTACATGGCGATTGCATTGCATACAATAAAGCGACAACCATATGGCTCTTGCCAGTTGCCGATAACTCTGTTACAAAACATGATCATCTCATACAATAAAATATAGCATCATGTCTTGACCATATCACATCACAACATGCCCTGCAAAAACAAGTTAGACGTCCTCTACTTTGTTGTTGCAAGTTTTACGTGGCTGCTACGGGCTGAGCAAGAGCCGTTCTTACCTACGCATCAAAACCACAACGATTTTTCGTCAAGTGTGCTGTTTTAACCTTCAACAAGGACCGGGCATAGTCACACTTGATTCAACTAAAGTTGGAGAAACTGACACCCACTAGCCACCTGTGTGCGAAGCACATCGGTAGAACCAGTCTCGCATAAACATACGCGTAATGTCGGTCTGAGCCGCTTCATCCAACAATACCGCCAAATCAAAGTATGACATGCTGGTAAGCAGTATGACTATTATCGCCCACAACTCTTTGTGTTCTACTCGTGCATATAACATCTACGCATAGACCTGGCTCGGATGCCACTGTTGGGGAACGTAGTAATTTCAAAATTTTCCTACGAACATGCAAGATCTATCTAGGTAATGCATAGCAACGAGCGGGAGAGTGTGTCCATGTACCCTCGTAGACTAAAAGCGGAAGCGTTTAGTAACGCGGTTGATGTAGTCGAACGTCTTCGCGATCCAACCGATCAAGTACCGAACGCACGGCACCTCCGCGATCTGCACACGTTCAGCTCGGTGACGTCCCTCGAACTCTAGATCCAGCTGAGGCCGAGGGAGAGTTTCGTCAACACGACGGTGTGGTGACGGTGATGATGAAGTTACCGGCGCAGGGCTTCGCCTAAGCACTACGACGATATGACCGAGGTGTGTAACTGTGGAGGGAGGCACCGCACACGGCTAAGACAAATCTTTTTCTGTGTCTTTGGGGTGCCCCCCTCCCACGTATATAAAGGAGGGACGGAGGAGGAGGCCGGCCAGGGGAGGAGGCGCGCCAAGGTTTGAAGTCCTACTAGGACTCCCTAGTCCTAGTAGGATTCCACCTCCCATATGGAGTAGGAAAGGGGAAAGGGAGAGGGAAAGGAAAGAGGGGGCTGCGCCCCCTCCCCTAGTCCAATTCGGTTTGGGCAAGGGGGGGCGCGCGCCTCCTCACTTGGCCTGCCTCTCCTTTTCCCGTATGGCCCAATAAGGTCCATTACTTCTCCCGGTGAATTCCCGTAACTCCCCGGTACTCCAAAAAATACCCGAATCACTCGGAACCTTTCCGATGTCCGAATATAGCCTTCCAATATATGAATATTTACCTCTCGGCCATTTCGAGACTCCTCCTCATGTCCCCGATCTCATCCGGGACTCCAAACAAACTTCGGTCATCAAATCACATAACTCATAATACAAATCATCATCGAACGTTAAGCGTGCGGACCCTATGGGTTCGAGAACTATGTAGACATGACCGAGACACTTCTCTGATCAATAACCAATAGCGGAACCTGGATGCTCATATTGGCTCCTAAATATTTTACGAAGATCTTTATCGGTCAAACCGCATAACAACATACGTTGGTTCCCTTTGTCATCGGTATGTTACTTGCCCAAGATTCGATCGTCGGTATCATCATACCTAGTTCAATCTCGTTACCGGCAAGTCTCTTTACTCGTTCCGTAGTGCATCATCCCGTAACTAACTCATTAGTCACATTGCTTGCAAGGCTTCATATGATGTGCATTACCGAGAGGGCCCAGAGATACCTCTCCGATACTCGGAGTGACAAATCCTAATCTCGATCTATGCCAACCCAACAAACACCTTCGGAGACACCTGTAGAGCATCTTTATAATCACCCAGTTACGTTGTGACGTTTGATAGCACACAAGGTGTTCCTCCGGTATTTGGGAGTTGCATAATCTCATAGTCAGAGGAACATGTATAAGTCATGAAGAAAGCTATAGCAATAAACTTAACGATCATTATGCTAAGCTAACGGATGGGTCTTGTCCATCACATCATTCTCCTAATGATGTGATCCCATTCATCAAATGACAACACATGTCTATGGTTAGGAAACTTAACCATCTTTGATTAACGAGCTAGTCTAGTAGAGGCTTACTAGGGACTCGTTGTTTTGTCTATGTATTCACACATGTATCAAGTTTCCGGTTAATACAATTCTAGCATGAATAATAAACATTTATCATGATATAAGGAAATATAAATAACAACTTTATTATTGCCTCTAGGGCATATTTCCTTCAAAATCCCCATTGGTCTTAGCTGTTAACGGGTTATCTGATCCAAAGCGGAACCCGATAGCTTAACAGCCACCCATTACGGTGGATGCCGCGTGTCGGTTACCCTTGACGAAAACACTTCCATGACGCGCCATTTATCGTCATGGAAGTGGACACTTCCTTGATGATAATTTTGGTATTGTCAAGGAACACTTCTACGACAACACAGGTATGACTATCTTGATTCTGTCATAAAATCATCATGGATGTACATGCATGACAGAAAATGTGACCTACTGTGACAAGCACGTATCATCACGGAAGTGTATTTTTTTTGTAGTGATTAGAACAATATATTCATTTCCCTAATTGAGATCATCCAGGCTCGTCTTATCCACCTCTGCTTTCGGTTCAGTAAGAACTTGTTTTGCACTGGCCAACTAGGAAAGTGCCTCCTCCTTCGCCAACACCATCTTAGCAAAGTCTAATTTAAAAAATCTGAGCTCATTCTCCATCTTCCTCTTTTTATCCCGCATCTTCAAATATTCTTCAGTGTTGACAATACTTTCTCTAAGCCTACCTCTGTTCTCTTCCTCATACATGCTCCAGAGCTTTGCTAGGCACATCTTCAAAGATTGTGGCCACTCTTGATCAACCCACTCCAGGTAAGAATACTTCCGTTCATCCTATAATATTTAAAACTATATCAGTAACAATTGTAGGGGAAATGGGTTTCTAGCAACATAGAAAAACACCAAATATATATTTTGAAAAACTGAAGAAACAGGTTAATTATGACATATCTTCTCAAAAAGATCAATGTGCAAATGAATTAATTGCTACTGAGACAACAACCAAATTCTGAAACATCAGAAGCTATAATTAACTACAACAACGCTACAAGTTCTTAGTCATGTACTATAAATAACAAATTGAACATTTTATGAGGAAGCTAAATATAACTGCAACAGCATAGCGATAGTGTTTGGATGACAGCAAATTAATACTAACAGGTGTGTACATGCACAAATTTAGTAACATAGAACTAATAGCACTAAGGCCGTCCACTATGTATGCCAAAACCGGTGTAAAGACAACTGTTTCTACATTTGGCACCGATGCCCTGCACTGGCGAGCCCATGCAGCGGGAAAAAATCAGGGACCCGGACTCCAGAGCACCTCCGATGCCCAGTTCCTTCGTGCCATAAAGATTTAGTATTTTAGTGCTTGGCTGCTCGGATGTGTGGACCAAAGTTGGCTGCACAAACTGCTGAAGCGGTGCCAAATAATTTTCTAATGGCACCGCTGATGAGATGGCAACATTTTTAGATACTAGGTACAAACTGTGACACTGTTTTAACATCCAGAATAACATAGCACAGTGACACTGTCTGAATCACATCTAACAAATGATTTGTAACAACGAAAGTGGGGCTAACCTTCTCTGCACATGCCATAAACTTCCTCCCACTATCCACAGATTCAAACGCAACTATCTTCACGCATGGAGATTGATGGTGATAACAAGCAGGCAGATCTTCAGCCACCTCACTCCATTCATTGCAACTGATGGTCCTAGGGAGCTACAAGAGGAAGAAATGACTCAAATCGACCGTCGGGTTAAAATCCTTCATTCCAAGTCATAACCTAGAGAGAGAGAAGAGAGGCATACCCGGGTGCTAAAAAATTCGCCATCGGAGGAGGAACCGCTGGAGAGGTCATTGAAGAAGACCATGGCGACCCCAGCGGTAGGATGCGAGATGGCGAGGGCGAGGAAGCAAGCGAGGAAGCGGCTATAGCTTCGGAAGGAAGGAAGGAGGAAACAGGGGAAATGTGACTTGTGGTCGGGGAGAAAAGGGGGTGGGGAAGGGTGGGGGCGGGGGTAGATATTTCGGCGGTAGGCCAAAAATTTAGAAATGTGGAGGGAAACTTTGCGCGCGTTGCCGCCGGACACCATTCACTTTGAACGATTGTGTGCATCGCAAATGATTCTTCTGCTTTACGCGCATGGGATGAGTTTGATAATTCAAATTTTGGTGGAAATTTCCCTGGGTACTGTCCTTATCCACGTCATTGCATAATTTAACATCGCTTGCTAATTTGGGCACACAAAAGAGCATACAGCACACAGACCACACTTACTGAATCAAGCAATTTTAGTAATTAAACATAGCCAGTTGACCTAAACATTGCTCTAACAAAAGACCAGCATTAAAAACAAAGCCTAAGTACGCATAATTTTAACAAAGCCGCCGCCGCACCGGCCTATGCATCGCCGGTGTGAGATGAGACGTCGATGACTTGTCCTGGCGACATGCTGCCGTTGGTGGACTCCGCGTCCCCTGCCAAAGTCGACCGTGTCCTTGTCCTCGTCCTCGTCCTCGTCCTCGGCGCCGCCCTCAAGGTTGTAGTACTCGTAGTAGTGGCTGTGCCAGAGCTCGCATTGGTACTCCACCGCCGATTCCTCGATGGACAGACTCTTCTCTACCTCGACCACGGCCACACGCAACTCCTCCTCCCGGCGCTCCTCGATCTCCGCCGCCTCCTGCATCTCCAGCTCCCGCTCAGCGATCTCATGAGGAAGCAGGTGCTCCATGGCCACCACCGCCTTTTCAGATGTGGGTTGCATGTTGGATTCCGAGGTGGCCT
This sequence comes from Thinopyrum elongatum, assembly GCA_011799875.1. Lineage (NCBI taxonomy): Eukaryota > Viridiplantae > Streptophyta > Magnoliopsida > Poales > Poaceae > Thinopyrum > Thinopyrum elongatum. The sequence goes on along the minus strand of CM022300.1, from coordinate 470,326,783 downwards.
GTAATATCCTGGCGTGTGCGTCCTCGATCTTGGCGTGGATGGCCTCGACCCGGGACAGGGCGACATCGGCGGCACGGACGGCAGCTCGAGCGCTCTCGGCGTTTGCAGCCGCCGTTGCAGCAGCTGCTGCAGCCGTCTCGGCTGCTGCAGCTACCCTGACGGCTGCTGCAGACGCCCCCTCGGTGGATGCGGCCGCGCTCAATGTGGATGCGGCGGCACTCTCGGCATAGGCGGCCGCGCTCTCGGCGCAGGCGGCGGTGCTCGAGGAGGACGTGGCCACCGTACGGGCCCTCACGAAGTGTTTCCACAGCATCATCTTTGCAAGAAGGGGTTGCGGGAATGGGGATCGGGATTCGTGGATTCGGGGGTTGCCGGCACTGGAGCAGACGAGCCGGCGAAGCTTAAGGAGGAAGACTTAAATAGACCCACGAATTTTCATCGCAAACGGTTCCTACAAAAAACTGTATGTGATGTTGTTGATATTTTTTATTAGCTATGAAAGACGAATTTGGAGTAAAGTGGCAACGGATGGTGTTTCAAATGTACGAGAAAATTTGTAGTACTAATACAACAGTCATGTCAAAATTTGGAAAATTTCAGGGGTCATTTGACCTTTTAAGACATTTAAGTGATTTTCTAGCCATTTAATGACCGTAATTCAAATTTGAACTACATGTACTTGCAACAGCTAACTATAACAGTTTGAAAAGTCATATTTGTGTACTTTTGTGCGAGTTAATTCCATGTGCAGTAAATTGGAAGGAATTTTCAAACATATTGGTGTCACGGCCTGGACACAAAGCATGGTGTTCCATGTCATTTAATTTCCAAAAAATTAAAAAAAGATCAGAAACACATGAAACCTTGCTTGATGTAATGTCATGCCACCAAGATGATGTGGTAAAAAAATTGGCATGTTTGACAAAAAATTTGACACACACCCCTCACAAACCGGAGCAACTCAGTAGAAGGCTCGTGGTTCCGAGAGGGAACAATGTATGTTTGATGACGAACGGGCGATAGCTTCCTCTTACGGCCTTCAAATTTTTTCTACAGTTAACGTGCACTAATACAATTGTCATTTCAAAATTTGAAAAATTCTTGGGGTCATTTGACCTTTTAAAGACATTTAAGTGATTTTCTAGCCATTTAATGACCGTAATTAAAATTTGAACTACATCTACATGCAACGGCTAACCATAACGATTTGAAAAATCATATTTGTGTACATTTGTGCGAGTTAATTCCATGTGCAGTAAATTGGAAGGAATTTTCAAACATATTGGTGTCATGGCCTGGACACATGCATGGAGTGCCATGTCATTTAAATTCCAAAAAATTAAAAAAAGATCAGAAACACATGAAACCTTGCTTGATGTAATGTCATGCCACCAAGATGATGTGGTAAAAAAATTGGCATGTTTGATGAAAGTTTGGACATATACCCCTCACAAACCGGAGCAACTCACTAGAAGGCTCATGGTTCCGAGAGGGAACAATGCATGTTTGATGACGAACGGGAGATAGCTTCCTCTTATGGCCTTCAATTTTTTTCTACATTTAACATGCACTAGTACAACTGTCATTTGAAAATTTGGAAAATTCTAGGGGTCATTTGACCTTTTAAAGACATTTAAGTGATTTTCTAGCCATTTAATGACCGTAATTCAAATTTCAACTACATCTACATGCAACGGATAACCATAACGGTTTGAAAAATCATATTTGTATACTTTTGTGCGAGTTAATTCCATGTGCAGTAAATTGGAAGGAATTTTCAAACATATTGGTGTCACGGCCTGGAGACATGCATGGAGTGCCATGTCATTTAAATTCCAAAAAATTAAAAAAAGATCAGAAACACATGAAACCTTGCTTGATGTAATGTCATGCCACCAAGATGACGTGGTAAAATTTTTGGCATGTTTGACGAAAGTTTGGACGCACACCCCTCACAAACCGGAGCAACTCACTAGAAGGCTCGTGGCTCCGAGAGGGAACAATGCATGTTTGATGACGAACGGGAGATAGCTTCCTCTTACGGCCTTCAATTTTTTTATACATTTAACGTGCACTAATACAACTGTCATTTGAAAATTTGGAAAATTCTAGGGTTCATTTTACCTTTTAAAGATATTTAAGTGATTTTCTAGCCATTTAATGACCGTAATTCAAATTTGAACTACATCTACATGCAACGGCTAACCATAACGGTTTGAAAAATCATATTTGTGTACTTGTGTGCGAGTTAATTCCATGTGCAGTAAATTAGAAGGATTTTTCAAACATATTGGTGTCACAGCCTGGACACATGCATGGAGTGCCATGGCATTTAAATTCCAAAAAAATTTAAAAAATGATCAGAAAACTTGAAACCTCACTTGATGTAATGTCATGCCGCCAAGATGATGTGGTAAAAAATTGCCCTATTTGACGAAAGTTTGGACACACACCCCTCACAAACCGGAGCAACTCGGTAGACGCCTCGTGGTTCCGAGAGGGAACAATGCATGTTTGATGACGAACGGGAGATAGCTTCCTCTTACGGCCTTCAAATTTTTTCTACATTTAACGTGCACTAATACAACTGTCATTTGAAAATTTGGAAAATTCTAGGTGTCATTTTACCTTTTAAAGACATTTAAGTGATTCTCTAGCCATTTAATGACTGTAATTCAAATTTGAACTACATCTACATGCAACGGCTAACCATAACGGTTTGAAAAATTATTTTTGTGTACTTGTGTGCGAGTTAATTCCATGTGCAGTAAATTAGAAGGAATTTTCAAACGTATTGGTGTCACGGCCTGGACACATGCATGGAGTGCCATGGCATTTAAATTCTAAAAAATTAAAAAAATGATCAGACAAACTTGAAACCTCGCTTGATGTAATGTCATGCCACCAAGATAATATGGTAAAAAAATTAGCCTATTTGACGAAAGTTTGGACACACACCCCTCACAAACCAGAGCAACTTAGTAGAAGGCTCATGGTTTGGAGAGGGAACAATGCATGTTTGATGACGAATCGACAATAGCTTCCTCTTATGAGCTTCAAAAAATTTCTACTGTTAACGTGAACTAATACATCTGTCATGTCAAAATTTCGAAAATTTAAGGGGTCATTTGACCTTTTCAAGACATTTAAGTGATTTTCTAGCCATTTAATTATCGTAATCCAAATTTGAACTACATCTACATGCAGCGGCTAACCATAACATTTTGAAAAAAAAATGTGTACTTGTGTGCGAGTTAATTCCATGTGCAGTAAATTGGAACGAATTTTCAAACATATTGGTGTCACGGCTTGGAAACATGCATTGAGTGCCATGGCATTTAAATTCCAAAAAATTAAAAAATGATCAGACGATGTAAATATCTGGTGTTCAAAAAAGAAAATGTAAAGATCTGGCAAGACAACCGGGCCCCACATGATTGGCACTCTATTTCGCGCCTCGAGGTTTGGAAGGTGAGTGGCACGGGTTATTAATCAAACACGGTTCTGTATTGGAAACCGTCAGCTATTAAGTTCACGCACGGCTTTTGCTGCGGGAATCGTGTGTAATTCAAACTACAGTACTCGTAAATTCTGGCAACCGGCGTGTGTACTGTTCCCGTCGATCTAGATTCTGGCCGCCAATAAATACTACCTTCCTCACATCGTCTCGCCTGCATTCTCATCTACATCCTCCCCTCGCTCGCCCTCTCTCTCTCTCAAATCTCTGCCATGGCACCGCCGATCTGCCCATGCGCCGACGAGGAGGCGCCACCCCCCGAGGACACTTTGTCGAAGAGCAGCGATGAGGAGGACCCCTACGCGCCGCCGGATGAGGTTGTTCCGGACCCCCCAACTTTGGAGTGGTTTTGGGGCCAGTACAATCTTTGTCTGTGGAAGTCACTGCCGCCGGCTGAGAAAGCCAGGCAAGTGGCGTTCAAGAAGGAGAAAGCCAGGTACCAGGCGGCCTGTGAAGCCCGTGATGCCGCCTGGAAAAAGGAGGTGGTGGAGCTTTGGGGGCGGGCTCGTCGTCGTGCGGAGGACGTGTACGAAGATGGGTACTTCATGAGGAAGGTCAAAGGCGCTAGGCGCCTCATCGCTGTGTTGAGGTGGGCTGATAAGCTCCAGCATGCCACCGACAAGGAGCTCCGGTGGGTGCCCAACGAAATGGCAAGATCATTCGCGCTCGTCCGCCAGCAAGAGGCAGATCGGTACATCAAGCGCTGCGAGGTGGAGGAGGCGTAGTACTGCCTCCGCACTGGGAAGACGCCGCGCACCAGGGAGCTGCTGGTGAGGGGCTACCAGAATACTGCCCCTAGGAGGGATTATTAGTTTTAGTATTGTTTGTTTTCAATTTTATGCATTGTACCTAGTAGTTAAGTATCATCACGTATATGTGATGATATTATATATATTCTGTGATGAACTAATGAACAATTAATATATATTATGAATTCCATTTTCTATTTGTTTCGTATACTAATTTGTATCTAGATGTTATCATCCACATATACAGAATGGAAAGCATACACACACACACATTGAAACAAAACATAAAAGAACGGAAAACAGAGTACACACATTGAAACAGAGCAATATTATGATTGCTGTGAATACATAGCGATCCACGTCGAAACGACTCAACAAAATAAAACGCGTCCATGAGACCATGACTAGCAGCCCTTGCCTACGGTAGCTCTTGGCTCTACCTGAACTCGTGCAGGCATTCGTCCAAGTGGTCGACATGCTCGCGGTACATCTAGAGCACGATCTCGAGCTCCAAGTTGGCTATTTCATCGGAGATCACCAGCTCAAGGATGCGATGGCCATGTTCCTCTACTGCGCCCAGGTGGACACCTGGGCCAAGGAGGCGGTCGAGCCTAGCGACCAGCGCGTTGGAATCGAGCGGGCCGCGGACAAGGCGAACGGCGCGACCCATGCGAATGGTGCGCCGGGCGTCCGGTGCAAGTACGGCGCGATCGGCCTCTGGTGCAAGTACGGCGCAGACGGCCTCTGCCCACTCCTGGCGAGGAATGGGGGTACTGACGGGATGTGTACCCAGCTGCAACGCCCTGTCGACAGCAAGCAAGCACCGATGGGTCCGCTCTTGTTGTGCGGTGCGCCGCGCCTCTCGCTCTGCGGCGCTCCAATGGTCTCGTTGTGCGGCGAGCCGCAGCCTATCGGCGCGTACACGCCTAGCTTGCTCTGCGGCGCGCCATCGATCATGTTGTGCGGTGAGCTGCAGCCTCTCGGCGTTGACATGCCTATCTTGATCCGCGGCACTAAAGTGCCATGCGCCAAGGGTCTGCTCAACCCTAGCGATGACGCGCATCACGGCGTCGTCCATCGCCTTGCCGGGGAGCGCCTCGGCCTAGACGGGCCGTGGCGCCTTCTCGTTTTCCTCGTCGAGGAGGTTGATGGCAGAGGCGGTGCTTTGGTGGGTTGGCAAGCTTGGAAAAGGTAGATGTGCTACAGGCTGCGCTTGTTGCCTCCGTGCGTCGCGCGCCGCACGCAATATCGCTGGGTGGCGGCGGGAAACCGATGGGGAAATGGCGGGAAACGGTGGCGTGTTCATTAAACACCATCAATTAATGGAAACTTAGCATAGAAGGAACATCGAGCTAGCATGACGCGTGCGGACACATTGCTCGCCCAAGGCTATGATCCATATACTTGTGTGCCCAACAGAGCACACTATTCACAGTAAAGAATACTGTTCCATTTATCCTAGTAGAGCAGTGGCGGCAAGCATCACAAGAAGTAGATGATGATCAGATGATCGTTTATCCTAGTTTATTATGTATGTAATAGTTTACTTTGGTGTGTGGAAATGTCATGTGTGTACAAGCCACCTATGTAATTGGATGTTTGCCGCGTATCACACACATCTTGTTTATGTGAAATGTTTCTGTTCTCTTGGCTCAACACAAACAGTTTATCGGAATGAAGTGTATGCCCTCTATTGCACACACCTTGATCTGGCTGAACCATTTCTGTTGTGTTGCCTAATCGAAAACAGTTCATCCGAGTGAACCGTATGCCGTATATCACACACACATTGATCTGGCTGACCATTTCTTTTGTGTTGCCTAATCACAAATAGTTCATCCGAGTGAAGTGTATGCCGTATATCGCACACACCTTCATCTGGCTGCCCGTTTCTGTTGTTCCGCCTCATCACAAACAGTTTATCCGAGTGAACTGTATGCCATCTATCGCACACGCCTCCAACTGGCTGCCCGTTTCTTTTGTTCTGCCTCATCACAAACAGTTAATTGAACTGAACCGTATGCCCCGCATCGCACACGCAACTAAAATCGGAACCGTGTTTGATGTATCCTTCATCGCAAACGTTTTGCATCTTTTTTGACGGGTTTTTTACATCACCATTTGCGATTAATGCATCGCACACAGTTTCGTCAAAGGGTCTCTGATCGTAGTGTCGCGTTAGCAGCATCCTGCAATAGTGACCTCATCCCCTTTTAATAGTATTGGCTTTCCTATGGGCTCAAAGTGATCTTGGATCACTTAAACAAAAATGTAGAGTCTTGAGCTATTGCCAATCCTTGTCCTTAGCATTTTGAGGGATCCACATCTCTAGTCCATGCCATGCCAATCATTGAACATCCTGAAATTTTTATCTCAGATGGACATTAGTTCAATGAGATATATGTTGTTATGAATTACCAAAACCACCTGGGGATTAGTTGCACTTTCACACATCCATGGAACGATAGCACTTGGAGCCACCTGTACGAGCCGGGTTCTTGCATTGAGCCTGATGGCCGAGGTACCACCACCTAAAAACCACAGGACAGCGAGAGGGAGAAGCTGGTGTAAATGTATTGCATAAGCCAAAGAAAAAGAGACAAACGAGATTGAAGGTTGATTTGAGAAAATTTGAAGTTCACAGCTCGGGGCGGTAGTACCAGCCCGCACAGTGGAAGTACCGCCTGTAAGCGGTAGTACCGCTCGAGGCGGATGTTAGCAGGCTGACCACTGCCGCAATGAGATCCTGTACTACCAGAGATTTCAAATTCAAATTTTCGTGGTTCAAACTTCAATCCACCTAATCTAGTAGTCTTCTACGTCCTACTCATGCCTCCATTTGGCCAAAAATCGATGAATGCAACCTGTCGTGGTTTTATCACGGCAGATGCGCTTGTGAAAGGACTTAGGTGTGGAGTCATCGCAACGTAGGTTAGCTCAAAGGGGTCGAACGGGACAAAGGACGCAAGGTTTACCCAGGTTCGGCCCCTCACAACGAGGTAAAAGCCTACTCTTGCTTTTGTTGACTATAGCTTGAATATCGATTACAAGGGAGCGGAATCACTTGACCTAGCTCTCGATCAATTGTTTCTTAAGTTAACCCGCCGCAGGGTCTCGCCTTTATATACATAGGTCGAGGCCCTGGGCTTACAAGAGTCCAAGCCGGATCACCTAACGTGACCAACTCGGTTTCTAAGTCGCCCTGCCTTGTTAGAAAAGTCGCCATCATGGCGGCTCACACCCTCCGGGTCACAATTCTACCACCAGGTCTTGGGCTTTCAACAGGCCCACCTTGTAAGCCGCCACCAGTCTTCATGCTTCATCTTCTTGGGCCTACTTGGGCCTTCTTCATATTGAGTCACCAACGGTGTAACCTGGCCCTTTCTGGACGGGTCACACCTCGGGGTTATATCCCCAACACAACCCATATTGCCCTAAACCTAGATTCAAGAAATAGACCCATAGGAGAGGAAAAAGAGGGCAATATCGGCATCCATGGCAAGAGGAGAAGGTGGGGATCGATCTCACCGGTCGGAATCACGAAAGACAGCCCAGAATTGGTGGCCCGGCGGTGGCCCTCGGAGCTTGTTCGTCGCCTATGAGAAGAGAGGATGAGGGAGAGAGACGAATGGGTATGGAGGAGTTGGAACTCCCCCTGCCCCGACTCATAAACCCGCACCCACCCCAGAGCGGTAGTACTGCTCGGAGGAGCGGTAGTACCGCCCCAGTACTACCGCACGGCAGGAGGTCGTGGTAGTACCGCTTGATCGGTAGTACCGTGGGGCTCGGTGATAGTACCGCTTACAAGCTGTAGTACTGCCCAGACCCCAGCGGTAGTACCACGCAGGCGAGAGCAAGCAAGATCAAGCAAAAAGAGATGGCTTATGCAAACTATAGAGAGGTTGTCAATGAGATGGCTTGGGATGGAGACTCAAAAACACCAGCAAAAGGGAAGAGGCACTCCGAGTTCAAAAAGGCAAAACAAGGAAAGAGCAAACTTGGAGTTACTCAAAACACAAACAAGGACTAAAGACTAGATAAAACCAAATAGAACCAACTCGAGTAGATACCTCTCAACGAGAGAGCGGTGGCCGAAGCCACCTATGTTTGAGCCAATTGGTATGGCACCACGAAGATATTAACCTTGGGCCCATGACCAAAACTCATCTTGGAAGCACAAGTACCATAAAAATGGCTAATGTGAAAGACTTGATTGATTTATGCATAATGGGAGGAGGGAGAGTTCATTGAGAGAACAACAATCCCCATATGTCCATGCCTACATCTAGAACAACATAATATGATGAATGCGGTGGGGTGTGCCTAGATTCAAGCCACATTGCTCGAATCAATGATATTTAGCTCATGCCTTGACTCACAAAATCTTGCTTCATCCAAAGGCTTTATGAAGATATCTGCTAGTTGCTCTTGAGTGTTGACGTAGATAATCTCAATCTCCCCGCGCTTGATATGATCCCGGATGAAATGATGATGAATCTCAATTTGCTTCATCTTGCTATGTAGCACCGGGTTGCGACAGATCTTGATTTCACTTATATTGTCACATAGAAGAAGCACTATGTCACAAGTGAGACCGTAATCCTTTAAAGTTTGCCTCATCCATAGCAATTGTGCACAACAACTTGCGGCGGCTACATACTTGGCCTCGATGGATGAGAGGGACACACAATTTTGCTTCTTTGAAGACCAACTGACCAAAGAGCAACCAAGGAATTGGCACCCTCCGGAAGTTGACTTCCTATCCACAACATCTTCTGCCCAATCCGAGTCTGAATAACCCATGAGATCAAAGCTTCCTCCTTTGGGGTACCATAGGCCAAAGTTTGGGGTATGAGCTAGATATCGAAAGATTCGCTTGACCGCCACATAGTGGCTTTCCTTAGGTGTGGCTTGGAACCTTGCACACATTCCCACACTCAACATAATATCCGGTCTAGATGCACAAAGGTAAAGCAAGGATCCAATCGTGGAGTGACATACCTTTTGATCCACCACTTTACCATTGGGATCAATGTCGAGCTTGCATTTGGTGGGCATAGGAAACTTGACCGGCTTGACATCATCTAGCTTGAATCTCTTGAGCATGTCTTGGGTATATTTGGCCTGGTTGATGAAGGTTCCTTCTCTTATTTGCTTGACTTTGAACCCAAGAAAGAACTTCAACTCTCCCATCATAGACATCTCTGTTGGGATCTACGGTATGGTGCGTCGACTGCAAATTAAAATTTTCCTACTCGCAAAACAACCAAGAACATGCTACGGGAGATGGATCACAGATCTTTACCACTAGACACGCAGTGCCGTGCAGCGGAAGTAGAGTTGGGGAAGCGCGTCCAGAGTCGTCTCCTCCTTGTCCGATCTCCCTCGAACAGCCAGAGTGGATCACACGTACAAGTTCGCCGAAGCGGCGCAAGTGCACCGCCTCTAACGGTATCCGCGCGTGCAGGAGGAAGACCGTGCGGCGGACTCTAGGTCCGATCACACAGCCGGCAGCAAGTGGAGGTGGCTATTCGCAACACATGCAAACCCTAATGACAGCGCCGAAGCGATCAACTGCATGAGTGTGCCGCACCCCCACTTTATATAGGCATCCATCACGGGCTCAACACTTGGGCCTCGTACGGACCCTAAAGCCCAAAATCTGTCCGGCCTGGATCCAAGTCCGAGTAGGATCACTCTGACTCGTGGAGTCGGACCGGGCCTCGCATGTTCCTTCCCTTAAGCACGCGACCCCTTAGGTTCTTGTTCACTTGGTCGCGAGTCAGATCACATCCGACTCGGCTAGTCGGCAGCGGCCTCTAGCAAAGCATGCCGACTCCAAGTGTCCGATGAAGCTAGATAGGCGAACCTGTACAACATGTCACACTTCTGTTCCCTTTGCCACACGATATATATTGTCGGGCTCAAGGCGAGTCTGTCATCCTTGTGCTAGCCCGACCTCTTTCTCGTTCTAGTGATGTCGACGACTAACCGGATTATCTCATAATCCCTGTCGCATGGCCATGCTTATCTTGGTCAGATCACACGAGGGGCCCAGAGTATATCTCTCCTGATCGGAGGGGCAAATCCCATCTTGCTCGACCATGTCTCGCAGCATGGGTCTGGACAAGCCCGAAACCTACCTTTGTAACTACCCAGTCACGGAGTAGTGCTTGGTCAGCCCAAAGCAGGTCTGTCACCATCCCGAGTACATGCGCCACCTCAGGTCTTAGGACATAGAACGTATGTTGTACTAGAGACTCACAAATGACATATCGTTGCGTCTCATAGTTGGATCTGCCCGACTCGGACCTTATCTCAACTCGGATCCAACTATGTCAAATTCGACCAGACCCTTTCGAGTCCATATTATCCGGTTAGCATCCAATGCTCCATGGCTAGTGAGACCAACCCATCAACCGTGTCATATGCTAGTCTAGTCGGCTGTGCGTCCACACAACCCTTTCGATTTGGGATCTTTTAGGACAGTCATCATACAATGCATAGTCCCACAAACAGGTCACGTACTTGCTGATACACATCATTGATAATGTCCAAGGACTATCTTTATTCATAAACACATAGGAAATATCATCATACATGATTGCCTCTAGGGCATATCTCCAACAGTCTCCCACTTGCACTAGAGTCAATCAAATAGACATTGTATGCCCATAGCTCTAACGTGCCCCTCATGCTTGGGTTTTGGAAGCGGCTTTGTCAACGGATCCGCAACATTTGCATCTGTGTGAATTTTGCATAACTCTACATCACCACTCTTTACGATCTTTTATATCAGGTGATATTTCCGATCTATGTGTCTGGTCTTGTGGTGATTCCTCGGCTCCTTGGCTTGTGCGATGGCACCAGAAGTATCACAATAAAGGTCCAACGGTTTTACCGAGGCTGGGAAAATACCAAGATCATCCAGAAAGTTCCGGATCTAAACACATTCCTTTGCAGCTTCACAAGCCGCAATGTATTCGGCTTCTGTGGTATAATCGGCCACCGTATCTTGCTTGGAACTCATCCAACTCACTGCTCCTCCATTCATGACGTACACGAATCCGTACTGTGATCGACAATCATCTCTGTCGGTTTGGAAACTAGCGTCGGCGTAACCCCTTACGACGAGCTCTTCCTCACCTCCATAAGCTAGGAACATCTCTTTAGTCCTTTTCAGGTACTTCAAAATAGTCTTTACCGCTGCCCAGTGACTCTCACCTGGGTTGCCCTGGTATCTACTTGTTAGGCTTACTGCAAAAGCAACATCAGGCCGTGTACATATCATGGCATACATGATGGATCTGATTGGCGAGGCATACGGAATCTGACTCATCCTGCTTCGCTCATCAGATGTCGAAGGACTCTGAGTCTCGCTTAGCCTTATACCATGTGAGATAGGCAAGATCCCTTTCTTGGCCTCACTCATGTTGAACCGCTTCAACAATTTATCTATGTACGTGCTCTGGCTTAAGCCGAGTAGCGTCCTCGATCAATCTCTATAGATCTTAATGCCCAATATGTAAACTGCTTCACCGAGGTCCTTCATTGAGAACTTGCCGTTCAATGACTCCTTGACCAAGTTCAGCATCAAAACATCATTTCCGATCAGTAGTATGTCATCCACATACAAGATCAAAAACACTATCGAGCTCCCACTTAACTGCTTGTATAAACAAGCGTCCTCTTCGCTTTTGATGAAACCGAGACTAGTGACGACCTCATCAAAACGAATGTTCCAACTCCGAGATGCTTGCTTCAACCCATAAATGGATCTCTTGAGCTTGCATACCTTACCAGTGCTAGTCGGATCGACAAAACCCTCGGGCTGTATCATATACACGTCCTCGGTTAAATTTCCATGAAGGAAAGCCGTTTTGACATCCATCTGCCATATCTCGTAATCGAAATATGCAGCTATAGCTAGTATGATCCTCACCGATTTCAGCATCACTACCGGTGAGTAAGTCTCGTCGTAGTCAATTCCTTGAACTTGTCCATAACCTTTGGTGACAAGCCGAGCTTTGTGGATCTGAACATTTCCATCCACATCGGTTTTCTTCTTAAAGACCCATCTGCAACCAATGGCTGTTACGCCAGGCGGCAGATCAACCAAGTCCCAGACTTGATTCTCATCCATGGACTTTAACTCAGATCTCATGGCCTCCAGCCATGCCTCGGAATCTGGGCTCACCATCGCTTCCACATACGTGGCCGGCTCATCGCTTTCTAGCAACAATACATCACGCACTCTGCGCAATCTTTCCGACCTCCGTGGTTCAGGTGCCGCTTCCACCACGGGTTCCCTGACTGACTCCGGTATGATCTCATCACCAGCCGAGACGTCCCTGAGTGGTCCTCGAATTTCTTCGAGTCAGACCATCCTCCCACTGGCCTCCTGACTGAGAAACTCTTTCTCAAGGAAAACCCCATTCCGAGCAACAAACACTTTAGTTCTCTTCCCGGTTGTAGAAGCTATATCCCAAGGTTTCCCTTAGATATCCCACGAATATGCATTTATCTGACTTGGGTGTAAGCTTGTCTGACATAAGTCGCTTGACAAAAGCTTCACAACCCCAAATCTTTAGAAAAGACAAACTGGGACTCTTCCCGATCCACATCTCATGTGGTGTCTTGTCTACGGATTTTGACGGTCCCTGTTAAGTGTGAAAGCTGCAGTTTCTAGAGCTTATCCCCAGAATGACAAGGGTAAATCCGGTTTGCTCATTATGGATCGAACCATGCCTAACAAGGTACGATTCCTCCGTTCCGACACGCCGTTTCTCTGTGGCGTACCCGGAGGTGTGAGATGAGGTACTATACCTCGGCTTTTCAGATGATCATCAAACTCCTGGTTCATGTACTCACCTCCACGATCAGATCGTAGAAGCTTTATAGTCTTGCTGAGCTGATTCTCAACCTCGTTTTGAAACTCTCTGAACTTTTCAAAAGTTTCTGACTTGTGCCTCATCAAATAGATATATCCATAGCTACTCAAGTCGTCGGTAAAAGTCACGAAGTACTGATAGCCACCTCTAGCAGTTGTGCTCATTGGACCACACACATCGCTGTGTATAAGCTCCAACAACTCGAACGCCCTCTCGCAACTCTTTGCAAAAGGAGACTTAGTCATCTTGCCGAGCAAGCATGATTCGCATGTCTCGAACGACCCGAAGTCAGACGAAGTTAGGAGCCCATCATCATGGAGCTTCTTCATGCATTTCAGACTAATGTGTCCAAGCCGGCAATGCCAGAAGTATGTCGGATTTATCTCATTAGGCTTATGCCTCTTGACATTCACGTTATAGACCGGTTCCGTTTCTAGATTCAATATAAAAACCCCATCAACAATTGGTGCATAGCCGTGGAACATACCATTCAAATAAAACGAATAACCATTGTCCTTTAAATTGAATTCATAACCCTGACTCATCAAGCATGAGGCAAAAATAATGTTCCGACTAAGTGCAAGAATGTAATAACAATTATTCAATTCCAAAATAAATCCAGAAGGAAGCTGGAGCTGCATCGTGCCGACCTCCAACGCAACAACTCTTGCTTTGTTGCCGACCCTGATGTCAATCTCCCCTTGTGCCACACACCTAGTTCTTACCAGCCCCTGCATCAAGTTGCAAATATGAACAACCGATCCGGTATCAAATACCCAAGAGCTACTAGGTATGTCAGCAAGGTAAATGTCTATAACATATGCAACAAGTGTACCTTTGCCTGAAGAAGCATTTCTGGCCTTCTTGCCATGCTCTGCAAGCCACTTGCTACAGTTCCTCTTCCAGTGACTGGTCTCCCTGCAATGATAGCAAATGGTCTTCGAGTCCGGTCCTGACTTCGACGCAGCGGCAGAGGTTACCATCTCCGTGCCCTTTGCCTTAGCTTTTTTCTTGGACCAACTCTTCTTAAACTTAGCCGATTTCTGCACCATCAACACTTGATGCATTCCTTTCTTAATATCCTGCTCTGCCACTTTGAGCATCCCATGTAATTCAGTGAGCTTCTTATCCATGCCATGCATATGATAGTTCGAGATGAACTTCCCATAGCTGGGCGGAAGAGAACCCAGAACTGCATCAGTAGCCAGCTCATCCAAGAGCGGGAAGCCCAACCGATCCAAAGCTTGCACATATCCGATCATCTTGATCACATGTGGGCTCAGTGGATCACCTTCCTTCAGCTTGTAATCCATCAAGGATCGCCAGACATTGAACCTTTCGGTCCTAGCCTGTGTCTGAAACATGCTCTTGAGACTCTCGATCATATCGTAAGCCTCAACATTTTTGAAATGATGTTGCAAATCGGGCTCCATACAAGCCAGCATCAGACAGCTAATCTCCATTGATTCATCAATGAGTTTCTGGTAGGCATTCTTGGTTGTGGCATTAGCATTATCGGCAGGTTCATCTGGAAGTGGATCCTCTAGAACATGTTCCTTTTTATCATGCTTGAGAACAATTCTCAAATTTCTATACCAGGTGGTAAAGTTTGTTCCATTCATTTTATCCTTTTCCAGAATTGATTTCAATGCAAAGTTGGGTTGAGCAGGTGGTGCCATTGATCTACAACAGAAAAATATGCAATCACTAAGCAATGTGTTTATGTAGAGTAATTCAAGCCTAAACAGAAATACTCCCACTGAAGTCAGCATCCCTCCGCAAACTCTCAGTGATTCTGGATCCGACTAGCGCATGCGACTAGTGAGCTTTAGCATCACTGCTAGCCAACATGACTATCCGGTAAGCAACTCTTTGCTAATTGTATCTCTATACGACTCCTGTTGGTCGGGTAGGTATCTCATACCCCGGCTCCCAACCTTCTTTGCCACAAGGCCCAAAACCGTTTTGATAGCCTTGTCAAGTTAACCAGATGCAGTGCATGTCCGTGTCCGACACGAACCCTTCAGTTCAAGGACACCTAGTAGCACCCCAATTTTATGAGCCCACTACTAGACGTACTTGATGTGCGAAGGTGCAACATCGGGGATGGCAATTCGCTTGATATTAGCGAGGGATCTTTCTGCCATTTTAACATGCATAGAAATAAAGAAGCATAACAATCACAAATAAATATATATTGTGAAATAGTATGGCTCCTTCATGGATGTTCTTCCAGGTCGGCTCCGACTCCGATGACCATCTAGGAACTCCATCTTGTTTGTCACGCCGGGACACTAAGCCACCAACCTGATCTCTATTATCCAACTACTACAACTAGTAATGAATTTTACATAGAGTCACAAGTCGACACGCAGGTCATTATACATTATAATGACAGCACTTTGGCTCCTGCCGGCTGACAAACATGACGCGCAGGCCATGTATAAATTACACACATGCATCACATACACATGAGCCATACTATTCACATCAACCCCTGCAAAATAAAGTTATGCATAGAATCGCATTCTACCGGTTTGAGTGATCGTGTACGAAATACAAGGCACTATGCACACGGCGGTCCCGCGAATCCGATTCGGATTTACATTTCACTGTTAACCCCAATGGCGGATACCGATCACGCCGATCACAGATCACATCTGAACTCCGATCACGCCGAATTTTTCGATCTGACCGATCTTATCGATCATCGCGAATCCGATTCGGATTTACATTTCACTGTTAACCCCGATGGCGGATACCGACCGGTAGGGGTAGGTTGTGTCACGACCTCATCGATCCCGATCATCAGAAAACATAGCCTCATCGATCCCCATGTGCAGTTGATCTCATCAACCGTGCACATAGCCGATCTCATAAACG
The DNA here is from genome assembly GCA_011799875.1 of Thinopyrum elongatum. Lineage (NCBI taxonomy): Eukaryota > Viridiplantae > Streptophyta > Magnoliopsida > Poales > Poaceae > Thinopyrum > Thinopyrum elongatum. The sequence continues at coordinate 470,310,743 of CM022300.1, read as the reverse complement.
ATAACAGATATCATCTGCCACCTCCACATATCTAATATGCATACGATCCAAATCCAAATCCTATAGCAAAGGCTCTGATACCACTTTTGGGATCTACGAAACGGTGCATCGACTGCAAATTAAAATTTTCCTACGCGCAGAACAACCAAGAACATGCTACGGGAGATGGATCACAGATCTTTACCACTAGACACGCAGTGCCATGCAACGGAAGTAGAGTTGGGGCAGCGCGTCCAGAGTCGTCTCCTTCTCGTCCGATCTCCCTCGAACAGTCGGAGTGGATCCCGCGTACAAGTTCGCCGGAGCGGCGCAAGTGTACCGCCTCTAACGGTATCCACGCGTGAAGGAGGAAGACCGTGCGACGGACTGCTAGGTCCAATCACACAGCCGGCGGCAAGTGGAGGTGGCTATTCGCAACACATGCAAACCCTAGTAACAGCGCCGAAGCGATCAACCGCATGAGTGTGCCGCACCCCCACTTTATATAGGCGTCCATCACAGGCTCCACACTTGGGCCTCGTACGGACCCTAAAGCCCAAAATATGTTCGGCCTGTATCTGAGTCCGAGTAGGATCACTCTGACTCGTTTAGTCAGACCGGGCCTCACAGGTTCCTTCCCTTAAGCGCGCGACCCCTTAGGTTCTCGTTCACTTGGTCGCGAGTCAGATCACATCCGACTCAGCTAGTCGGCAGCGGCCTCTAGCAAAGCATGCCGACTCCAAGTGTCCAATGAAGCTGGTTAGGCGAACTTGTACAACATGTCACACTTCTGTTCCCTTTGCCACACGATATATATTGTTGGGCTCAAGGCGAGTCTATCATCCTTATGCTAGCCCGGCCTCTTTCTCGTTCCAGTGATGCCGACCACTAACCGGATTATCTCATAATCCCTGTCGCATGGCCATGCTTATCTTGGTCGGATCACACGAGGGGCCCAGAGTATATCTCTCTTGATCGGAGGGGCAAATCCCATCTTGCTCGACCATGTCTCGCAACATGGGTCTAGACAAGCCCGAAACCTACCTTTGTAACTACCCAGTCACGGAGTAGCGTTTGGTCGGCCCAAAGCAGGTCTGTCACCATCCCGAGTACATGCGTCCGCTCAGGTCTTAGGATATAGAACATATGTTGTACTAGAGACTCACAGATGACATATCGCTGCGTCTCATAGTTGGGTCTGTCCGACTCGGACCTTATCTCAACTCGGATCCGACTATGTCGAATCCGACCAGACCCTTCTGACTCCATATTATCCGGTTAGCATCCAATGCTCCATGGCTAGTGAGACCAAGCCATCAATCGTGTCATATGCTAGTCTAGTCGGCTGTGCATCCACATAGCCCTTTCGACTAGGGATCTTTTAGGACAGTCATCATACAATGCATAGTCCCACAAACAAGTCACATACTTGCTGATACACATCATTGATAATGTCCAAGGACTATCTTTATTCATAAACACATAGGAAATATCATCATACATGATTGCCTCTAGGGCATATCTCCAACAATCTCGAACTTCTCGGTCATTAGTGCGGCAAACTCATCATTGAAAGATTTGTTAGGAGAACCAAATATAATATCATCAACATATAGTTGGCATATGAACAAATCCCTTTTGACCCTCTTAGTAAAAGTGTGGGGTCGATTTCCCCAATTTCAAACCCACGATCTTGCAACAACTCGATAAGGTGATCATACCACACATGTGGGGCTTGTTTAAGGCCATAGAGTGCCTTGTTGAGTTTGTATACATGATTGGGGAGCTTGGGATCCTTGAATCCTGGGGGTTGTTTGACATATACCAACTCATTCGAAGGACCATTAAGAAATGCACTCTTCACATCCATTTGTTGCAATTTAAAATCACGATGAGATGCATATGCAAGCAACATGCGAATAGATTCAAGACGAGGAATGGGGGCAAAGGTTTCATCGTAGTCGATACCCTTGACTTGGGAGTAGCCTTGTGCCACCAATCTTGCCTTGTTTCGAACAACCACACCGTTTGCATCTTGCTTGTTCTTGAAGATCCATTTGGTTCCAATGACATTGTGGTCCTATGTTAGCCTTGGCACTAATTCCCAAACTTTGTTGCGCTCAAAGTTGTTGAGTTCATCATGCATGGCTTCAAGCCAATCCGTGTCATCGAGCGCCTCATGTACCTTTTGGGGTTCAACAAACGAAACAAACACGTGATGCTCACAAAAGTTTGATAATTGTTTATGATTGGTTACCCCTTTCCTCAAGCTTCCAAGCACATTTTCCATGACATGTTGTTGACGCTCGAGATTGGAAGCCACCTTGGCGGCATGTCGCTCCAAAAGTTCCTCAATAGGCATTAGAGATGATTCATCTTGATCATTTTGAGCACCGTCTTGAGCTTGCGCTTGATCTTGAACTTGCTCGGAGTCATGAACTTGATCTTGGGCATCATGTGGTGCATCACCATCTTCATGAGGTTGATCTTGCCCGTGATCTTGCTCGTTGGGTTGAGGGCCTTCACTTTGTTCTTCGGAAGCATGTGGGTCTAGCGTCGGTGATGGCTGCACTTGAGTAGAGCATTGTCCTTCTCCTTCGGCCACAAGGGGTTCCTCAATGGGGAGTATTTGACCAATCCCCATTCTTCTTATGGCTTGAGGAGGAATTTCATCACCTACATCACAAAGACCACTTTGCTCCACTTGGGAGCCATTATTTTCATCAAACTCCACGTTACACGTCTCCTCAATGAGTCCATTGGACTTGTTGAGAACACGGTAAGCATGAGAGTTTGTAGCATAACCAACAAATATTCCCTCTTGAGCTCTAGGTTCAAATTTAGACAAACAAACACCTTTATTGAGAATGAAACACTTACACCCGAACACCCGAAAGTACTTGAGGCTGGGCTTGTTACCGGTGAGTATCTCATATGGAGTCTTATTCAAGCCTTTGCGGAGATAGAGCCGATTGGATGCATGACATGCGATGTTGATGGCTTCGGCCCAAAAGTTTTACGGAGATTTGAATTCCGCCATCATGGTCCTTGCCGCATCCATCAATGTCCGGTTCTTCCTCTCCGCCACACTATTTTTTTGAGGGGTATAGGGTGCGACATATTGGTGCTTGATCCCCTCATCACTAAGAAAGTCATCCAAGGTGTAGTTCTTGCACTCGGTGCCGTTGTCACTTCTAATCATCAATATCTTTGCTTCATGTTGACGTTGAGCTTCATTAGCAAAGTCGATGACGGTTTGTTGGGTCTCACTCTTCCTCTTGAAGAAGTATACCCATGTATATCTTGAGTAATCATCCACAATCACCAAGCAATATTTTCTTCCCCCAAGACTATCAAAGGATGGAGGGCCAAAGAGATCCATGTGAAGGATCTCCAAGGGCCTCTTCGAGTAGATGATAGTCATGGGTCGGTGAGCCGTTTCATGAAGCTTTCCCTCAATACAAGCACTGGAAGCACGGTCTTTGGAAAAACTCACATTTGTTAGTCCACGAACGTGATCCCCTTTGAGGAGACTTTGAAAAGATCTCATACTGACATGGGCTAGTCAGTGATGCCAAAGCCATCCCACATCAACTTTAGCCATTAGGCACGTCGCGGTCTTAGTGGGTCGCTCCGAAAAGTTAACCACATAGAGACTGTTCTCGACATGCCAAACAACGGCTACTTTAAGAGTCTTGCTCCACAAAAGGGCCACGGTATCAAGATCAAAGAATGTTGCAAAGCCCATGAGTGCAAGTTGACAAACGGAAAGTAAATTGTATGCAAGGGACTCAACAAGCATGCCCTTCTCAATAGATAAATCTTGTGAGATGGCCACCTTGCCAAGACCCAATACCTTCAAAGTTGAAGCATGACCGAATTGGATATGGGTGGGCATAGATGGGATTTCTTGCACGTCCACCACCAAGTCCTTGCTCCCGGTCATATGATCTGTTGCTCCACTATCAAGCAACCATGACATCCCACCGTAAGCAAACTCCTACAAGAGATTAATGCTTGGATTTAGGTACCCATTTTTGAATGGGTCCTTTGATGTTAGCAACAAGGGTCTTAGGAACCCAAATAGACCATTCAATGTACTCATAAGAAGAACCAACAAATTTAGCATAAACATGCCCATCACTAGCATGACACAAAACATATGAAGGGTTATAGTCGCCGGCTTTGTTGGGAGGAGTGGTCTTGCCCTCCTTGGCGTTACCACACACAACCTTGTCCTTCTTCTTCCCATGAGCACTCTCTCCTGCCTTGATGAAGGTTTCCTTAAGCGGGAGAGGTTGCTTGGTCTTGTTCTTGTTCTTCTTCTTTGACTTGGGCACAAACGCAAGTCCTTCCTTTGCCACAACTTCCTTTTGATTGCTCAAAAGGTCATTGAGGTTCTTCTCACCTTGTATGCAAGTCACAAGGCCTCTCTAAAGTTGCTCTTTCAACTTGGCATTCTCCTCCAAAAGATGCACATGCTCACAACAAGGGTTAGTAGCATTGACATTATCGATTAAAACAAAAGGAGGGCACGTGGCTATCTCCTTGGTTAGTTTCACTTGGAGTTGATCATGTGACTCCTTGAGAGATGCATGAACACTCTTCAAGACCTTGTGGGCCATGTCAATTATGTCAAACTCCTCCTTGAGTCTATCATGGCCAACCCCAAGTGCAACCTTCTCGGATTTAAGCACACGAGTAAGAACAAGAGCATGATCATGATCTTTCCTTAATTTTGCAAGATCATCGTTGTGTGACTCCTCAAGAGCCAAACGAAGACCTCACTCTTCCTCAAGGGCAATGGAAAGATCCGCAATTTCATCGGCATAGTCACGGCTATGTCCTTGTAACTTAGAGATGGTCTCCTCATGAAACACAATGATATCATTGGCCTCACCAAGTTGTTCCAAGAGAGCAACAAAGTGCTTCTTGGTCGCACCTTTGAGGTTACCCAAGAACTTATCAAACTCGTTCTCATCATCCTTTACCATCTCACTATCATCCACACAATCTAGCAATGAAGGAGTAGTAATGATGGTGGTTTTGATGTTGGATGTTACCTTGTTGATACCTTTGGCCATGAGGCACTTGGCAATGAGATTCTCGTTGGGGGCACCGAATAGAGACACCTTGGTTGGGGAAGTGGTGGCAATGGCCACAGTTGTCGTTGCCATTCCTTCACCACTTACATCTTCTTCATCATCATCGGAGATGTATTCTTCATGCGCCACCAAACCCTTTTGAGGCATCTTCTTGATGAAGTTGTTCTTGTTCGGGAAGGGCTTGGCCTTGTCTTTGCGAATGAGCTTCCCACCATTGTCCTCCCTCTTTTCATACAGACAATCCACCATAAAGTGACTCACATTTCCACAACTGTAGCATGTCCTCACTCGTTGCTTGCCCTTAGAGTTGTTCTTGGATAAGTTGGGCCTCGAGTTTCTCTTGTTGCCCCAAAATTTCCTAGACACAAGAGCCATGTGCTCGTGGTAAGCATATTTGGTATCTTCAGGGCAACTCTCTTCTTCTTCTTCTTCTTCTTCGCCTTGGCCTTCAAAGCAAGGTTGGGTGAGGCTTTCTTTGACCTTTGGACATGAGCAAGAGCATTGTCGGCGGTCTTCTTCATGATGTTCATGGCAATAAACTCATCCAACACATCGCTTGAAGACAAGGCGTGGAAGTCCGGTCTTTGACGAATCACGGAGGACATAGACTTGTTAAACAGCATGATAACCTTGAGGAACTTGTGCTTGATCCAATTATCACCCGTGTCCTTGCTTCCATGGTCTTGAAGAGCTACCGCGAGAGTTGTCACTCTCCGGTAGAGATCATGAGGGTCCCATCCTCAATCATCACAAACTCATCGACCTCATCAAGAATCACCTCAAAGTTGGACCATTGAATGCTTGAGCTTCCCTTGTACATTGAGACAATATGATCCTAACAATCCTTTTCCCGAGTGAAGGAGCACAAATGTGGAAGATCTTCGGGAGGCACCGCAACTTGAAGAATGAATAAGGCGGAGTGATTGTATTGATTACCCACCTCTTCTCTTGGAGTAAGATTGTACGGATCATGTGGGTAGTAGACTTGTTCAATGATCCTCATAAGATGTATTGAGCTGTGATTGAAATGAGACTTGATACGAAAAACCCAATTAGCAAAATCATTCTTTACAAGCTTAGGAGGGGGACCAAGGTTATTGATATGAGGTGAGGGGACCGATCCTCCATAGACCGGGGGAGGGGCAACCACGGCATGAGTGCCCGTCCCATTCTTACCTTGAGGGGAGGAAGTTTGAGTAGCTTTAGCCGCTTCCTTGGCGGAATTGGCCTCGGACTCCGATACGATGGGATTAACCACTTGCAATGGACCGGTAGAAGGTTTTAACCCCTCAAGGAGATCTTTAAGCATGGATTTGACTTAATTCGTCATAGACGTCTTAAGTGAAGCCATAGCTTCATTTAAGTCATCTCGGGTGATCGAAGTCAACTTCATGGCCTCGGGCACTTCCTCATCTCCGTCAACCATACTCTTTGGGTGGTGAAAACCTTAATAAAGAGACGAGGCTCTCATACCAATTGAAAGGATCGATAAGGTTGACTAGAGGGGGGTGAATAGGCAACTAATTTTTAGCTTTTCTTAACAAATTAGGATTAGCAACAAATAGGTTGTCTAGATATGCAACTAGGTGAACAACCTATATGATGCTAGCAACAACAATAACAATAGCAAGCAAGATACACAATACAAGTAAAGCTTGCACAAAGTAAATGTAAGAGATAACCACAAGTAGAGCCGATGGAGACGAGGATGTGTTACCGAAGTTCCTTCCCTTTGAGAGGAAGTACGTCTCCATTGGACAGGCGTGAAGGCACAATGCTCCCCAAGAAGCCACTAGGGCCACCGTATTATCCTCACACCCTCACACAATGTGAGATGCCGTGATTCCACTAGTGGTGCCCTTGGTGGCGGCGACCGAACCTTTACAAACAAGGTTGGGGCAATCTCCACAACAGAATTGGAGGCTCCCAACAACACCACGAAGCTTCACCACAATGGAATGTGGCTTCAAGGTGACTTCAACAGTCTAGGGTGCTAAACACCCAAGAGTAACAAGATCCGCAAGGGATTAGTGGGGGAATCAAATTTCTCTTGGTGGAAGTGTAGATCAGGGCCTTCTCAACCAATCCGCAGAAAATCAACAAGTTTGATTTGCTAGGGAGAGAGATCGGGCGAAAATGAGTTTTGGAGCAACAATGGAGTTTGGGAGGAAGAGGTAAGTCTTCTTGGTGAAGAAGACCCCCTTTATATAGTGAGGGACAAATCCGACCGTTATGCAGCCCTCAGCCCGCACATAAGAGGTACTACCACTCGGGGAGCGGTACTACCACCCAAGCGGTAGTGACAGGAAAGTAAGTGCAATGACACAGAGGTCACGGGCCAGTAGTGCCGCCGGAGCGGTACTACCGCTCGCCCCATCGGTACTACCGCTAAGGTTGCAGTACCACTGCACTGTGGTGGCAGGGGCTATGGTAGTACAGCAGCAACGGTACTACCGCCTAGAATGGACGGTACTTCCGCTTATACCCGGTACTGCCGCTCCCTACTACCACTGAGGAAAACATGGGAATGCTGAAGAGCAGAGCCACGAGCGGTAGTGGCAGCGGTAGTGGGCGCGGTACTACCGCTCCTACTGTCGCTCCTACTTCCGCTCGCTCTACTGGGTCAAAAGGGGTTCCACGGAAGTGAGCCAGAGGGACTATCGTTGGACTACCGTGCAACCCGACACGAAGAATCGAGACCCAAATAGATGGCGGTAGTACGCGCGGTACTAGCAGCGGTACTACCGCTAATAAGCAGTACTACCGCTGCCACCAGCGATACCACCGCTGGCAGCTCTCCAACAGCCCTTCTGCAAAACAGAGGGGGAAACTCCATCGAAGCGGAAAGACAACAGGGGTGCAAAATAGAATGTGTACGTGATGATTCCACCCAAAGCTTTCCCATGCGGACCCCCTCTTGATAGTACGGTTTTCCTATGACTCAAGTCCACCCAAAAAGAAACGTAGGAAATAAAAACCGTCTTCACTCTAAACTCCGAGGGGCTTGAATTGTCTTGTGCCATATGATCAAATATCTAAAATGCTCAATGCACACGATTAGTCCGCAAAAGCATTGTCATCAATCACTAAAACCACTAAAGGAGAAATATGCCCTAACAGCGGCTCCCACTCGTGGCTGGAGATATCATTGAGAATGACGGTGCCTAGATGGACCTAGCTGGCTTCCCGTGTGGCTCCTCCGCCCTCGCCGTCGTACGGCCTTGACGCCGCAACCGACGTCTCCTCGGCACAGTTCTCTCATCATCTTCGGCCGTAGTTGAACAAACTGTAGGAGTCTTGGCAAACTTATTTGATCGATGTTTTTGGCCAGCGGCAACATATGTAAATCTTTTATTTGGATCTTTAATGGTCCATATATGCCTACTTAAAATTTAAAAGGCTTTTGGATAAAGTTTGGATGTTCAAACAATTCCAAAGTTTTTTTAATTATAAAGAACATAGAAAATATTAACTATGTGTAATTTGTAAATATTTCATTAGGATCTTTAATGGTTCATAAAGTCTACTGAATATTTAAAAGGATTTTGATTAAAGTTTGGATGTCCAAACAATCCAAAAGTTTTTTTGAATTTTAAATCTTTCCCTAATAATAAAGCACGGAGTGCTTCTGGTCGTCCGTCGCATCTTTTTGCAGGAAACCCCCCGCCTTTTCTATTAATTAACTCGCAGTCCATCTTTAAATGAGAACGAATCTTTTTTTCACATTTTACACAAAACCCCCTGCCTTTTATACTAATCAACCCGCGATTCATATTTAAGTCAGCCGAACCGTTTTTTTTTTTTTTAACAGAAAATCCCTTGACTTTTCGGTTAATCAATCTGCAGTTTATCTAAAACAAAACTATACATACCTTTTAAACCGTAACTCCGATTCTAACATGTTATATATGAAATTTGATTAAAAATGTGTAGAATCTAAATATGATGTTATTTTACCTGTTAAATATTTTTAAAATATTATTTTTAGTGCAAACTTAATATATATAGTGCGCGATCTATTTTTTTTCATACCAGCGGCGATCCGAATTGCAAATAAATACCCATTAAAACTAGATTGAGAGAAAAGAAAACATCGATAACCACGCATGCACACCTCTGAAAAACCTCACGGGAAAACAATATATTTTTCATCTTATTCTGAGCGAGTGTGCGTGCGCACGAGAGAGAGACAGTGAGAAAGAGACGCCTTAGGACTGACCATATTCAAACGCGTTTTCGTTGTGTGAGCAGTGAGGCTACCGTCGGCAACACAGATGTGATGCCATGTGAAAATAAAGGACATAAACCTATTAGGATCTTGAGTCATGATTATTGGGTTAAGATCGTCTGTTATTTTCTCTCTTGTTGCAACGCACGGGCTCTTTTGCTAGTAATAAAATAGTAAAGGAAAGAAAGCATGAAGTAGTGGTCAGCCGTCCGTCTATTGTCGTTGGTATCCGAGCTTCTCCGGTCCGTCTCCATCCCGTTCGTGTGGTCAACCCGTCTGCCGTCGCTCGTATCCGAGCTCCTACTCCGACGTATATTGTCGTCCATGGCTCCTCCTCCGCTATTGTTCCGTCTGTGCTCAGCCGTCAGTCGTCCGTTGTCTGTTCCTTTTCGTTCTTGGTGAGCTTCTCTTTCTTGTTGATTCTCACAACCACCTGTATATAAGTCGATGTGGTTTGGTCCAAAAGAGCGATATAATACTATTAATTAAGAAAGGAATCCTACAATTTACCAAAGGCATGAGGTAGCTCAGTTGGTCGCTGGTTTAACACATGATTTGTAGGTTGCGGGTTCGATACCTGTTGGCACACATTTATTTTTTAGGGCTTGAAGTCAATTTCTTTTGCCTGTCTTTTTGGAAGCCCGTGGCCTGCAGGGCTTGCGGCCCACGAGAGTAATCTGTGGTACAGGTGACGTACGAAGCTGGATTTTGCTAAGTTAGGATTACGGAATATCCTATTTGACGCATTCTGCGTCAAACTGTCGGTGAGCTGGGCCCGCCGTTAACTTGTTACAACATTTCTGGTTTTAGGAACCTTCCTGAGATTTCAGCCGGTTTTTACCAATTTTTGGGATCCTTTTAGAAGGTACCTGAACCGGTTTTCCTATTTTTGGGATCCTTTTAGGGCTTGAAGTCAATTTCTTTTGCCTGTCTTTTTGGAAGCCCGTGGCCTGCAGGGCTTGCGGCCCACGAGAGTAATCTGTGGTACAGGTGACGTACGAAGCTGGATTTTGCTAAGTTAGGATTACGGAATATCCTATTTGACGCATTCTGCGTCAAACTGTCGGTGAGCTGGGCCCGCCGTTAACTTGTTACAACATTTCTGGTTTTAGGAACCTTCCTGAGATTTCAGCCGGTTTTTACCAATTTTTGGGATCCTTTTAGAAGGTACCTGAACCGGTTTTCCTATTATTATTTTTCATTTTTTTACTTATGTTTCCTTTTTTATTTTTATTTTCTTTGTGTTTTTCTGTTTCTTTTTTCTTTCCTTCTTTCGTTTTTTTTTGTTCGCAAATTTCAAATATTTTTTGAAATTTTTAAAAATGTTCTTGTTTTAAAAATTTGTTCATAAATACAAAAAATGTTCATGTCTGAAAAATCTTCAAGAACTTAAAAAACAATTCTTGTTTTAAAATTTGTTCGCAATTTCAAAAATATTCCCTTTTTAAAAATTTGTTCATAATTTCAAAAAATGTTCGTGTTTAAAAAAAACTTCAGGAATTTCAAAAAATGTTTCCGTTTACAAATTTGTTCACAATTTGATAATAATGTTCATGTTTCAAAAAATGATCTCATTTTCAAAATTTGTTCACCATTTCAGAAAAATGCTAATGTTTCAAAAAATGTTCGTGGTTTCAACATTTTGGTTGCAATTTGAACAAATTTTCCCATGTTTCCAATTTTGTTCACATTTCTATAAAATGCGTACAATACAAATTTTGTTCACATTTAAAAAATGTTCTTTTTAACTTTTTATCTTAATATAACAAATGTTCCAGTTTTCCATTTTTGTTCAAAAATAAAAAAATGTTCGTGATCTCAGAAAATGTTCAATTTTTTTAGAAAATGGTCGCGTTTTTCATAATTTGTCATTTTTTTGGAGAATGTTAAGTTTTGAAAAATTGTTCATGATTTGCAAAATTTGTTCGTGTTTCTTTTTAAAATCGGAATTACAAAAAAATCTCCACTTCTCTAGAAAAATTGAATATTGAAATTTTTTGAGATTTTTCAGCTGCTATATGTTCATTTCAAGAAATGTTTTCAAAATGTTTACAAATCTCAATGTTGTTGTATGTTCTTATAATGTTTTGCACCTTGATGTTCAGTTGTCGCTCTGTGGCTTAGAGGTTAACGGCACGCGGTCAGTTGTCTGTGGCACCTGATGTCATGGGATCGAATTCTTGTACGCGTTGTTGTTTTTCACCATTTTTTGTGTCGCGCGATAGGAAATGTGTTGGGTCGGCCCAGTCGTGCGGCGCCACCTGTGCGTCGAGCTTCTGTATGACGCATAATGCATCATATAGGAGGTCCCTAGGATTACGGCGGGGTGGACGAACGAAAACGAACGAAATTACGGTGGTAAGAAGCAATAACCCTTTTATTATTAGGTAAAGATAAATATTATGAGAACTATCAACGCACGCTGGTGGCGTCTTTTTTTAACACAGTATAGACGCAAAGCGCTCATATAAACGCGCATACACTCACCCTTATGAACGCACACACGGACACCCTACCCATATGAGCACCTCCGAGAGACTGATCCGGCATGCACCAGGACTTGAACCCTGATGGGTTGGGGATACCACTGTCCTTTTAACCATCAAACAGGTTGGTTCGCCGTTGGTGGTGTCTTTGTTACGTACTCTACCCATTTGCTTAGGGAAAACGAACACGACCGAGCCCATTAGCACGTGTTGGTTCCTTGACCCATATTGAAATACTACGACACAAGAAAATATACCCGTTAGCCTAGATTAAAAAACACTGGAAAGTTTGGCCCATTAAGGGCATTTCTGCTTAGGCTTTGTTGGGTAGAAGGCAAATTTTGCTAAAAAAGAGGATAGAAGGCAAATGAGGCGAAACGCTATTTGCCACTTAAAGTGCCAGTTATAGCCGTTTTCGTACGCAGCATTCACACAGGACACTTCATCAGTTCTAATGGGCCAGCCCTGGTTTTACTTTCTTTTTCCTCTCTGGTTTGGGATTGTTCTAGGGTTATTCCAGTTGAGTTTATTTCGTTTTTTGGACTTTTTTTAACCTTTTTTCCTCTGTATTTTCTTTCAGTTCTTCACCGGGATTTTTTTCCTTCTGATTTTTCCTTTTTTTTATTATTTTCCTCTTCCATTTTCTTCTTTTTTGTTTTTCCCTATTTCCTTTTAATTTCATGATTGTTTTCAAATTTGCAAACTTTAATTTCGTGGGCATTTTCCAAATCCCTAAATTTCTTTCAACATTGTGGATATTTCTTAAATTCGGGAACATTTTTTTACCTTTGTGAACTTTTTCAAACTCTCAATTATTTTTCAAAACCGTGCACATTTTATTAATTCGTGAACTTTTCCTGAATTCTCAAGTTCTTTTTCAAATTTATGATTTTTTTATTTCGCATATTTCAACAAATCAATGAATTTTTATTTTAGTTCATAAATTTTTTTGAGTTCATGAACATTTTTTCAAATCGCTGAACATTTTTTGAATTCATTAAAACAATTGTAATTCATGATTGCTTTTCCAAATTCGTGCAAATTTTCATATCCAGGATTTTTTTTTCAAATCCATGAACTATTTTCAAATTCTGAATTGTTGTCAAATTCATGAACATTAAAAATGGGCTAACATTTTTAAAATTCATGAACAATTTATTGAATCAAGAACATTTTTTGTTCTTCACGAATATTTTCTCAATTCACGAACATTTTTGTATCCACGAATAAATTTTCCCAAATTCGCAATTTATGTTTTGTTCATGAACATTTATTCAAATTCATGAACTTTCGTAAACACGCAGAAAAATTTAATTTATTATTCTGTAATCTATAGAAAACCAAAATTCGGATTTGTTTTCTTAACCAATAACTTGCTGGTCTTTTGACTGGCTTGTGCAACTAAACGACAGAGACGCTGCAAAAAAAATGGCAATCAAACCAGCCAACCGCCAACCGAACCCAGCAGAGCGCTATTTGGGCTGTGGCTGGCCATAGAGACACGCAATAGCCAACGCGTTTGGTAGCGCCTTAAGGGTTGGTTAGGAGCTCTCGACAAAGTGACATGTTATTCGCAGCATATAGCATGAATTATATCCGTTTTCGTATGCAGCGTTAATATGGAACTCTTCGTCGGTTCAAATGAGCCAGTACATGTTTTTCCTTTTTCCGTCCCTAGTTTTGGGATTGTTCTAATATATTCTCTTTTATTATCCAGGTTCAGTTTCTTTGGTTTTTTTTAGGTTATGTTCTTTTTTTGTTTTTTTTCTCTGTATTTTGTTTCCATTTTTTTCTTCTCGTTTTCTTTTTCTTCCTTTTTAGTTTTCCTTTTTCCTTTTCTTCTTTTTGGTTTTCCCTTTTTCCTTTAATTTTCCATGAACTTTCATTCTCAAATTCGTAAAGTTTTCTTTTAAACCTTGAATAAATAAATAAAATCACGATCCTTTTTTCTATTTTCTGAACATTTGCCAAATCACCATACTACTTTCAAATTTGGGTAGTTTTTCAATTTTGTGAAAATCTTTCAAATCCCTGATTTGTTTCTTTCAAAACCATGAACAATTTTGTAATTTGTGGCTTTTTGAATTTACAAACATTTTTCAAATTCGAGTTTTTTTTTGAATTTATGAACTTTTTTTAGTACATGAACGGTTTCCAAATTCGTGAACTTTTTGAAATCCTTGAGAAAAAAAATCAAAGTTGTTAAAAAATTGGGGTTCATAAACATTTTCCAAATCCATAAACATTTTCAAATCCGCAATTTTTAAAAATTCATAAACTTTTTTAAAATCCACGGATTGTTTTCAAGTTCATGAACTTTTTTCAAATCTGCAAACATTGTTTTAATTCATGAATAATTTTTGGATTCACGAACAATTTTTCATACTCACAACATTTCTCTTCAAATTCACAATTTATTTTTTGTTCGCGAAATCTTTTTTCAAATCCATTAACTTTTTTAACCTGTGCAGAACCGGAAATCATCTTTTCCCTCAACGAATAGCTTGCTGGTATTTTACTAGCTTCTGCAGCTGAACGATAGAGAGGTGTAAAGTAATACAATCGAACGAACGAGCCACCAAGCGAATTGACCCGAGTGTTATGTATTTTCATTCAGTTCTTCTCTGGTTTTTTCTCACATTTTTCTTCTTCTTTTTTCATTTTCCTCTTTCATTTTCTTCTTTTTTATTATTCCCCTTTTCATATAAAATTTTCATGAACTTTTGTTTTTAAAAATCACAAACAACTTTAGAATTCACGAGCCTTTTTCAATTTCGTGAACATTTCCAAATCCCCAACCTTCTTTTAAGTTGTGGATGTTTTTCAAATTTGAGTTTTTTTTCAATTTTCTGAACTTTTTCAAATCCTGGGTTTGTTTTCAAAACCACAAACTTTTATGAACTCGTGAATTATTTTTAAAATTCATCTAGTTTTTTGATTTCACGTATTTTTATCAAATCCGTGTTTGGTTTTGAAATTATGAATTTTTTCGAGTTCACAAACATTTTTTAAATTGTATAAAATTATGGTGCATGACTTCCGCTTTCGGATTCTTGTGCAGCGGGATAAGCGTGTCAAAGTCGCTAGAACAAAGTGGTGAAAACTCAAGGGAGGTTGCTCGGGCGTTCAAGGAGAGGGTCATTAAGGAGGGCCCTTGGGAGGAAGGAGGTGATGCACGCAATATATGGATGAAGATGACGACTGGCATTCGTAAGGTGGCCTCATAGGATTTTGGAGTGTCCATGGGTAGTAGAAGCGAAGCTAGAGATACCTAGTGGTGGAATGATGATGTCCAAAAGACTATTAAGGAGAAAAAAGATTGTTTCAGACGCTTATACCTGGATAGGAGTGCAGGCAACATAGAGAAGTACAATATGACAAAGAAGGCCCGAAGCGAGCTGTGAGTGAAGCCAGGGATCAGGCATATGAGGACCTCTACCGGTGGTTAGACACAAAGGAAGGCGAAAGGGGCATCTATAAGATGGCCAATGCGAGAGAGGAAGACGAGGGATGTTGACCAAGTCAAATGCATCAAGAACGAGGAGATTAAGCATAGATGGTGGAAGTACTTCAGCAAGGTGTTCAATGGGGAAAATGAGAGCTCTAACATTGAATTGGACGACTCCTTTGATGATATCAGCAGGCATTTTGTGCAGTGAATCTAGGAGTCTGATTTCAAGGAGGCTTTAAAAAGGATGAAAGGAGGCAAGGCGATGGGCCTTGATTGTATCCCCACTGAGGTGTGGAAAGGCCTCGGAGACATAGCGATAGTATGGCTAACTAAGCTTTTTAATCTCATTTTGCAGGCAAACAAGATCCCAGAAGAATGAAGACGGGGTATATTAGTACCAATCTTCAAGAACAAGGGGAATGTTCAAATTTGTACTAATTACCGTGGAGTTAAGCTAATGAGCCATACAATGAAGCTATGTGACAGAGTCATTGAGCACCGCTTAAGAAGAATGACAAGCGTGACCAAAAATCAGTTTGTTTTCATGTCTGGGAGGTCGACCATGAAAGCCATTTTCTTGGCACGACAACTCATGGAGAGATATTGGGAACAAAAGAAGGACCTGCATATGGTGTTCATTGACTTGAAAAAGGCCTACGATAAAATATCGCAGAATGGCATGTGTTGGGCCCTGCAGAAACGCAAAGTCCCAACAAAGTACGATAATGTTGTGGCACGTGTTCGAACAAATGATGGCGGCACTGATGACTTCTTGATTAAAATAGATTACACCAGGGATCAGCTTTGAGCCCTTATGTTTTTTGCTTTGGTGATGGATGCGATCACAAGGGATATACAAGGAGATAGGTGTATGCTCTTTGCGGACGATGAGGTGCTAGCCGATGATCGTCGGACCAGGGTCAATAGGAAGTTAGAGCTATGGAGATAAACCTTGGAATTAAAAGGTTTTAGACTTGGTAGAACTAAAACTAAGTACATGAGATGTGATTTCAGTACTATTAGGCACGAGGAGGAGGAGGTTAGCCTTGATGGGCACGTGGTGCCTTAGAAGGACACCTCTCGATATTTGAAGTGAATGTTGCAAAAGGATGGGGATATCGATGAAAATGTAAACCATCGAATCAAAGTTGGATGGGTGAAGTGGTACCAAAGCTTATGGCATTCTCTATGACAAGAGAGTGCCACAAAAGTTTAAAGGCAAGTTCTATAGGATGGTGATTCGACCCGCAATATTGTATGGAGTGAAGTGTTGACCGATTAAAAGGTGACACGTTCAACAGTTAGGTGTGATGGAGATGCGCATGTTGACATGGATATGTAGTCACACAAGGAAGGACCGAGTCCAGAATGATGATATACGAGATAGAGTTGGGGTAGCGCCGATTGAAGAGAAGATTGTCCAACATCATCTGAGATGGTTTGGGCATATTTAGTGGAGGCCTTCAGAACTCTAGAAGTTCGAGTGCATAGCGGACGGCTAAAGCCTGCTGATAATGTCAACAGAGGTCGGGGTAGACCGAACTCGACATGAGAGTAGTCCGTAAAGACAAATCTGAAGGATTGAAGTATCACCAAAGAACTTGCCATGGCCAGGGGGTGCATGGAAGCTTGCTATCCATGTGCCAAAATCATGAGTTGGTTGCGAGATCTTATGGGTTTCATCTTTAGTCTACCCAACTTGTTTGGGTCTAAATGCTTTGTTGTTGTTGAACATTTTTCGAATTCGCAAACTTTTTCAAATCCCTAAGTGTTTTTCAAATTTGTCATGAAGGTTTTCCTAGTTCATGAAAAATTTCAAATTTGTGAACAATTTTCATATTGGTGAACATTTTTCAAATTCCTGAACAATTTTTTGATTCGAGAACAATTTTTGTTATTCACGGATATTTTTCCCAATTCACGAACATTTTTTGCACTCCCGAATATTTTTTCCAAATTCGTAATTTATGTTGTGTTCATGAACATTTTTAAAATTCATGAATTTTTCTAAAACATGCAAAAAGACATTAATTTATTATTTTTTCTAATCTATAGAAAACTAGAAGTCAATGTTTTTCTGAGCCAATAGCTTGCTGGTCTTTTTACTCGCTTGTGCAACTGAACTATCACTACTGCAGGTTGGTCC
This sequence comes from Thinopyrum elongatum, assembly GCA_011799875.1. Lineage (NCBI taxonomy): Eukaryota > Viridiplantae > Streptophyta > Magnoliopsida > Poales > Poaceae > Thinopyrum > Thinopyrum elongatum. The sequence continues at coordinate 470,293,348 of CM022300.1, read as the reverse complement.
AAACGCAACAGTCCAATCAGAGACCCTTCAACGAAACTGTGTGCGATGCATTAATCACAAACGGTGATGTAATAAAACCGTCAAAAAAGATACAAAACGTTTGCGATGGCGGTGACATCAAACACGATTCAGATTAGAGTTGCGTGTGCGATGCGTGGCAAACGGTTAATCCAGAAGAACTGTCTGCGATGAGGCAGAACAACAGAAGCGGACAGCCAAATGAGGGTGTGTGCGATATGCGACATACAATTCATTAGGACGAACTGTGTGTGATTAGGCAACACAATAGAAACGGTCAGCCAGATTAAGGTGTGTGCGATGGAGGGCATACAGTTCACTCGGATGAACTGTTTGCGATGAGCGAAGACAACAGAAATAGTTCAACTGAACAAGATGTGTGTGATACGCGGCAAACAGGTCCGTAATAAGAAATGTGTGCAAAGACCAATAATAACACAGACGATTGCTGCTAATAAGCCGTGTGATTTGCTCTGTCTACAGAAGAATAACATATATATAACTGAAATAAACATCAAATTATATAAGTGCCTATACAGATCATTCGCACACATCTCAATAAACAATTGCATGCATTCTTAACTAGGAGAAACGATCGTCCAGTCATCTACTTCCTGTCACGCTCCCGCCACTGCTCTGTGGCTCGATCCCTTGTCTGGGGCAGGAAGAAGACACTTTCTCATGTCAACGATCTGCCTGTACATCTCATAGCTTGTGTACGCGTCCTTGGCTGCGTACTTGATGTGTTCTTCATTCAGTCTCTGATGCCAGACACTGTGCCAGGCATTCTTGTCCTTCTTGCTCTCATCCTTCATCTTCATGTAGTAGGGGTCGATGATGGCCGAGGTGAGGTCAACCAGGGAGTTCTGTTTGTTGTTGTCGCTGCCCCATACCTTGTAGTGGTCATGGATGTTGACAAGATTCTGGCAGGTCAAGCCCGAAACCTTGAGCGCTTTTAGATCGTTGGTGGTGTCCACAACAACCTTCTGATCATGCCCGGCACGACCGCTGGTGAACTCGAGGTCGAAGCCGACCACTTGGTACTTGTTCTCAACAAGCAACTGCTCCATAGTTTGGATGGAGCTCTCCACCGAGACCAGCTCGTTCGTGTACACCACCGAGAGGGCCTTCCCCCTCACGTGGGTGTCCACTACGTGATGCGTGGTGAACTGCCCCCCGTTGTCGTCATCGGCCGCTGGGAGCGCTATTGGAGCCACGAGGAGCGCCATTGGAACCGCTGGATGCCCTGTCTGTATGTGCCGTCGTGGGTGTGCTTATTGTGTCGTGTGGAGCGAGAGGTGAAGGTAAATGGCCGCAAGAATAAATGGGGGCTGGACGGCCTGGATTCTCGGCGCGTCTGCATGGTAGTTTTTGCAGCGGGTAACTGCATCGTGGCGCCGCGCCCAGTGCAACCGCATGCATAATGGCAGCACGAACATACGTGATCGTGCGCCGGCCCCAAACACTGGCAGCGCGCGTGGAGGGACGAGGGCAGAGCGCCCGGAGGGACGCGAGAGCAAAGCGTGCGTGGCGGGACACAAGCAGAGCGCGCTGCGGCCGCCTCAACCACAAGCAACCACACGCATAGAGCAGTTGAACATGTAGGGAATGGTCGTCTACAAGCCGGCCGGTAGTTGCGACGAGAGAACGGTCGTGTGCTACTACCTCCGTCTTGGTCTATTAGTCCCCTTTATATTCTGTGCCATATTTTGACCTTAAATTTAACTAACAAAATGTTAATGCATGTTATAAAAATTATATAATCAGAAACTATGTTCAAATACGAATCCAACGATATAATCTTTCGCGACATGCATTCATATTTTATTAGTTAAATCTCTAGTCAAAATTTGGCACAAAAATACAAAGACGACTTATAAACCAGGACGGGGGTAGTAGGTAATTAAATCGCAAACGTTTTTTTATTAACCGTATGTGTACGTGTCCTTTCGTTCTCCTCTCGCACGTCTTGTCACCCCACTGCCGTAGACGGCTTCGAGCGGAAGCTTGAGCAGCGCGTGGGGGCGTTCTTTTGGTCAAATGGCGGCTCGAAGTGGCGCCAATGAATCGTCGGTGAGCCCGTTCCCGAGCAACCGCATAGGTTCCCACGCAAACTTCCCGCCCGACTCGGTGAAATCCCCCAAAATCCCAATGCTTACCGGCCTGCTATATAAACCCTCACGGCCGGCGAGTCCTGCGTCGCATTTTCCCCTCCCTCCCTGTAGCTTATCTCATCTGCTTCTCCCACAATCGCCAATGGCACCAGTCCGCCATCGTCGCTCAGCCACTCCGCCGTCATCAGAGCACAGCTCCAACTAGGAGGCTACACCGCGGCGGCGGCTCAGTCCCGGGCGTAGTGTAGTGCACGTGGCGTCCCTGTTGGGTGTGCGCGGAACACCCACCACACGCTCCGCCGCCGCTGCCCGTCGGCAGCTGTTGCCGCCACCCCACCGTCTGTCGCCCTGGCCACCACACCACTGTCGAAAGCCAGGGCCATCGCCCGCTCCGCCGCCGCGGCCCGAAGGCGGGAGGTGGCAGTCGTGGCCACCACCCCACTGTCGGCCACCGTGGTATCACCCGCTCCGCCACTGCGGCCCGAAGGCGGGAGGTGGTGGTCGTGGCCGCCACCCCATCGTCGGCCGTCGTGGCCGCCAGCCCACCGTCGACCGTCGGGGTCATCACCCGCTCCGCCACCGCCGCCCGAAGGCGGGAGGCGGAGGTGGAGGCCCGCATGTGCGTCAGCGATCTTGCGCGCTACATCGAGTTCCTATGGGAGGAGGAGGAGCGCCTCGTCGAGCACGCAAAGAGCCTTACCGCTGCCGTGGCCGCAGCACACGCCGCCGCAGAGGCGAGGAATCAGGACATCTACGAGGAGTCCCGCCGCTGCGAGAGGAGTCGTCTAGAGCGGCAGAAGGCGTTCGAGGTGAGCGTCGCTGAAGGTGCAGCAGCGGCAGGCACCGTATTGCAGTTGTCCAACTCGTCGGTATGCTCCTCCTCCTCTGCCTCTTACTAAGCACGCTCGGCGGAGGAGAGGCTGTCGAAAGTAGTACAAAGCCCCTCCGTAGTAGTAGTATTTAGGGGCTATTTTGTTCAGTTCATCTGACTATAGATGTGGTGGAACTGTACAACGTACTTAAAATTAGCTAGTATATATAGTTGAACTAGCTATTTCAGTACGTGGTTGTCAACAATTGGGGAAAAGTTTGGTCGGTTCAGCTGTCGAGTTGAACTGTTTGTATAAAGAATGACTACTTAATCTATGAATGAAATCTATGCTTAATTACTGATTTTAGTTGCAAAAATTAGATAGTGCTGGTGATTTTTAGCTGCATATTTTTACGAATGGCAGTGTTACAAGGTTGACAAATGGCAATGTTACTAGATCAACAAATGTCAATCTTTTCAGCTTGACAAATGGCAATATACCCAATATGACAGATGTAAATCTTACCAAATTGTCTGTACGTGGTTGCACACGGGTCATCCAAAAAAACCGTTTGCGCTGAAGAGATGTACAAATCCTGCATGCCAGATTTTCTCTTGGCTTAGCGGCGAAGTCTCGCTTTGCATACCGTATTCAATCTGAACCGTTTACGTTGAAGAGATGCACAAATCTTGCGCGACGAATTTTCCCTTGGCTTACTGGGGAAGACCATTGCTCTCACTTTGCATACGGGTGTTCTATCTAAAACGTTTACAATGAAGAGCTACACAAATCCTCCTCGGCACATTTTCCCTTGGCTTATTGGGGAAGCTGTCGGTTTGCATACAGGTGTTCTATCTAAAACATTTGCGATCAAGAGCTGCATAAATCCTGCTCGGCACATTTTCCCTTGGCTTCCTGAGGAAGCTGTCGGTTTGCATACGGGTGTTATATCTAAAATGTTTGTGATGAGTGTTTTATATTTAAAAACCATTGACATTTTTTTAAAGAAAATCGTTTAATAAGTCTGTACATTCAGAGAGAAAAACGCAAGTTCATTCAAACCATATCTTTCATTCAGTCACACTGCGAATTTATATTCATATGATCGAGATACAGTATTAAACCCAAAAAAACTAATTCCGGCGGCGGAGGAGGCGGCGTGCCGCGCCGGTGTTGTCGCTGTCATCCTCCGGGACGCCGTTGTTGAAGTCTTCAAGGCAGCACAGAATGTTCCTCACTTGGAAATCAAACATCATGTCGTCGCGCGATCGACGGATGGGGCGCGGGAGGACGGCAACTCACGGCGCTGCGAGGTAGCGGTCGATGGCGGCGTCCCATGCCGCTGAGGAGGGCGCGCGCACGGGCACGGGCACGGCGGGTGCAGGCAAACGCATGGGGACTGGCGCCACGGTGGGTGCAGGGGCGCGCACGGGCACGGATACGGGCGCTGGCGCTGGCATGTACACGAGCTCGCACGGGTCCGCAGAGACCTCGCTGACGCCCGCGGCTTCCAGCTCTGCGATAGTGCTCGGCGACCAGCCCGTCAATGCTACGGGGATGGTCGCTGGTGTGGGCGTGGAGATGGGAGCCGGGACGGGCGCGGGGGCAGCAACCGCCGCGGCCAGCTCGTTCAGGGCCATGTCCATGAGGCCCCATTCCTTCTTATTTTCTATCTCGTCCGGCTCGGAGTCGACTTCACCAAACTGGAAGACTAGTGGCAGATGATCCTTCTGCGCCATGGCGTTGGTGGAGGTCTGCGGGAGGGGAATGGGAGGCGAACAGTAAGGCCGCCCGTATTAAACAGCGGCTTGGGCGCCATTAATGGAGAGGATGCGAGCAAGGCAGGCTGCCATGGAAGTCAAAGGGCTCGCTTCCCAGTGAGCCTGTGCAGCGTACAACTCGCACGCTTCTCGGTGAGCCTGCGCATTGGAGGACAGCTTGCACGCCTCTCAGTCAGCCTACGCAGTGGACTGCGCTCGCACGCCTCCCGTTCAGTCAAGCAGCTGTCCGCACGGCACCTCCTAGCCATTAAAAGAGTGACGTGCGGCGTCACGTGAATGGTTAACAGAACGCACATGATTTAAATTATACAAAATGTTTGAGATGTTAAAGTGGCAGCTATTTGTTACAAAATGCCTTTGTTGGCTGTTCTTCGAGTGCGCCTTCTCTCAAAAGGGACACGAAAAATACCACAACATGTTGGGTGCCATTCCATGATAGCATGCCAAGTTTCATGATTTTCAGATGAGTTTTGGATTTACTAGAATTTAAAAACAAAGTATCTCAACATTTTGCCGGCAATCAACAGTGCCCTGGTGTTTAAAATTCATTCCCATTTCTTGCATGGGACCTAAGCATGCACCCAAGGACACACATGTGATATGTCAACCCATTTTTTTGCACTTGAGCATGTGCATGTAGTTCAAACTTAAATTATGCACATAAAATGCCTAAAAAACTCAGTTAATGTATAAAAATGTCCAAACGAACCCCGAAATTGCAAATTTTAACACGACACTCTTGTGGCTCTATGTTGCCACTAGGAAAAAAATTGAAAACAGGAAGAGGCAAGGAATATCGTTTCATCCATCAAGGAGGCACATTCCCTACCGGAACCATGAGGCTTGTTGTCAGAATCTCTGGTATGTGAGAAGCTTATACCCAAACCTGCACCAAATGGGACAATTTTTTTACCACACCATGTTGATGCCGTTCCATGATAGCATGCCAAGTTTCATGAATTTCAGACGAGTTTTGGATTTACTAGAATTTAAAAACCATGTATCTCAATGTTAGCGGCCGAGCGACGGTGGCAAAGTGTTTGACATTCATTCCCATTTCTTGCATGGGACCTAAGCATCCAACCAAGGACACAGATTTGATTTTTCAACCAATTTATATGCACTGGAGCATGTGCCTGTAGTTCAAATTTGAATTATGCACATAAATGCACAGAAAACTCAGTTAATGTATAAAAATGTCCAAACGAACCCCGAAAAATTCCAACAATTGAAAAAAAATTGAAAGCAAGAAGAGACGACGAAAAAAAATTGACACTAGAAAAAAAATTGAAAGCAAGAAGAGGCAACGCATATCGTTTCGTCCAGAAAGGTGAAACGTTCCCTACCGTAACCATGAGGCTTGTTGTGAGAAGCTCTGGTTTGTGAGAAGCTTATACCACAACCTGCCCCAAATGGTACAATATTTTTACCACGGCATGTTGATGCCGTTCCATGATAGCATGTCAAGTTTCATAAATTTCAGACGTGTTTTTGATTTACTAGAATTTAAAAACCATGTATCTCAATGTTAGCGGCCGAGCGACGGTGGCAAGGTGTTTGACATTCATTCCCATTTCTTGCATGGGACCTAAGCATGCAACCAAGGACACACATTTGAATTTTGAACCCAATTATATGCACTGGAGCATGTGCATGTAGTTCAAATTTGAATTATGCACATAAATGCATAGAAAACTTAGTTAATATATAAAAATGTCCAAGCGAACCACGAAAAATCCCAAAATTTGACACAACACTCCTGTTGCTCTATGTTGACACTAGAAAAATTTTGAAAGCAAGAAGAGGCAACGGATATTGTTTTGTCTACAAAGGTGGCACGTTCCCTACCGAAACCATCAGGCTTGTTGTGAGAAGCTCTGGTTTGTGAGAAGCTTATACCCAAACCTGCCCAAATGGGACAATATTTTTACCACGGCATGTTGATGCCGTTCCATGATATCATGTCAGGTTTCATGAATTTCAGATGAGTTTTTGATTTACTAGAATTTTCAAACAATGTATCTTAATGTTAGCAGCCGAGCGATAGTGTCAAGGTGTTTGGCATTCATTCTCATTTCTTGCATGTGACCTAAGCATGCAACTAAGGACACACAGTTGATTTTTCAACCCATTTTTATGCACTGGAGGATGTGCATGTACTTCAAATTTGAATTATGCACATAAATGCCTAGAAAACTCAGTTAACGTATAAAAATGTCCGAACGAACCCCAAAAAATTCCAAAATTTAACATGACACTCCTGTTATTCTATGTTGACACCAGAAAAAAAATTGAAAGCAAGAAGAGACGACGAATATCGTTTTGTCCATAAAGGTGACATGTTTCCCTACCGGAACCATGAGGCTTCTTGTGAGAAGCTCTGGTTTGTGAGAAGCTTATACCCTAACCTACCCTAAATGGGACAATATTTTTTACCCCAGCATGTTGATGCCATTCCATGATAGCATGCCAAGGTTCATGAATTTCAGACGAGTTTTGGATTTACTAGAATTACAAAAGCAAGCACCTCAATGTTTGCCGGAGAGCCACGGTGCCGTGGTGTTTGAAATTCATCCCCATTTCTTGCATGGGACATAAGCATCAACCCATGGACACATATATGATTTTACAACCCATTTTGGTGCACCGGAGCATGTGCATGTAGTTTAATTTTGAATTGTGCATCTGAAATGCCTAGAAAACCAAGTTAATGTATAAAAATGTCCAAACGAACCCTAAATAATTCCAATTTTTTGACGACACACCTATAGTTGCATGTTCACTGCAGATAAAAGTTCTAGCAATTCAAACACCCTCCTTTGCCGCTGTGACCCCATTATGTAATTCAAATCAAGACAAAAAATTAAGTAGATCGCACACAGTTTATTATCACCAACCGTGTGAGATGCAGCACAAAATATCTTGGAGCACCGTCGGAGTATAGTACGCATATGGCTTACGCGAGAAGGTGCGTCGACTACAGTCCATAGCCGGCGTGTCAATCACACTAGCTCGCTCCCCAAATATCATTTCACTATCCAATCGTCGCCGGTGAAAGATGGGGACGTGGACCCGCGTCGTGAGGGCAACTTCGGCGGCCCACTCTGGCGAGAGCGCGGCCGCAGCCGCCATGCGCGTGCTAACAAGCTACATGCGCGTGGCCGCAATCTGCGACCGGGCGGCCAAGGCAGCCGAAACGGCCGTTGTTGCTTCTCAGGTGGCGGCAGCAACATCTGCCTTGGGGATAGCAACTGACGAGAGTGGCACAGCAGCTATTCGTTCCGCAGCGGTGGCCTTAGCCCTGATGGAGGCCGTCCACTACCATGTCGAGGTCGCCCACGCCCAGCTCCTGGCGGTCACCGCACAAATCGAACAAAGCTTCTCCGACAACGGTCGGCAACCCACGGCCGAAGAGTTGGCAATCGCCGAGAGCGTTCGAGCAGCCGTCCGTTCCTCCGCGGCATACCTTGCCACGACGGAGCCCGTCCAAGCACAGATCACGGCCGCCCACGCCCAACTCATGGCGGCCTTTTCCAAAGAGATGGCGGACACGGATGGGAAGATGCTGGCCCAGTATGGTGTGATGGATGCCATGGAGCCCCTTCCACAGGAGATCGTCGGGCGCGAGCTGGACATGGAGGAGGCGGCGGAGATCGACGAGCACCAGCCGGAGTAGTACTCTTTGTTTTGTTTAATTAAGAGCGTCAGTCTTTAATTTGTTAGAGTAATGTTTAGGTCAGCTAGCTCTGTTTAATTGCTGAACTTGCTCGATTAAGAAGTGTGGGTGTGCTGTAGTCTCCTTTGTGTACCCAAATTATGCAATGACTTGGATGACCACTATAACCAGGGAAATTCGGACCAAAATTTGCACGTTCAAACTCATCACACACGGGATAAGCTATATGATCATTTGTGATGTTCACATATCGTACACAGTGCTGAATAAGGGACCATGTCTGATGACACTTTGTGTGCCAGTTTTTTCACTACACCGATCCAAATTTTCGGCTTCCGCGGAAATATCTACCTCCCCGCCCCTCCCCCTTACCAAAAGCCACATTTCCCCTGTTTCCGCCTTCCTTTCCAAGTTGAAACCTTCACTCCTTGCTTGCAGCGCCGCCTCCTCGCCGGCGACCCTTCTTCACACTGCTCGGCCTTGTCGATCCAGGCAGGTAATACACACCCGACCCCCATCCTCCTCCTCCTTCCACATCCCACATGCCCCGACCGCCGACGTGACACCTTCCACCCAAATCAATGACCCCTCCCCCAAATGAGCGCCGCCCTAAGCCATGGTGCACACAGTATAGCCAGGAGCTCAAGGAGCATTTGGTAGCGGAGAAGCAAATCGCAGCCACACACGCGGATGAGGTCGCGATGACTGCCATTCGTGCCGACCCCCAGATCTTGGAGGAGCACCTTGCCGTCGAGGCCACCGTCAACGCCTCACGTGCCGATGCCGCGACGTGGCTAGCTGCTTTAAATGATAGTTCGTGGTGTTTTCTCGAGGCCACCGTCGATGCCTTCGATGAAGACTGTGAGGTGTTTTCTCAGCATGCCCGTGCTTACCTCAACTCGAGAGCCAGCAGGTTGGTGCCCGGAGCGGCTCAGACAACTCACCACTACGATGAGGGCACCCACAATGTGGAGGCCTCGCCCTCTTCCATGCCCAAGGAGCCAATCATCGTCGATATCTCCGACGATGAGGAGTAGCTTGTCTTATTAGCTCACTATAAGGACCTATGTTCAGTTTGCTAGCTACGCCGGTTAAGCATGCTTAGTTTACCAGTTGCATGTGCTGCTCCTGCCTTTCCTTAATAAAATTCTAGTGAATTGTCCTATCTACTTTTACCATGCAATATGTTGCTCTAGTGTATATGTTCTATATGTTGTGCAATGTGGTGCTCACTTATTAACTGTTTGGTTAATTAGTTGTCATGTTCAGTTAACTGTTTGGTTCAATTCTGCAAATGTGATGTTCAATTCTTTAGCGTGCAATTTTATATTGTCTTCCATGTGAGAAATAAATCGAATTTATCTTTACAAAATACATGAGAAATTCCAAGTTGTCAAGCATGCTTGGTTTGGTTAACTGTCTGATCTTCTAGTATGTTATATATTATGCAATGTGGTGCTCAGTTAACGTTTGGTTCATTTGTTGTGGTGTTTAGTTAACTGCTTGGTTCAATTCTGCAATGCAATGTTCAATTGTTGTGGGTGCATTTTGTTATTGTATACCATGTGAGAAATAAATCGAATTTGGCTGTACTAAATACATGAGAAACAAATACAATTGCTATATTTCCAAGTTGTTAAGCATGCTTGGTTTGGTTAACTGTCTGATCTTCTATTAGGAGTATGTTATATTGTGCAGTGTGGTGCTCAGTTAATGCTTGGTTCATTTGTTGTGGTATTTAGTTAACTGCTTGGTTCAATTCTACAATGCGATGTCCAATTGTCGTGGGTAGAATTTTGTATTGTCGTGCATGTGAGGAATAAATCAAATTTGGCTGCACTTAATACATGAGAAACATATACAATTGCTATATTTCATAGTTCTTAATCATGCTTGGTTTGGATAAATTGGTTTTCCATGTGGCTCGAATTAATCTGATGAATCTGCAATGTGCTTATTTTTCATCAACATATTTTACTGATCGCATGCGAACCCTCGCTTAACCTGATCACTAACTACCTTATATGTGTTGCAGGGATACAATGGGAAGCACTGAGGTTTACAATCGAGGTTTGCACATGCATGGTCCTTTGTCTAATAGCACATTATTGTGCAATTGCAGGAACCATTCTAATATTTAGGGTTTTAACAATTTGGTCTTGCACATGTAGGTCCTGTTGTCAGAGGTTTTGACCCACTGTTCGACCCTTTTGCATATGGGGAAATGAGTTCTCCATGAATATCAGTCAAGTCAAGAAACTCAGAAAGATTGTTAGGATAAAGAAATTAACGACAAAAAACAACAAGATCTTTGTCTGCACAATGAAGAAGACATCAGTTTACTACAGGATGGTACTAACTATTATACCTTGGCTTTTTTATTCCTTTGCCCCATTTCCAATCTAGAGAAGATATTTATGCACATCCTTGTTTTCAGGCCTTTCCAAAACAGTTCACTGATGATTACCTCTCAAACCACCTGTATGGTCAGGAGGCGAGGAAGGTATTCATACAACATCCACGGTTCAATATTGAAGTGTTCCTGAAGAGGACGAAGGATGGACGGTCAATCATCCACAGGCACTGGCCTAAATTTGCAAAGACCTTCAACATCAATGAAGACTCAATATTTACCTTCCGCTTCTGCAGTTTTCCAGATGAGATTCATCTGTCTATGTACCGTCTATGATGCTAATTTCGAAAGGTTATAGATGTTGCATGTGAAACTTGGTGCTGGTGCAGTTGTGTAATGGGGTAGCTGAGTGCTGAAGCTATATGATGTTGTACTCTGATGTATTTCAATTATGAAATCCTGCTTCCTTAATATGAAAATGAAATATATTGTGTGCTTAATATGAAATGTCAATTAGATTAATAAATGGATTATTAATAATAGGCCAATTAGCCTGCTAATTGGTTTTTTCTATTGCAAACGGTTATTGAGAAAACACCATGGGCGATAACCTCAGGCAACGCACATAGTTTCTAGGAATAAACCGTGTTAGATCAATGAACAATCACACATGACTTCCTCTTGAAAACTGTTTGCGTTAGGCCACCTTGCGCAAACATTTACCACATAGAAAGTGTGTGTGATGGACAGCCTATGCCACACAGTTTCTTCTACGCACCGTGTGTGATGCATTCAATAATGCAAACGGTAAAATTGTTAATATCGTCTGCAACGGCAACGCTATCACAAACGATTTAATGGAGAAAATTGTGTGTGATGTACATGCAAACGGAAACATTTTCCTTGGAGTGACTGTGTGGGATGTATATACGAATGGAAACGTACTTCTTGGATTGACTGTGTGGGATGTACATACTAACAGAAACGTATTCCTTGGATTGACTGTGTGGAATGTACATACGAACGGAAACGTTTAGCCGGGACTGACTATGTGGGATGTACTTACGACTGGAAACGATTTTGCCTGTATAATTGTATTTTTTAATACAACTGTACGTATAATTGTATTTGATCACTCGCCCGTCGCACACGACCTCATTTTGCCGAGCGTGTGTGGCCGGAGGGCCTATCCCCGACAGTTTCTGGGTCATGTGGGAAGGACCCCCCTATCGCATACACTCACTAGGCGACGGTTCCAAATGCCGTCGCGGAAAGGGGTTAAAAACCGTTTGTATAACACCTCGTTGTACCAATGTATAGAGACGCTTTAAGAAAAGGCAAGCAAACCAACCAACCACCGAGTGAATCATGAAGAGCGCCATTTGGGCTGCAGCCTGCCTGTCGGGACCCCGATCCTAAGTCACACCAGTCTAGCATGTAACACATCATATCACTTTGCGGCCTCACACACAGTATCCCCACGGCTGCAGCCTTACCTTGGCCGGGACCGTTTGCGTCTTTTGGCTCACATATATGATTGTGTTGCTAGCATCCATATGACAGAGAACACGGGCCTACATGGCTAGTCATAAACCCAAGGTGGCACAAACTTACAGGGACAGGCATACGCAACCCAGCAATGAACATGTCGGCCATCAACGTATGAACCCAAGTCGTAGCAAGCTACAAGGACTTAAAGGGACAACACGTGACATATACCCGAAGGGACAGACACATGAACAAAGAAGGATACATGCCGGCCAACCCAAGTGTTCCGGAGTAGTAGCGAACTACCATGGCTAAGTGGAAGCACTAGGAGACATTTCCCCATAAGGAAGGCTACCAAGAATAAACAACTAGGTGTCGGATCCCACACATACCAATGCATTTCAAACATGCACACAATATGCACGATATGTGTAGATACAACATGGCATCACAACATAACTCTACAAACTCAAGTATTTATTTAGAAGGCTCCGAAGAGCCATACATAGCATGTTATTACAAATAGGGGTCTCATGACCCTGCACACAAAGTCATACAAACCAGCGGAAGCATAAAACTTGTCTGAGTACAGACAACTGAAAATATAGAAGGCTAGCAAGCCTGACTATCTACAAACCCTCCCAAGGGTGCAAGATCATAGCTGGGAAACAAACTACTCATCATCATCGAGGTCTAGATAGAACCCACCTGTAGTATCGGGGAACTCATCATCGAAGGCTAGCAAGCAACAGTTTAATTAAGCAAACATGAGTACAAATGTACTCAACAAGACTTACATCAGAACTATCTAGTATGCATCAGTTTCAATAAAGGGGGTTGTGGGGTTTAGCTGCAGCAAGCCAGCTTTGACTCAGTGGCTATCCTGTACTACGACTACTAGTAATTCTTTGAGGTGAGAAAGCGCACACGAGTCCACTAGCTAATCACCACAACAATACTCAACTATGGATCCGTTCCCGTCTCCATACGAGAAAGCCATCCATAGCACTCACGCTTTTCTTGCGCATTTTAGAGTATCCGGTTTAAGTTGTCTATGAACAATGTAGCTTTCCAAGTAGTCCATATCTGAGGACGTGGCTATCCGGATAGATCATTAACCCTGCAGGGGTGTACTTCTTCACACACGCTCTCACCACTTATCACCATATACACGTCATGTATCTTGGCAACCTTCAAGCGGAGGCCTAGTGAGGGTGTCAGCCACGATTTGACTAACCACACAAGACTCTAGTCCAGGTTTATCGCCTATTTGAGGTTGTATCCGCAAGGAAAGTTCGACCGAGGTTTCTATCACGGCCTCAAACAATGAGAACAGGGTTCCCAAGAGCACCATTCGGGTGTCACTTGGTACACCATGCCTCGTGCCTGCCACAACAAGCTCACCCTGTCGGGCAATGCTACGCACGGCCCCCAGCACATCCTACAAACACCAGAAACTAGTTGCAGCTCCTGGACAGAGATCAAGGCGATCAATAAGTCGAGAGGGTCCATGGGTTTCGGGCCCAATGTGTGGTAGTAACTGTTCTTGGATCACAAACACGGAACTCAGTTCTTAAGGACGGTCTCAATGAGACAACCCACTGTAACACCCTGGATTTTGGCCCCTTTTTTGGATTTCTTTGGATTCTGCTTTGATTTTCTTTTTCTGTGGCTCTGTGGTCTGAAAACTTGGGAAGATCATCTCTTCCTAGTCTCCCAAGTGGCTTGTCATACTCAAATACATTCCAAGATTATGTCCTTTCCATCTTAGCCCAATCCCAATATTCTTTTTATTGGGAATATTCCTTTTTCTATTAAAGGAATAATCCTTTTTGCCCTAGGTCGTGAAGCAACCTATATTTCTGACTTGCCATTGTATCCCACAAAATTCCCATAAATCCTTTGGGACATATCTTCCACAGATATGTCAAAATCCTTCCCTGCCTAGTTAAAAAATAATCCATTAATATTCTTTTCCTATTCTGCCCTGAATGGCACTTGGTGAAGGAAGTGTCATTTTTATCTTCTTGATTGTCCACAAACTTTTTGGGCACTCTTTCCTACCCATATGATTGCCTCATGCCAAAGTTCAACTCAATTTGCCTAGTAAATATTCCTCAGCTAATTTCCAAAGTTTCTATTCTGATAGAAGCTTGGTGAAGGAGGTACTAGCTACGCATATCCAAATGAGTTGAAATTTTGTAACATGCTCCATATGCTCAAATCATAACTCTCCTTCAAATTTTAGCTTCATTCATCAATCCATGTGAGCTCAACATCAAATCTTTGATTCTGGTCAGATTTTCAGGCTGTGGAGCAACTATATTTTATATTGCTTCATTGTTTTTGAAAATTTACCAGGACATGATCCTGCCATATAAGCTATCTCCACCAAATTTGGGCTCATTTCATCTAGCCAATTTCTCCCTATATTTTTCCCAAAATTCTGTCCAGAGAGGACCACTGTGAAGGAAGTACCATTTTGGTGTGTCCAAATAGTATGAAATTTTTACAGTGTGTTCATGTGACCAAATTATCACTCTCCACCAAAATTCAGCTCAATTAAATCAACCATGTGAGTGCTACTCCATCTTTTGCATTTCTGTCCAGTGTGGTGGTTTGTACAGCAAGTGCTAGTTATCTTCATCATTTTGAGATGAAACTTTGCCACTTTGATCATCTTAGTGCATGATCACAGCCAGCCAAATCTCATCCTTCATATACAAGTATGTGTTTCCCAGTACACTACAAACACCTTGCTGTTCCATTGTCTCCTAGCTAGCTGTGGTCACATCTTTGGTCCCTATTCTCGTTGCTTTGCTCTTTAGCACTCTCTTATATTTGCCTTATCTCCCAGACACGGTCTGCAGAGCCATAGTGCATCGCGTGCACCTGTTCACGCGGTGACTATGCGTCGGGCATGCCTGTGTGTGCGCTCTGGCGAATGGGGCCCTCGGGTTCGTCTGTTTCGTCTAGCTCTCGACACCTCACCGTGTCTAGGACCTTCGCCGTGTCGTTGCCGTCACCCTGGATCTGTTTGCCTCTTGTCTAGATCGCCTGACGGGTCGCGTCGGCCGCCCCCGTGACCTGCCGCCTCTGCCTCCTCCACTGTCCGTTTCCTGCGAGCTCTCGAGCTCTCCCGAGTCCTCCACTGCTATATATAGCCTCCCCGGGCTCCTCCGCATCTCATGGACCTCCCTAGACCCCTCCTAGACCACCAGAGCTCCCTGCCCGTCCCCCGTCCGCCATGGCCGCCGTGAAGCTCTGCTCAAATACGAGCTAGCCCGGCCTCCTCTCCCCTCCATTCCTCCACCAGAAGATTACCCGGAGTCCGTCGACCCTCCCCCACCCATAAGTTCACCGCCGTAGTGCCCGTGGCCGCGGCCCCCAAGTACGACCGCCGCCCCTGCCCGCGGCCACCTCGAGCTGCCGCCTCTTCGCCTAACCCCAGAGCCCGTGTCCAGGCCATACGGGCTTGGCGCTTCACCGCGAGCTCGCCGGCGGCCTTGCCTCGGCCAGAGGTGGCCAGAGCCGCCGGGGACAGCGCCGGCTGTGCCTCTGCCTCGCCTCCTCTGTTTCTTTGTCGGGAGGTAGAAGAAGGACAAGAGGAGAGAGAGAGAGAGAGAGGCCAGGCGGGACCCACCTGTCAGCCTAACAAGGCCCGGGTCCAGCTGGATAAGTGGAAAGGCATTTTGTTAGTACGTTTCCTTTTAAACGTAAGCGTACTCTGATACTGCTTTGGAATAGAATACATTTACTCTGCTGTGAAGACGTATTACTGGGAATGTGCGTTCCTTTTTTCCAGCCACTGGCCGAAACCTCTATTTTGTGAACGTTCTCCCGTTAGCAACAGAAAAACATATATTTTTATTTGTTTTTCTGCTAATGAACGAACGACCATATCTCCGCGACCGTAGCTCTGATTCAGGTGATTCCAAAGCCCACGATCTCGTCTCATCAAGCCCGTTCTGTTGGTAACATTTTCACTATGTGTCACATATGGAAAATGACCATTTTTGCCCTTGCCCTTATTTAGCCCCCTCCGAGAGAGAAATGTTTCCGGCGAATCGTTCCGTGAGTTCCTCGCACTTCTTCCTGGTGCATTCTTCACCCCAAGGCAAGCCACGATAGCCACTTGCATGATGGTCTTGCAATAGTCTTGGTTTTCTACTTGAATATTTAAATAAGTTGTGCAGGTTAATATTTTCGTGAATGCTTTATATACTTATGGATCCATGCTTGTTCCTATGTCGTGATCATTTTTGCACCTGTTGGTTAAATGATTTCTTGCTACTGTTATTATCATGTTTTACTCTGGTAATTATTTCAGATGCTACTGGTCATGCTATGTTCATATGTAGTGTTATACTACTGTTATTCTAAATCATCACTATGCCATGCTCATTTGCATCTAGTAGAATAAAAGATTTGCTGTTGACATTCACATGGTTATGCTTCCCCATCCATGTTCATGTTGTTGCTATGTTCATATGCATTGTCATCATGCTATTTTATTATGACTCAGCTCATCGCCATTCAAGTTTAACCGGACATTAATTGAACTTGAACATATGTTGGTTGAGTCATGGTGCCACCGAATCGAGCTTCTCAGTGCAGCCACAATGCCTTTATGGGAAGGCCTTAATGCGGTCTATTGTCATGCCTCTCGCCGGTGCCTCCAACTAGGGAAGGTTATGTGCGTGCGCTGCCCTGGCCCGGTGGGCGGCAATAACCTTGTGTGCCCAAGTTGTGTTGTACCCGTTTGGGACCATTTTTGTTTTGGCACGACGGTGGCCGTTTGATGTCCAGAGTGGCATCCAGGGCCACCCATGACTTAGCCCAAAGGGGAGTTTGTCGGAGTGGCCGGGAGAGTGTCATCCAATAGATTGGTTTTGTCGGAACGTCGTTGGTCCACCCGAATGGGAGCACGAGGCCTTGGGTTCCGTAGTGTGGGTACAGTGTACTAACCTCTGCAGAGTGTGTATAATCTATCGATAGCCTCGTCCTCGGTCATGGACACAATTCATAGTAGGTCACACTATGGGTCAACAGTAATAATAACCGGACTAATAAACAACCCTGGTTTGATGAGGACAGAAGTTGGTTGATCTTTATGTGGTCACGAGGTGATCACGATGGTATTCCTGATAATGGTAATGTGATATTGAGATGATCACGATGGTATTCTTGATGATGATAATGTGATCACGATGGTAAGTAATATGGATATTTATGGTGGTTATGAGATAACCTCCGAACAGAGTAAGTTGGTCCATGATATTTGTAAAGATGCTGCATGTTAGTACCAGTATCATCCTGTTCATATCTTGTTCATGCCATGCTCATGTTGTTCTAGTAGTGTCATGTTCATCATGGACGATTAATCTGTAAATGCCATGCTGTTGTTTGTCTTGATTGCTTTTGGTTGCTGTGAGCTTGCGAGTACATTCAAAGTACTCACCTGGCGTGTCATGCCAGATTGCAGGTCATACCGTGATTGGTTGCTTGTCGAGGATCCCAAGTTTGCGAGCTAGGATACGCGTTCCAGCCAGAGTCCCTGCGGAGTGGAGTCCATCGCTGTCGTCGTTGTTCTGCTGCTAGAAGTTATTCCGCTGCTTCGAGTTATTCCGCTGCTTCGAGTTGTTCTGCTGCTAGCATAGAACTACCTGAGCAGGCGTAGTGTCGCCGTGCTGATGTAATTCCCTGTTATATCGGAACCTTTGTATCCATATCCTTGTAATAAGAGCTGATTTGTTCTATGCCAAGCAGGGCTGTATTCCAGAAGACTTGATCTCTGGGCTGGAATACAGGGTGTTCCGGTCTCTCTGGGCTGGGGTGCCACACCCACCATGTACTCCTACATGGCCTCTCGTCACTACCTTTACCAAATTGGGTTCACACACTTAACTCTCAACATCAAGACATAAGCATACCACTCCAATCCATCCCAGATGAATCATACCTGACACAACTCTAAGCAATAGCAAGCATGGCATGGATGTAATCACAACATGGCTCAAGCAACTCCTAATCATGCTAGGAGGTTTTAACTATTTACTGTGACAATGACAGGTCATGCAGAGGAATGGGTTCAACTACCGCAACATAAAGTAACAGTTGAATCATTGTTTCCTAATACAATAAAAGAGAGCAGGAGCAAGAGAGTGGGGTTATATCGGAATGAACAAGGGGATTGCTTGCCTGGCGGATCGATAGGGTAGTATTGCTCCTCAGACACAGGCTCGGTGCCACTCGCAGGAGCAGGACCTATTGGGAAGAATAGTTCCAGCAATCAATACAGAACAAATGCAACAATATGATGCATGAACATGACATGTCAATAATGCTATGGATTGTGCTAATGCGACTAGCAACAAGTTCAAAGGAGTTCATTTGAACCAAGGGTTCAAATACAAACACCAATTTAAGCATTTTAAATGCCATTTAGATGTTTTCACTTATACATCATGTATAAGTTGGTTTTTCATGCATGAAAATGTTACAGATAGATTCTTTGAATTTTTCTGAGAATTTTTCATATATAAATTATTTCATTCTGAGCTACGATTAATTTTCTATGAATTTTTGAAGTTTAACCAATTTTCTGGATATTATAAATCATTTCTGAAATATAAAATCACCAGAAAATGATTATGACGTCAGCATGAGGCCATCCCTGCATCAGCAGGTCAACTTAGCCGCCCCTGCTCAAGCTGACCAGTGGAGCCACTGGTCAGTGACCCAATCACTAACAACGTGATTAGCACATAAATTAAACGTAAACTAAAATTAGTCAGGGGGTTGGGCCCACATGTCATTGACTCCATTGGAGTCAAATATGGTCAAATGGGGTCAAACACACTGGTGGTTAGCCACCGGCGAGGTCAGCGGCGCTCATGTGCCTCAGGTTTCCTCTATGATGCTCCGCTTGGCGCGCTGGAGAGCTAGCTCAACGGCGCATCAGATGGTGGTGGTGGCTGGGCCTGAGGTGGCTGGAATCGACGGCGACGAGCTCGGTTGCAGCCACCGGAGTTCGAGTGACCACGGGGTAGCGGCTGCGGCGTGCAAACGGGCGAGTTTTTGCGCTAGGGTTGCTCTACGGGACGCTACAATCATGTTAGACTCGCCGCGGTGACCGAATGGTCACCGGAGCTTCACCAATGGCGAGCTCGGGTGGTGGTGTGCTACGGCCTTGGTGCGAACAGCGGCTACGGCTCAAATTAGGAGGGGAAAAAGGAGGGGTTCCACGCGGAGGCTCACTATGGATCGAACGAAGCGGTCGGCGAGCTCGGGGAAGGCTTGGAGCAGCCGGTACGACGAGGGAGATCTCGATGGCCGCAGGGAGAAGAGAGCGGTGCAGACGACGATGCAGGGTGAACCAGCGCACGGGGCTCGGGGGAGACGATGTAGCGGTCGTTGGCGGGGCTCAGGGACACGGTGGTGAGGCGAAAGGAGCACGGTGCACATGGTGGTCACGGCGGTGCGGCCATGGCGGGCTCGGCCATGGCGGAGGAGAGCGAGGGAGACAAGGGGGGAGAGTGGCGAGGCGGTCGGCTCGATCCGGACGCAAGTAGTGAGGTTATCTGCGGCGTCGCGCTGGCCGGGACACAGGCAAGCAGCCTGGTGGCGTGGCGAGTTGGGCGTGCGCACGCGTCGGCCACACGCTCGGCTGACTGGCGCCAGGAGGACGACGGCGCTGGTGGGCTGGCCCAGTTGGGCCGCACAGTGCTGGGTCGGTAGGTAATCTCTCTCTCTCTCTTTCTGTTTTTATTTCCTTTTCTATTTTTCTCTTTCTTTCTTTCTGTTTTGTTTTAGTTTAGACACTAATTTTTTATAGATAATTTTGAAACTTTTTGTGGGCACACATTGGAATATTCTAGAGGCCCCCTCCAAGTTTCAATTTATTTGGAGCCTTTAAAAAATATATATAGTATTTAAATGGTCCCAATTCAAATATGGTTGGTCCTACAAAAATGTACACCATTTATGGTTAGGGTTTTCACCCTTTTCCCTAAATCATGAACATTTTTTAAGGGCACTTTGGGTTTATTGAAAAATATTTTGGTTGAACCTAGGTTGTTTAATGTGGTGCTAGGGTTTATGCAATCCCCATTTCAAGTTTCATGCAAATTTAACATGATGCACACATGAAAGCTAGCCTAGTGCATTACCAGAACTAGGGATGTGACACCGCCTTACAGACACGCGAGCGCCAGCGCGTTCGGTGGTGCCTTACGCGTTGGTTAGGAGCTCTCGACAAAGTGAAATGTTATTTGCCGCACGGAGCATCAGTTATAGCCATTTTTGTATGGAACAATCAAACAAGACTCTTTTTCGGTTCTAATGGGAAGACACATGTTTTTCTTTCCCCCTCACTCCTTTTGGAATTGTTCTAGCAGATTCTTTTTGACTATTCTGGTTCGGTTACTTTGGGTTTTCTGACCACGTTTTGTTCTTCTTTTTTTATTTCTATGTATTTTCTTTTGGTTCTTCTCTAGTTTTTATTTTGGTTTTCTTTTTCTTCATTTTTAATTTTTCTTTTTGATTTTCTTCTTTTTGCTTTTCCCTTTTTCATTCTAATTATCCAGGAACCTTTGGTTTTTTAATTCCTATTTTTTTTTTAAATCACGAACAATTTCCAACATCATGAGCCATTTTCAATTTCATGAACATTTTCCAAATCAACACAGTGCTTTCAAATATGTGAATGGTTTTCAAATTTGGGTACTGTTTTAACTTTCGTGAACCTTTTGCAAATCCTCAAAAAATCAAAACCCTGAAATTTTTCTAAATTTATGATTTTCTTTTGAATTCATAAACTTTTTTTACAATTCATGATTTTGTTTTGAACGTGTGGCCTTTTTCGAGTTCATGAACATTTTCCAAATTCATGAAGGTTTTCCAAATTCTTGAACATTTTCAAATCTGTGATTTTTTAGATTCATGAATTTTTTAAATCCATGAACTATTTTTAAATTCATGAATTTTTTTCAAATCTGTAAACATTTTTTTAGTCAACAAATATTATTTGGTTCCAAAAATAGTTTTTTAGCAATATTTTTTCAAATTCATGATTTATTTTGTGTTCGTGAATAGTTTTAAAATTTGTTAACTTGTTTAATCTTTGAAAAATGGAAGTCATTTTTCCGAACCAATAGCTTTCTGGTCTTTTTACTAGCTTGCGCAACTGAATGATAGCTAGCAGCAAAACAGTCCAGCGAGTCACCAAGCGAACCGAGCCGAGCGCTATGTATTTTCTTTTAGTTCTTCTCTTGGTTTTTCTTTAGATTTTTCTTCATTTTTTCATTTTCCTCTCTCATTTCCTTCTTTTCAGTTTTTCCCTTTTTGATTTTAATTTTTCATGAACTTTTTTTTTCAAATTCTTAGACATTTTAAAAATCACAAACAATTTTAGAATTCATGAGCCTTTTCTAATTTAATGAACTTTTCCAAATCCCCAAACTTCTTTCAAATTTGTCGATGTTCTTCAAATTCAAGATTTTATTTTTCAATTTTGTGGAAGTTTTTCAAATATTGATTTTTTTAGAAAATGTGAACTTTTATATTCGCAAGTTCTTTTTCAAATTCATGAACTTTTTCTTTTGTTTCATTTTGTATATTTTTATCAAATCCATGAACTTTTTTCAATTTATAACTTTCTTTCGCTTTCATGAACATTTTCCAAATTCACAAACTTTCTGAAACACCTGAATGTTTTCTGAATTCATTAAAAAAATTAAAGTTCAGGAATGTTTTCCAAATTTGTGAAAGTATTCATATCCGTGATTTTTTTTCAAATTTGTGAACCTTTCTAAATCCATGAACTATTTTGAAATTTTGAACAATTTTCAAATCTGCGAAATCTTTTGGGTTTCATCTCCATAAGAGTGGCTGGGTTTCATCTCCATAAGAGTGGCTGAGTTTTTACGTTGGCTCGCCAAGCCTATCACAACCCTCCTCCTTTACCCGGGCTTGGGACCGGCTATGTTGAGACAACATAGGCGGAGTTATGGCATCAAGAATCAAGAAGGAGAAGACGTCTTAAGCTTTGCTCTAGCCTACAACATGATTGTAGCTAACACCCTCTTTAGAAAGACATAATCACATCTGGTGACTTTTAGTAGTGGCCAACACTCTAGCCAGATTGATTTCATCCTCTCGAGAAGAGAAGATAGGCATGCGTGCCTAGACTGTAAGGTGATACCTGGAGAGAGTGTTGTACCTCAGCATAAGCTGGTGGTTGCTGACTTCCGCTTTCGGATTCGTGTCCAACGGGATAAGCATGCCAAAGTCGCTAGAACAAAGTGGTGGAAGCTCAAGGGGGAGGTAGCTCAGGCGTTCAAGGAAAGGATCATTAAGGAGGGCCCTTGGGAGGAAGGAGGGGACGTGGACAATGTGTGGATGAAGATGGCGACTTGCATTCGTAAGGTGGCCTCGGAGGAGTTTGGAGTGTCCAAGGGAAGGAGAAGCGAAGATAAGGATACCTGGTGGTGGAATGATGATGTACAAAAGGCGATTAAAGAGAAGAAAGATTGTTTCAGACACCTATACCTAGATAGGAGTGCAGACAACATAGAGAAGTACAAGATGGCGAAGAAGGCTGCAAAGCGAGCTGCCAGTGAAGCAAGGGGTCGGGCGTATGAGGACCTCTACGAATGGTTAGGCACGAAGGAAGGTGAAAGGGACATCTATAAGATGGCCAAGATCCGAGAGAGAAAGACGAGGGATATTAGCCAAGTCAAATGCATCAAGGACAGAGCAGACCAACTCTTGGTGAAGGATGAGGAGATTAAGAATAGATGGTGGGAGTACTTCGAGAAGCTGTTCAATGGGGAGAATGAGAGTTCTACCATTGAACTGGACGACTCCTTTGATGATACCAGCATGCGTTTTGTGCGGCGAATCCAGGAGTCTGAGGTCAAGGAGGCTTTAAAAAGGATGAAAGGAGGCAAGGCGATGGGCCCTGATTGTATCCCCATTGAGGTGTGGAAAGGCCTCGGGGACATAATGATAGTATGGCTAACCAAGCTTTTCAACCTCATTTTTCAGGCAAACAAGATGCCAGAAGAATGGAGACGAAGTATATTAGTACCAATCTTCAAGAACAAGGGGGGTATTTAGAGTTGTACTAATTATCATGGAATCAAGCTGATGAGCCATACAATGAAGCTATGGGAGAGAGTCATTGAGCACCGCTTAAGAAGAATGACAAGCGTGACCAAAAATCAGTTTGGTTTCATGCCTGGGAGGTTGACCATGGAAGCCATTTTCTTGGTATGACAACTTATGGAGAGATACATGGAGGAAAAGAAGGACTTGCATATATATGGTGTTCATTGACTTGGATAAGTCCTATGATAGGATATCGCGGAATGTCATGTGGTGGGCCTTGGAGAAACACAAAGTCCCAACAAAGTACATTACCCTCATCAAGGACATGTACGATAATGTTGTGACAAATGTTCGAACAAGTGATGTCGACACTAATGACCTCCTGATTAAGATAGGACTGCATCAGGGGTCAACTTTGAGCCCTTATCTTTTTGCCTTGGTGATGGATGAGGCCACAAGGGATATACAAGGAGATATCCCATGGTGTATGCTCTTTGCGGATGATGTGGTGCTAGTTGAGGATAGTCGGACGTGGGTAAATAGGAAGTTAGAGTTATGGAGACAAACCTTGGAATCGAAAGGGTTTAGGCTTAGTAGAACTAAAACCGAGTACATGATGTGCGGTTTCAGTACTACTACGTGTGAGGAGGAGGAGGTTAGCCTTGATGGGTAGGTGGTGCCTCAGAAGGACACCTTTCGATATTTGGGGTCAATGCTGCAGGAGGATGGGGGTATTGATGAAGATGTGAACCATCGAATCAAAGCTGGATGGATGAAGTAGCACCAAGCTTCTGGCATTCTCTGTGACAAGAGAGTGCCACAAAAGCTAAAAGGCAAGTTCTACAGGATGGCGGTTCGACCCGCAATGTTGTATGGCGATGAGTGTTGGCTGACTAAAAGGCGACATGTTCAATAGTTAGGTGTGGCGGAGATGCGTACGTTGAGATGCATGTGCGGCCACACACGGAAGGATCGAGTCTAGAATGATGACATACGAGATAGAGTTGGGGTAGCTGTAACACCCTGGTTTTTAGCCCATTCGTTTTCTTTTTTATTATATTTGGTTTTTGCTCTGATTTTCTTTTTGGAGCAGTTTCATGGACTTGAAACCTGGGAGATCTTCATTTCTTCTCCTCTGAAGTGGCTCATCATTCTCAAATCCCTCTCAAAGTCATGTCACTTCATTTCTATCCCAACCCCAAAATTCTTTTTCTCAGGAGTATTCCTTTTTCTATTAAAGGAATAGTCCTGTTTGCCCTAGGTTGTGAAGCAACCTATATTTCTGTATTCCACAAAATTCCCAAATAATTCTCATAAATTGTTTGGATCATATATGTCCAAAATATGTCCAAACCTTCATCATCCAGTTCAAAAATAATGCATCAATATTCATTCTTCATTTCTGTCCAGAGTGGCCTTCTGTGAAGGAAGTGCCACATATCTTTTCTTGATTGCTCCCAAACTTTTTGGGCATCATCTCTCATCCAAATCATTGGCTCTCCACCAATTTTCAGCCTCATCCAATCAACTTTGTGAGCACACCATAAAATCTTTGTTTCTGGCAATATTTTCAGGTTGTGAAGCAAGTATATTTTATATTTCTGTATTATTTCTGAAAATTTACCAGAGCATTCTCCTAAACATAAACCTTCTCTCCACCAAATTTTGGATCAATTTATCAAGCCAATATTTCTCTATTATTTTGTCAAGTTTCTGGACAGAGATGATCTTTGTGAAGGAAGCACCATTTTGGCAAGTCCAATTGGTATGAAACTTTTATAGCATCTTCATATGTTCAAATAATTAGGGCTTGCCAAGTTTCAACCCAACCCAGTACTCTATTTGAGTGCACCATCCAAATCTTGATTCTGGACTATATTTGCAATTGCAAAGCAACTATGATAAATAATGATCCATTTCTCCTCAAACTTCACAGGACTGTAGTCCTTCTTACTCTAAACCTCCCAGACCTCAACTTTGGCCCTTATCATTTCTCTGTTGATCACAGTAACATGGCCAAGTTTGATACAGCAATCTTCCAGTGAAGCCTCACATCTGCTCTTGGTTTTTTTTATGATCTTTCACCTCCTACAGTCTCCAGGGTGCAGAGACAACACACTAGACAGCATTTGCCAGGCTATCTTGCCCCTTAGTCATCATGTCACGCGGTGACCGCGTGGATTCTTGCCTGTGCGCGCGCTCTGGCTGCTGCGCCCGCGCTCTGAGCGTCGGGTCGCGTCGAGCTGCGTCGCCCCAACGAGGTTTGCGCGTCCTCTGGTGCCGACCTGATGCCCTCTTCTCTCACGTCGCTCTCCAGCCCTCTGCCCCCTCCGGAAACCTCCTGGCTGGCGCCAGCCGCCACGCGCCCACGAGCGCACACTGCCCCGCTCGTTCCTGTGCTCGCCTCGTCTTCTTCCTCCTCTCCCTTGGCGCGGTCCTCTGCTCCTACGTGATCCTCTGCCCTCTTCGGTCACCTCCACACCCTCCCCGTGAACCCTATCCCTGCCAGAGCCTTGGCCGGACCCGAGCGGTGGCTCTCAGCCACGGGCACCTCGCCCCGCCTATTTAAGCTACCCCCAGCCCCGTCCGACCTCACCACCTGATCTCCTCCTCTCCAAATCGACCCTCGTGGCCACTCCCGCGCGCCAGAGAGCTCTCCTTCCTTCCCTCTGGCGAGAGCTCTGCCACTCGGCCTCTGCCACGGTCAGCCGTCTCCTGTGCCTCTCCGCTCAAGCCAGGACCACCATCGACCTTCCCTCACTCCATCGATCCTCCCCAACCTCTCGAATGCTCGAATCATCGCCGGAAACATCGACTTCACCGGCGCCCGAAGCACGCAGTCGCCGGAGACGAAGGGCGCGACGCCGTCCGGCCATCTCCCGAGGAGCTGCGAGTATAGGCGTGGTCGCGGATGTCTGCCCGATCCATCCCAGCCATTGCCCAGCTCCGCCATGACCTCGTCGTCGGTGAACGGCTGCCGGTGAGCCTGCCCTCCTCTGTTTCCCTCTCTCTCTCTCTCTCTTTAAAACTGACAGACCGGCCCGACCTGTCAGCCTCTCACCCCCCCGAACTTTTTTCAAGTGGAGGCGTAAACCCACTTTACGCCTTCGATGTCACCCCTCTGGAAATTCATTTAAATTCATTTTTAAACAGATTTGACCACAACTTTGACCATGAATAACTCCTAACACTACTGCAGGTTGGTCCAAACGTGACAGTCCAATCAGAGACCCTTCGACGAAACTGTGTGCGATGCATTAATCACAAATGATGCTGTAATAAAACCGTAAAAAAAGATGCAAAACGTTTGCGATGGCGGTGACATCAAACACGGTTCAGATTAGAGTTGCGTGTGCGATTCGTGGAAAACGGTTAATCCAGAAGAACTGTTTGCGATGAGGCAGAACAACAGAAACGGGCAGCCAGATGAGGGTGTGTGCGATATACGACATACAGTTCACTAGGATGAACTGTGTGTGATTAGGCAACACAATAGAAACGGTCAGCCAGATCAAGGTGTGTGCAATGGAGGGCATACAGTTCATTCGGATGAACTGTTTGCGATGAGCCAAGACAACAGAAATAGTTCAACTGAACAAGATGTGCGTGATACGCGGAAAACAGGTCCGTAATCAGAATTGTGTGCGAAGACCAATAATAACACAGACGACTGCTGCTAATAAGCCGTGTGATTTGATCAGTCTACAGAAGAATAACATATATATATAACTGAAATAAACATCCAATTACATAAGTGACTATACAGATCATTCGCACACACCTCAATAAACAATTGCATGCATTCTAAACTAGGAGAAAAGATCGTCTAGTCATCTACTTCTTGTGACGCTCCCGCCACTGCTCTGTGGCTCGATCCCTTGTCTGGGGCAGGAAGAAGACACTCCCTCATGTCAACGATCTGCATGTACATCTCGTAGCTTGTGTACACATCCTTGGCCGCATACTTGACGTGTTGTTCATCTAGTCTCTGATGCCAGACACTGTGCCAAGTGTTCTTGTCCTTCTTGCTCTCATCCTTCATCTTCATGTACTAGGGATCGATGATGGCCGAGGCGAGGTCAATCAGGGAGTTCTGTTTGCTGTTGTCACTGCCCCAGACCTTGTAGTGGTCCTGGATGTTGACAAGATTCTGGCATTTCAAGCCCGAAACCTTGAGTGCTTTTAGATCGTTGGTGGTGTCCACCGTAGCGAAACTGTAGTCGGAGCTGTTGATAAACCTGGAGAAACGCTCACAAGGCCTTGTGGCCAGGTGGTAGTGGTAGATGAGGACGTCATGTCGCATGCACAACTGGGTGACGGCAACCTTCTGATCGTGCCCGGCACGACCGCTGGTGTACTCAAGGTCGAAGCCGACCACTTGGTACTTGTCCTCAGCAAGCAACTGCTCCATAGTTTGGATGGAGCTCTCCATCGAGACCGGCTCATTCGTGTACACCACCAAGAGGGCCTTCCCCCTCATGTGGGTGTCCACTATGTGATGCGTGGTGAACTGCCCCCCGTTGTCGTCGTCGGCCGCTGGGAGCGCCATTGGAGCCACGGGGAGCGCCATTGGAACCGCTGGATGTCCTCTCTGTATGTGTCGTCGTGGGTGTGCTTATTGTATCGTGTGGTGTGAGAGATGAAGGTAAATGGCCGCAGGAATAAATGGGGGCCGGGCGGCCTGGATTCTCGGCACATCCGCATGGCAGTTTTGCAGCGGGTAACTGCATCGTGGCGCCGTGCCCGGCGCAACCGCATGCATAATGGCAACACAAACATACGTGATCATGCGCCGGCCCCAAACACTGGCAGCGCACGTGGAGGGATGAGGGCAGAGCGCCCGAAGGGACGTGAGAGCAGAGCGCGCACGGCGGGATGCGATCAGAGCGTGCCGCGACCACCTCAACCATGAGCAACCACACACATAGAGCAGTTGAACACGCAGGGAATGGTCGTCTACAAGCCGGCCGGCAGTTGCGTCGCTGCATAGAGAGCGGCTGTGTGCTACTACCTCCGTCTTGGTCTATTATTAGTCCCCTTTATATTCTGTGCCATATTTTGACCTTAAATTTAACCAACAAAATGTTAATGCATGTTATAAAAATTATATAATTGGAAACTATGTTCAAATACGAATCCAACGATATAATCTTTGGTGACATGCATTCGTATTTTATTAGTTAAATCTCTAGTCAAAATTTGGCACAAAAATACATCGATGACTTATAAACCAGGCCGGGGGTAGTAGGTAATTTAATCGCAAACGTTTTTCTATTAACCGTATGTGTACATGTCCTTTCGTCCTCCTCTCGCATGTCTTGTCACCCCGCTGCCGCAGACGCCTTAGAGCGCAAGCTTGAGCAGCGCGCGGGGGCGTTCTTTTGGCCAAACGGTGGTGAGCCCGTTACCGCGCAACCGCGCAGGTTCCCACGCAAGCTTCCCACCCGACTCGGTGAAATCCCCCAAAATTCCAATGCTTACCGGCCTGCTATGTAAACCCTCACGGCCGGCGAGTCCTGCGTCGCATTTTCCCCTCCCTCCCTGTAGCTTATCTCGTCTGGTTCTCCCACAATCGCCAA
The DNA here is from genome assembly GCA_011799875.1 of Thinopyrum elongatum. Taxonomy (NCBI): domain Eukaryota; kingdom Viridiplantae; phylum Streptophyta; class Magnoliopsida; order Poales; family Poaceae; genus Thinopyrum; species Thinopyrum elongatum. The sequence goes on along the minus strand of CM022300.1, from coordinate 470,264,415 downwards.
TGGCACCGGTCCGTCGTCGTCGCTCAGCCACTCCGCCGTCATCAGAGGACAGCTCCAGCTGGGAGGCAACACCGTGGCGGCGGCGCAGTCCCCGACGGAGTGTAGTGCGCGTGGCGTCCCTGTTGGGTGTGCACGGAACACCCACCACACGCTCCGCCGCCGCTGCCTATCGGCAGCTGTTGCCGGCCGCCGTAGCTGCCACACCACCATCTGCCGCCGTGGCCGCCACACCACCGTCGAAAGCCAGGGCCATCTCCCGCTTCGCCGCCGTGGCCCGAAGGCGAGAGGTGGTCGTTGTGGCCACCACCCCACTGCCGGCCACCATGGCCATCACCCGCTCCGCCACCGCGGCCAAAAGGCGGGAGGTGGTGGTCATGGCTGCCACCCCATCATCGGCCGCCGTGGCCACCAGCCCACCGTCGACCGCCGGGGTCATCACCCACTCTTCCCCTGCGGCCCGAAGGTGGGAGGCAGAGGTGGAGGCCCGCACGTGCGTCAGCGACCTTGCGTGCTACATCGAGTTCCTGCGGGAGGAGGAGGAGCGCCTTGTCGAGCACGCAAAGAGCCTTACCGCCGCCGTGGCCACAGCACACGCCGCCGCAGAGGCGAGTAATCAGGAGATCTACAAGGAGTCCCGCCGCTTCGAGAGGGGTCGTCTGGAGCGGCAGAGGGCGTTTGAGGTGAGCATCGCTGAAGGTGCAGCAGCGGCAGGCATCGTATTGCAGTTGTCCAGCTCATCGGTAGGCTCCTCCTCCTCTGCCTCTTACTAAGCTCGCTCGGTAGAGGAGAGGCTGCCGGAAGTAGTACAAAGCCCCTCCGTAGTAGTAGTATTTAGGGGCTATTTTGTTCAGTTCATCTGACTATAGATGTGGTGGAACTGTACAACATACTTAAAATTAGCTAGTATATATAGTTGAACTAGCTATTTCAGTACGTCGTTGGCAACAATTGGAGAAAAGTTTGGTCGGTTCAGCTCTCGAGTTGAACTGTTTGAACGACTGCTTAATCTATGAATGAAATCTATGCTGAATTTTAGTTGCAAAAATTAGATAGTACTAGTGATTTTTAGCTGCATATTTTGACAAATGACAGTGTTACAAGGTTGACAAATGGCAATGTTACTAGATAAACAAATGTCAATCTTTCTAGTTTGACAAATGGCAATATACCCAATATGACAGGTGAAAATCTTACCAAACTGTCTGTACGTGGTTGCACACAGGTCATCCAAAATAACTGTTTGCGTTGAAGGGATGTACAAATCCTGCATGCCAAATTTTCTCTTGGCTTAGCGCCGAAGTCTCTTTTTGCATACCGTATTCAATCTGAACCGTTTGTGTTGAAGAGATGCACAAATCCTGCGCGGCGAATTTTCCCTTGGCTTACTGGGGAAGACCATAGCTCTCACTTTGCATACGGGTGTTCTATCTAAAACGTTTACGATGAAGAGCTGCACAAATCCTTCTCGGCACATTTTCCCTTGGCTTATTGGGGAAGCTCACGGTTTACATACGGGTGTTCTGTCTAAAACGTTTGCGATCAAGAGCTGCACAAATCCTGCTCAGCACATTTTCCCTTGGCTTCCTAGGGAAGCTGTCAATTTGCATACAGGTGTTCTAACTAAAATGTTTGCGATGAGTGTTTTATATTTAAAAACCATTGATGTTTTTTAAAGAAAATCTTTTGATAAGTCTGTACATTCAGAGAGAAAAACGCAAGTTCGCTCAAACCATATCTTTCATTCAGTCACACTGCAAATTTATATTCATATGATCGAGATACAGTATTCAAGGCAGCACAAAATGTTCTTCACTTGGAAATCAAACATCATGTCGTCGCGCGATCGACAGGCGGGGCGCGGGAGGACGACAACTCACGGCACTGCGAGGTAGCAATCGACGGCGGTGTCCCATGCCGCTGAGGGGGGCGCGCGCACAGGCATGAGCGCGGCGGGTGCAGGCAAACGCACGGGGACCGGCGCCACGGTGGGTGCAGGGGCACGCACGGGCACTGGCATGCACATGAGCTCACGCGGGTCTGCGAAGACCTCGCTGACGCCCGCGGCTTCCAGCTCTGCGATAGTGCTTGGCGACCAGCCCGTCAATGCTACAGGGATGGTCGCTGGTGCGGACGTGGGGATGGGAGCTGGGACGGGCGCGGGGGCAGCAACCGCTGCGGCCAGCTCGTTCAGGGCCATGTCCATGCGGCCCCATTCCTCCTTATTGTCTATCTCCTCCGGCTTAGAGTCGACTTCACCAAACTGGAAGACTAGTGGCAGATGATCCTTCTGCGCCATGGCATTGGTGGAGGTCTGCGGGAGGGAGGGGAATGGGAGGCGAACAGTAAGGCTGCCCCTATTAAACAGCAGCTCGGGCGCCATTAATGGAGAGGATGCAAGCAAGGCGGGCTGCCATGGAAGTCAAAGGGCTCGCTTCCTAGTGAGCCTGCGTAGTGTACAGCTCGCATGCTTCCCGGTGAGCCTGTGCATTGGAGGGTAACTTGCACGCCTCTCGGTCAGCCTGCCCAGCGGATTGCGCTCGCACGCCTCCCGTTCAGTCAAGCAGCTGTCCGCACGGCACGTCCTAGCCATTAAAAGAGAGACACATGGCGTCACGTGAATGCTTAATAGAATGCACATGATTTAAATTATACAAACATTTGAGATGTTAAAGTGGCAGCTATTTGTTTCAAAATGCCTTTGTTGGCTGTTATTCGAGTGCGCCTTTTCTCAAAATGCACACGAAAAATACCACAGCATGTCGGGTGCCATTCCATGATAGCATGCCAAGTTTCATGAATTTCAGACGAGTTTTGGACTTACTAGAATTTAAAAACAAAGTATCTCAATGTTTTGCCGGCAATCAATAGTGCCCTGGTGTTTTAAATTCATTCCCATTTCTTGCATGGGACCTAAGCATGCACCCAAGGACACACATTTGATATGTCAACCCATTTTTCTGCACTAGAGCATGTGCATGTAGTTCAAATTTGAATTATGCACATAAAATTCCTAGAAAACCCAGTTAATGTATAAAAATGTCCAAGCGAACCCCGAAAAATCCTAAAAATTGACACAACACTCTTGTTGTTCTATGTTGACACTAGAAAAAATTTGAAAGCAAGAAGAGGCAACGGATATCGTTTCATCCCCAAAGGTGGCACGTTCCCTACTGAAACCATCAGGCATGTTGTGAGAAGCTCTGGTTTGCGAGAAGCTTATACCCAAACCTGCCCCAAATGGGACAATTTTTTTTACCACATCATGTTGATGCCGCTCCATGATAGCATGTCAAGTTTCATGAATTTCAGACTAGTTTTGGATTTACTAGAATTTAAAAACCATGTATCTGAATGTTTGCGGCCGAGCGACGGTGGCAAGGTGTTTGACATTCATTCCCATTTCTTGCATGGGACCTAAGCGTGCAACCAAGGACACATATTTGATTTTTCAATCAATTTACATGCACCGGAGCATGTGCCTGTTGTTCAAATTTGAATTATGCACATAAATGCATAGAAACTCAGTTAATGTATAAAAATGTCCAAACAAACCCCAAAAAATTCCTAATTTTAACACAACACTCCTGTTGTTCTATGTTGACACTAGAAAAAAATTGAAATCAAGAAGAGGCAACGAATATCGTTTCGTCCAGAAAGCTGAAACGTTCCCTACCGTAACCATGAGGCTTGTTGTGAGAAGCTCTGGTTTGTGAGAAGCTTATACCCCAACCTGCTCCAAATGGGACAATATTTATACCATGGCATGTTGATGCCGTTCCATGCTAGCATGTGAAGTTTCATAAATTTCAGACGTGTTTTCGACTTACTAGAATTTAAAAACAATGTATCTCAATGTTAGCGGCCGAGCGACGGTGGCAAGGTGTTTGACATTCATTCCCATTTCTTGCATGGGACTTAAGCATGCAACCAAGGACACACATTTCAATTTTGAACCCATTTATATGCACTGGAGCATGTGCATGTAGTTCAAATTTGAATTATACACATAAATGCATAGAAAACTCAGTTAATGTATAAAAATGTCCAAGCGTACCCCGAAAAATCCCAAAAATTGACACAACACTCCTGTTGCTCTATGTTGACACGAGAAAAAATTTGATAGCAAGAAGAGGCAACGGATATCGTTTCGTCCCCCAAGGTGGCACGTTTCGTACCGAAACCATTAGGCTTGTTGTGAGAAGCTCTGGTTTGCGAGAAGCTTATACCCAAACCTGCCCCAAATGGGACAATATTTTTACCACGGCATGTCGATGCCGTTCCATGATAACATGTCAAGTTTCATGAATTTCAGACGAGTTTTCGATTTACTAGAATTTTAAAACCATGTATCTCAATGTTAGCGGCCAAGCGACAGTGTCAAGGTGTTTGAAATTCATTCTCATTTCTTGCATGTGACCTAAGCTTGCAACCATGGACACACATTTGATTTTTCAACCCATTTTTATGCATTGGAGCATGTGCATGTAGTTCAATTTTCAATTATGCACATAAATGCCTAGAAAACTCAGTTAACGTATAAAAATGTCCAAATGATCCCCGAAAAAATCCAAAATTTAACACGACACTCCTGTTGTTCTATGTTGACACCCGAAAAAAATTGAAAGCAAGAAGAGGCGACGAATATCGTTTTGTCCACAAAGGTGACACGTTTCCCTACCGGAACCATGAGGCTTCTTGTGAGAAGCTTATACCATAACCTGCCCCAAATGGGACAATATTTTTTACCCCAGCATGTTGATGCCATTCCATGATAGCATGCCAAGGTTCATGAATTTCAGACGGGTTTTGGATTTACTAGAATTACAAAAGCAAGTACCTCAACGTTTGCCGGAGAGCCACGGTGCCGTGGTGTTCGAAGTTCATCCCCATTTCTTGCATGGGACATAAGCATAAACCCATGAACACATATATGATTTTACAACCCATTTTGGTGCACCGGAGCATGTGCATGTAGTTTAATTTTGAATTGTGCACCTAAAATGGCTAGAAAACCAAGTTAATGTATAAAAATGTCCAAATGAACCCTGAATAATTCCAATTTTTTGACGACACAACTATAGTTGCATGTTCACTGCAGATAAATGTTCTAGCAATTCAAACACCCTCCTTTGCCGCTGTGACCCCATTATGTAATTCAAATCAAGATGAAAAATCAAGTAGATCGCACACAGTTTATTATCACCAACCGTGCGAGATGCAGTACAAAATATCTTGGAGCACCGTTGGAGTATAGTACGCATATGGCTTACACGAGAAGGTGCGTCGGCTATAGTCCACAGCCGGCGTGTCAAGCACACTAGCTCGCTCCCCAAATATCATTTCACTGTTCAATCGTCGCCGGTGAAAGATGGGGACGTGGACCCACATTGTGAGGGAAACTTCGGCGGCCCACTCCGGCGAGAGCGTGGCCGCAACTGCCATGCGCGTGCTAACAAGTTGCATGAGCGCGGCTGCAATCTGTGACCGGGCGGCCAACCTGCCCAAACGGCCACTATTGCTTCTCAGGTGGCGACAGCAACATCTACCTCGAGGATAACATTTGGCGAGAGCGGCACAACAGCTGTCCATTCCACAGCGGCGGCCTTAGCCCTGATGGAGGCCGCCCACGCCCAGCTCATGGCGGTCAACGCACAAATCGAACGAATCTTCTCCGACAATGGTCGGCAACCCACGGTCGAAGAGTTGGCAATCGCCGAGAGCGTTTGAGCAGCCGTCCATTCCTTCGCGGCATACCTTGCCACGACGGAGCCCGTCCAAGCCCAGATCACGGCCGCTCACGCCCAGCTCGTGGCGGCCTTTTCCAAAGAGATGGCGGACGCGGATGGCGAGATGCTTGCCGAGTATGGTGCGATGGATGCCATGGAGCCCCTTCCCCAGGAGATCGTCGGGCGCGAGCTGGACATGGAGGAGGCAGCGGAGATCGACAAGCACCAGCTGTAGTAGTACTCTTTGTTTTGTTTAATTAAGAGCGTCGGTCTTTAATTTGTTAGAGTAATGTTTAGGTCAGCTAGCTCTGTTTAATTGCTGAACTTGGTCGATTAAGAAGTGTGGGTGTGCTGTAGTCTCCTTTGTGTACCCAAATTATGCAATGACGTGGATGACCACTGTAACCAGGGAAATTTGAACCAAAATTTTTCACGTTCAAACTCATTACACACGGGTTAAGCTATATGAATTGTTTGTGATGTTCACATATCATACACAATGTTGAATAAGGGACCGTGTCTGATGACACTTTGCGCGCCAGTTTTTTCGCTACACCGATCCAAAATTGTCATCTTCCGCGGAAATATCTACCTCCCCGCCCCCTCCCCCTTACGAAAAGCCACATTTTCCCTATTTCCGCCTTCCTTTCCAAGTTGAAACCTTCACTCCTTGCTTGTAGTGCCACCTCCTCGCCTGCGACCCTCCTTCACGTTGCTCGGCCTCGTCGATCCAGGCAGGTAATCCACACCCGATCCCCATCCTCCTCCTCCTTCCACATCCCACATGCCCCGACCGCCGGAGCGACACCTTCCACCCAAATCACCTCCCCCTCCCCCAAATAAGCACCGCCCTAAGCCATGGTGCACGCAATATAGCCAGGAGCTCAAGGAGCATTTGGCAGCGGAGAAGCAAATCGCAGTCGCACGCGCGGATGAGGTCGCGATGGCTGCCATTCGTACCAACCCCCAGATCTTGGAGGAGCACCTCACCGTCAAGGCCACCGTCGATGCCTCGTGCGCTGACGCTGTGACGTGGTTGGCTGCTTTAAATGACAGTTCGTGGCATTTTCTCGAGGCCACCGTCGGTGCCTTCAACGAAGACTACGAGGTGTTTTCTCAGCGTGTCCGTGCTTACCTCAACTCGAGAGCCAGCAGGTTGGTGCCCGGAGCGGCTCAGGCAACTCACCACTACGACGAGGGCACCCATGATGTGGAGGCCTCGCCCTCTTCCATGTCGAAGGAGCCAATCATCATCGATATCTCTAACGATGAGGAGTAGCTTGTCTTATTAGCTCACTATAAGGACCTATGTTCAGTTTGCTAGCTACACTGGTTAAGCATGCTCGGTTTACCCGTTGCATGTGCTGCTCCTGCCTTTCCTTAACAAATTCTAGTGAATTGTCCTATCTACTTTTACCATGCAATCTGTTGCTCTAGTGTATATGTTTTATATGTCATGCAATGTGGTGCTCACTTATTGACTGTTTGGTTAATTAGTTGTTGTGTTCAGTTAACTGTTTGGTTCAATTCTGCAAATGTGATGTTCAATTCTTTAGGGTGCAATTTTGTATTATCTTCGATGTGAGAAATAAATCGAATTTATCTTTACAAAATACATGAGAAACAAATACAATTGCTATATTTCCAAGTTGTCAAGCATGCTTGGTTTGCTTAAATGTCTGATCTTCTAGTATGTTATACATTGTGCAATGTGGTGCTCAGTTAATGTTTGGTTCATTTGTTGTGGTGTTTAGTTAACTGTTTGGTTCAATTCTGCAATGCGATGTTCAATTGTTGTGGGTGCATTCTGTTATTGTATACCATGTGAGAAATAAATCGAATTTGGCTATACTAAATACATGAGAAACAAATACAATTGCTATATTTCCAAGTTGTTAAGTATGCTTGGTTTGGTTAACTGTCTGATCTTCTATTAGGAGTATGTTATATTGTGCAATGTGGTGCTCAGTTAATGTTCAGCTCATTTGTTGTGGTGTTTAGTTAACTGCTTGGTTCAATTCTGCAATGCGATGTCCAATTGTCGTGTGTAGAATTTTGTATTGTTGTGCATGTGAGGAATAAATCGAAGTTGGCTGCACTTAATACATGAGAAACATATACAATTGCTATATTTCCTAGTTCTTAATCATGCTTGATTTGGATAAATGGGTTTTCCATGTGGCTTGAATTAATCTGATGAATCTGAAATGTGCTTATTTTTCATCAACATATTTTACTGATAGCATGCGAACCCTCACTTAACCTGATCACTAACTACTGTATATGTGTTGCAGGGAAACAATGGGAAGCACTGAGGTTTACATTCGAGGTTTGCACATGCATGGTCCTTTGTCTAATAGCACAATATTGTGCACTTGCAGGAACCATTCTAATATTTAGGTTTTTAACAATTTGGTCATGCACATGTAGGTCCTACCGTCAGAGGTTTTGACGCACTGTTCGACCCTTTTTGCATATGGGGAAATGAGTTGTCCATGAATATCACTCAAGTCAAGAAACTCAGAAAGATTGTTAGGATAAAGAAATTAGCAACAAAAAACAACAAGATCTTTGTCTACACAATGAAGAAGACATCAGTTCACTACAGGATGGTACTAACTATTATACCTTGCCTTTTTTATTCCTTTGCCCCATTTCCAATATAGAGAAGATATTTATGCACATCCTTGTTTTCAGGCCTTTCCAAAGCAGTTCACTGATGATTACCTCTCAAACCACCTGTATGGTCAGGAGGCGAGGAATGTATTCATACAACACCCACGGTTCAATATTGAAGTGTTCCTGAAGAGGACGAAGGATGGACGGTCAATCATCCATAGGCACTGGCCTAAAGTTGCAAAGACCTTCAACATCAATGAAGGCTCAATATTTGCCTTCCGCTTCTGCAGTTTTCCAGATGTGATTCATCTGTCTATGTACCATCTATGATGCTAATTTCGAAAGGTTATAGATGTTCCATGTGAAACTTGGTGCTGGTGAAGTTGTGTAATGGGGTAGCTAAGTGCTGAAGCTATATGATGTTGTACTCTGATGTATTTCAATTATGAAATACTGCTTCCTTAATATGAAAATGAAATATATTGTGTGCTTAATATGAAATTTCAATTAGATTAATAAATGGATTATTAATAATAGGACAATTAGCTTGCTAATGGCCAATTAGCCTGCTAATTGGGTTTTTCTATTGCAAACGGTTATTGAGAAAACACCGTGGGCGATGACCTCAGGCAACGTACGCAGTTTCTAGGAATAAACCATGTTGGATCAATGAACAATCACACACAACATCCTCTTGAAATCTGTTTGTGTTAGGCCACCTTGCGCAAACTGTTACCACATAAAAAGTGTGTGTGATGGACAGCCTTTGCCACATAGTTTCTTCTATGCACCATGTGCGATGCATTCAATAACGCAAATGATAAAATTATTAATATCGTGTGCAATGGCAACGCTTTCACAAACAATTTAATGGGGAAAATTGTGTGTGATGTACCTGCAAACGGAAATGTTTTCCTTGGAGTGACTGTGTGGGATGTATATTCGAACGAAAATGTACTTCTTGGATTAACTGTGTGGGATGTACATACTAACGGAAACGTATTCCTTGGATTGACTGTGTGGAATGTACATACGAACGGAAATGTTTAGCCAGGACTGACTGTGTGGGATGTACTTACGACCGGAAATGATTTAACCTGTATAATTGTATTTTTTAGCACAACTGTACGTATAACCGTATTTGATCGCTCGCCCGTCGCACACGACCTCATTTTGCCGATCATGTGTGCCAGGATGGCCTATCCCTGACGTTTTTGGGTCGTGTGGGAAGGACCCCCCTATCGCAGTCACTCACTTGGGTATATGTTGTCATAAATGTTCGACCGATAAAGATATTAGTAGAATATGTTGGAACCAATATGGGCATCCGGGTCTAGCTATTGGTTATTGACCGGAGAAGTGTCTCTCGGTCATGTCTGCATCATTCTCGAACCCGTAGGGTCCGCACGCTTAACGTTCATTGACTATATAGTACTATATGAGTTATGTGAGTTGGTGACCAAATGTTGTTTGGAGTCCCGGATGAGATCACAGACATGACGAGGAGCTCCGGAATGGTTCGGAGGTAAAGATTGATATATAGGATGATAGTATTTGGTCTCCGAAAGAGTTACGGAATGCACCAGATATTTATCGGATCACCGGAAGGTTCCGGGAGGCCACGAGGAGTAATTGGGCTTATTGGGCCAACGAGGGAAGCACACCAGCCCACAAGGGGCTGGTGCGCCCCAACTCTAGGCCGCCGGCCCTTAGGGAAGGAAAAGGAGGAGGGCCAGCCCCTCCTACCTTCTCTTCCACATGAGAGAAAGGAAAGGGGGGGCGCCTCCCCTCCCGCCTTCTCCCCACGCGCCATGAAAGGAAGGGGGTGCCTAGGGCAGGCCCCTAGGGCGGCCGCCGGCCCCCTTGGGGGCCGCCTAGGGCTGCCTCCCCTCCCCCTCCACCTATATATATGAGAGGAGGGGAGGGTGCAACACACACCACGATTCCCAAGCCATGTGCGCCGCCCCCTCTCCCTCTCCCTCTAGTTCTAGTTCCTCCTCCGTCCATGTCCGTTGTGCTTGGTGAAGCCCTGCGGAATAGTTTTACCACCATCGTCACCACATCGTCGTGCTGCCGGAACTCATCTACTACTTTGCCTCTCTTGCTGGGTCGAGAAGGCAAGGACGTCATAGAACTGAACGTGTGCTGAACGCGGAGGTGCCGTACATTCGGTACTTGATCAGAACGGATCGTGAAGGTGTACGACTACATCAACCGCGTTGATAAACGCTTCCTCTTAGCGATCTACAAGGGTATGTAGCTGCTCTCACCCTCTCGTAGCTATGCATCTCCATGGATAGATCTTGTGTGTGCGTAGAATTTTTTTTGTTTTCCATGCAACATTCCCCAACAGTGGCATCATGAGACAGGTCTATGTGTAGATGATATGCACGAGTAGAACACAAAGGAGTTGTGGGCGGTGATGTTCATATTGCTTCCCACCAATGTCTTATTTTGATTCGGCGGCATTGTGGGATGAAGTTGCCCGAACCAACCTTGCATGTCCATGCACATGAGACCGGTTCCACTGACTAACATGCAACTTGTTTTGCATAAAGGTGGTTGGCGGGTGTCTGTTTCTCCTACTTTAGTTGAATTGGATTTGACTACAGTGGTCCTTGCAGAAGGTTAAATAGCAATTTGATAATCACCATTGTGGTTTTGCGTAGGTAAGAACGGTTCTTGCTAGTTGCCCGTATCAGCCATGTAAAACTTGCAACAACAAAGTAGAGGACGTCTAACTTGTTTTTGCAGGGCATGTTGTGATGTGATATGGTCAAGATGTGATGTCATATATGTTGATGTATGAGGTGATCATGTTTTGTAATAAGTTCACGACTTGCATTTCGATGAGTACGACAACCGGTAGGAGCCTTAGGGTTGTCTTTAATTATTGTATGACTTGCGTGTCAATCATTAAGTGCCATGTAATTGCTTTACTTTATCACTATGCATTAGCAATAGTTGTAGAAGCAATAGTTTGTGAGATGACCCCGACGTAACGATGGAGATCAAGGTGTCATGCTGGTGTTGATGGAGATCATGCCAATGCTTTGGAGATGGAGATCAAAAGCACAAGATGATGATGGCCATATCATGTCACATATTTTGATTGCATGTGATGTTTATCCTTTATGCATCTTTTTTTTAGAAAGACGGTAGCATTATAAGATGATCCCTTCACTTAATTTCAAGATAAAAGTGTTCTCCCCGAGTATGCACCATTGCTAAAGTTCATCGTTTGGAAGCACCTCGTGATGATCGGGTGTGATAGATTCTACGTTCACATACAACGGGTGTAAGCCAGTTTTGCACATGCAGAATACTTGGGTTAAACTTGACGAGCCTAGCATGTACAGACATGGTCTCGGAACACTGGAGACCGAAAGGTCGAATGTGAGTCATATAGTAGATATGATCAACATGAAGATGTTCACCATTGAAGACTACCCCATCTCACGTGATGATTGGACATGGGTTAGTTGATTTGGATCATGTATCACTTAGACAACTTGAGGGATGTTGATTTAAATGGGAGTTCATTAGTAATTTGATTATTTGAACTAAAATTTATCATGAACTTAGTCTTAATAGTTTTTGCATATCTATGTTGTAGATCAATGGCCCGTGCTACCGTTCCCTTGAATTTTAATGCGTTCCTAGAGAAATCTAAGCTGAAAGATGATGGTAGGAACTACACGGACTGGGTCTGTAACTTGAGGATTATCCTCATTGTTGCATAGAAGAATTATGTCCTTGATGCACCGCTAGGTGACAGACCTGCTGCAGGAGCTGATGCAGATGTTACGAATGTCTGGCAAGCTCGATCTGATGACTACTCGGTAGTTGATGACCCACAAGTATAGGGGATCAATCATAGTCCTTTCGATAAGTAAGAGTGTCGAACCCAACGAGGAGCAGAAGGAAATGACAAGTGGTTTTCAGCAAGGTATTTTCTGCAAGCACTGAAATAGTCGGTAACAAGTAGTTTGATAGCAAGATAATTTGTAATGAGCAAGTAACATTAACGGTAAATAAAGTGCAGCAAGGTTGCCCAATCCTTTTGGCAAAGGACAGGCCAAAACGGTCTCTTATGATAAGCAAAGCGTTCTTGAGGGTACACGGGAATTTCACCATATCACTTTCATCATGTTGATTTGATTCGTGTTCGCTACTTTGATAATTTGATATGTGGGTGGACCGATGCTTAGGTGCTGTTCTTACTTGAACAAACCTCCTACTTATGATTAACCCCCTCGTAAGCATCCGCAACTACGAGAAAAGTATTAAGATAAAATCTAACCATAGCATTAAACTTTTGGATCCAAATCGGTCCCTTACGAAGTAGCACATAAACTAGGGTTTAAGCTTCTCTCACTCTAGCAACCCATCATCTAATAACTACTCCACAATGCATTCCCTTAGGCCCAAATATGGTGAAGTGCCATGTAGTCGACGTTCACATGACACCACTAAGGGAATCACAACATACATAAGATCAAAATATCGAACACATATCAAGTTCACATGATTACTTGCAACATGACTTCTCCCGTGACCTCAAGAACAAAAGTAACTACTCACTGATAATCATGCTCAAGATTAGAGGGGTATTAAATAGCATAATGGATCTGAACATATAATCTTCCACCATCAACTACAAGATATAATCAACACTACTAGTCACCCACAGGTACCAATCTGAGGTTCCGGTACAAAGATTAAACACAAGAGATGAACTAGGGTTTGAGAGGAGATGGTGCTATTGAAGATGTTGATGGAGATTGCCCTCCCAAAGATGAGAGGGTTGTTGGTGATGACGATGACGATGATTTCCCCCTCCGGGAGGGAAGTTCCCCCAGCGGAATCGCTCCGCCGGAGGGCAAAAGTGCTCCTGCCCAAGTTCCGCCTCGAGACGGCGGCGCTTCGTCCCGAAAGTCCCCCCCTTTTATTTTTTCTATGTCAAAATGACCTATATACCAGAAGATGGGCACCGGAGGTGGGCCGAGGAGGGCACAACCCACCAGGGCGCGCCTGGGGGCCCAGGCGCGCCCTGGTGTCTTGTGCTCACCTGGGTGGGCCCCTCCGGTAGTTATTTGCTCCACTATTTTTTATATATTCCAAAACAATTCTCTGTCAATTTTTACCTCATTTGGATATGTGCGGAATAGGTAACTCTGATGTAGCTTTTTCAGGTCCAGAATTCCAGCTGTCGGCATTCTCCCTGTTTGTGTGAACCTTGCATATTATGAGAGAAAAGGCATTAGAATTACTCCAAAAAGCATTATTATGCATAAAAACATTATAACTAATAGTAGGAAAACATGATTCAAAATGGACGTATCAACTCCCCGAAGCTTAGACCTCGCTTGTCCTCAAGCGAAAAAACAGAAATCGAAAAACATGCCCACATGCTTAGAGAGAGAGAGGTGTCGATAAAAACAAAATATGGACATAGAAGCATCATGCTTATTATTATAACAACAAAGATCTTTAACATAAAACTTTATCACACAACTTTTATCATATAACTTCTCATGAACAAGAAACAATTCATCACAACATTGAAGTATAAAGCATAAACCTTATTGAAAACCAACAAACTATGTTCTCAGTCAACTTTGCAACTACAATTCATCATATTTTCAGGAAGGGTCACATATCGGAGCCTTTAGGCAAGTCCACATACTCAACCATCATTTAACCTTCTATGATTGCTAACACTCACAGCATACCCATGAACAAAAAGTTTCAATCGGACACATAGAAAGATAGGGGCTTATAGTTTTGCCTCCCAACGTATTAACATCAAGGGTGATGTCAACAATAATAACTCATGCCCACTCATATCCAACTGGATATATGTGCCTAGATCTTTCCTCGCCACATGATGCTTGCAAAAATAGAAAATAAAAAGGAATAGGGAAGAATACTTTGACTCTTGCATAAAAGTAAATACATAAAAGTAAAAGATAGGCCCTTCGCAGAGGAAAGCAGAGGTTGCCATGCTCTTTTTGTTTGTATGCCAAATCCCTTAATGCAAAAGAATGTCACATTGTATTGCCCCTTATGATAGCAACCTTTATTATGCAGTCCGTCGCATCTATTATTTTGCTATCACAAGTTCGTACAATACTCAATTTTCTCTTACACTAAATGATCCAACACATTTAGAAGCAATTTTTATTGCCTTATTGCACCAATGACAACTTACTTGAAGGATCTTACTCAATCCATAGGTAGGTATGGTGGACTCTCAAAATAAGATTTTGGGTTTAAGGGTTTTTGGATGCACAAGTAGTATCTCTACCTAGTGCGGAGTTTTTGGCTAGCAAAGATGTTGAGCAAGCACCACATGTTGAAGGATCTATGACAATATAACTTCTATGTGAATATGAACAAACATAAATCATTACATTGTCTTCCTTGTCCAATGTCAACAATTTTGACACATAATATTTAATGGGGGCTCACAATCATAAAAGATGTCCAAGATAGTGTATTTGCATGTGAATCTTCCCTTCCCTTATTAATTCTTTCATGAATTGCATCATTGACCAATGCTATGTTTGTCAACCTCCAATAAATTTTACCGCTTATACTTTTTCTTATGTGATGTCATTACTTACCATAATATTAGCATATGATCTTTTTCATTTATTTTCCTTTCTTTTTATTGAAACAAAAGAGTAAAGAAACAAAACTCAAACTACTCTTTATTATATATCTCGCACACGATTACATAGATAGATAGATCACTAAGCAAGCACTCAAAAAGAAAGGATCGAACTAAACTTTTATTCAACTAAATCATAGGATAACTAAAGATCGAACTAAAATAGATAAATGCAAAGATAGTGGTGGTGATACGATATCGGGGCACCTCCCCCAAGTTTGGCACAAGCCAAGGGGAGTGCCCATACCATGAACTCAAGTCTTCTTTGGTGGGGAAGATGATGATGGTGGTGGTGAAGAGGTAGTAAGTTTGTCTAGCTTGCGTCGGAGGCTAAAATTATTTTCCCTGGGATCCTCATTCTCCAGCTCAAGCTTCAATATCTTCTTGCATAGCGCTTCTTTGCTTTCCCTCAGGAAGCGAGGAGGGATGGGTTCGTCTTCGTCCTCCTCATCTGTGAACCACAGATAGGGAAAAGTGTCCTTGAAGATATTTAGGTCTAGGGGCTGGTAAGAAAACCGGGCACTCTCCCTCCGAATTTTGAGATGACATATTTTCAGATCTACCAGAAAAACAGCAAGAAAGAAGAACAAAAAATTTCTCTGTGATACGGTGGTCAATACGGTCGGGGGGTATATAAAGGTTTTTTATCTTGGGAAACAAGCAAACGAGAGAAAAGCAGAGTCAGAAAGGTTCCCGAGGTGGGCACAACCCACCTGGGTGCGCCAGGCAAGCCAGGCGCGCCCTGGTGTCTTGTGCCCTCCTCGGTTACCTTCCTGGTTGTTTCTTATTTTCCTAATTTTTGTAATATTCCAAAACTGACAGAAAATATTTTTGCGGATTTTTCGGAGTTCGTTTACTTACCGTATCACGTACCTCCTCTTTTTTAGTATTCTGGAGTGTTCCGGAAGGTTTCTTTTATGTGTTCCTCCCGTGTCATGGTTTGAATAATATTGCTTTCAACATTAATAGGCATACCTGAGATATAGTGTTTAATTCTTTGGCCATTGACCACCTTCGGGTTAGTAACTTCGGCATTATTAATCTTGATAGCTCCAGAGCGATAAACCTCCTCGATAATATATGGTCCTTCCCATTTAGAGAGAAGTTTTCCTGCAAAGAATCTAAAACGAGAGTTGTACCAAAGAACATATTCTCCAACTTTGAATTCCCACTTTTGGATTCTTTTGTCATGCCATCTTTTAACTTTTTCTTTAAATAATTTGGCATTTTCATAAGCTTGGGTTCTCCATTCATCTAATGAGCTAATATAAATAACCTCTTTTCACCGACAAGTTTGAAATCATAGTTGAGTTCTTTAATTGCCCAATAAGCTTTATGTTCTAACTCTAGAGGTAAATGATAAGCTTTTCCATAAACCATTTTGTAAGGAGACATACCCATAGGATTTTTATATGCTGTTCTATAGGCCCAAAGTGCATCATCCAATTCTTAGACCAATTCTTTCAGGACCTATTAACAGTTTTTTGTAATATTAATTTTATTTCTCTATTGCTAAGTTCAACTTGACCACTAGATTGAGGATGATAGGGTGATGCAATTCTATGGTTAACATCATATTTAGCAAGCATTTTACGGAAAGCACCATGAATAAAGTGTGAACCACCATCAATCATTAAATATCTAGGGACTACAAACCTCGAGAAAATAACTTCTTTAATCATTTTAATGAAAGTGTTATGATCATCGCTACTAGTTGGAATAGCTTCTACCCACTTAGTAACATAATCAACAGCAACCAAAATATGTGTATACCCATTAGAGGAAGGAAAAGGTCCCATATAATCAAAACCCCAAACATCAAATGGTTCAACAACAAGTGAATAATTCATAGGCATTTCTTGACGCTTACCGATATTACCAATTCTTTGACATTCATCACAAGATAAAACAAACTTACGGGCATCCTTAAAGAGAGTAGGCCAATAAAAACCAGATTGCAATACCTTGTGAGCAGTTCTATCTCCCGCATGATGTCCCCCATAAGCTTCAGAGTGACATTTCCATAGGATTTGTTCCTGTTCATGCTCGGGTACACAACATCTAATAATACCATCTACTCCTTCTTTATAAAGATGTGGATCATCCCAAAAGTAATGTCTTAAATCATAGAAGAATTTTTTTCTTTTGTTGGTATGTGAAACTAGGTGGTATGTATTTAGCAACAATATAATTAGCATAGTCAGCATACCAAGGAGTATTATGAGAAACATTTATTACAGCTAGTTGTTCATCAGGAAAGCTATCATCAATAGGTAGTGGGTCATCAAGAATATTCTCTAACCTAGACAAGTTATGAACTACGGGGTTCTCAGCTCCTTTTCTATCAGTAATATGTAAATCAAATTTTTGTAGCAAAAGAACCCACCTAATGAGTCTCGGTTTAGCATCTTTCTTTTCCATAAGATATTTAATAGCAGCATGATCAGTGTGAACAATTACTTTGGAATGAACAATGTAAGATCTGAATTTGTCACAAGAAAACACAACTGCTAAAAATTCCTTTTCAGTAGTAGCATAATTTCTTTGGGCACTGTCTAGAGTTTTGCTAGCATAATGGATAACATTTAATTTCTTATCAACTCTTTGTCCTAAAACAGCACCACCAGCATAATCACTAGCATCACACATGATTTCAAAATGCAAGTTCTAATCAGGTGATTGAACAATAGGTGCAGAAGTTAAGGCTTTCTTAAGTGTTTCAAAGGCTTCTACACAGTCATCATCAAAAACAAATGGAACATCCTTTTGTAAAAGATTTGTAAGAGGCCTAGAAATTTTAGAGAAGTCTTTAATAAACCTCCTATAGAAACCAGCATGACCTAGGAAACTATGGATACCTTTAATATCTTTAGGACATGGCATTTTCTCAATTGCATCAACTTTAGCATTATCCACCTCAATACCCCGTTCAGAAATTTTATGCCCCAAGACAATACCTTCATTAACCATAAAGTGGAACTTCTCCCAATTCAGGACAAGATTAGTTTGCTCACATCTCAGCAAAACTCGATCAAGGTTGCTCAAGCAATCATCGAAAGAAGTTCCATAAACAGAAAAATCATCCATGAAAACCTCAACAATCTTTTCACAAAAATAAGAGAATATAGCAGTCCTATATCTTTGAAAGGTAGCAGGTGCATTGCATAAACCAAAAGGCATACGTCTATAAGCATAAGTTCCAAATGGGAAAGTAAAGGTGGTTTTCTCTTGATCAGGTTGTGAAACAGGTATTTGAGAAAAACCAGAATATCCATCCAGAAAACAAAAGTGTGTGTGCTTAGATAATCTTTCCAACATTTGATCAATAAAAGACAAAGGATAATAATCTTTTCTAGTTGCTTTCTTTAATTTTCTAAAATCAATTACCATTCTATAGCCAGTAACAATTCTTTGTGGAATAAGTTCATTTTTATCATTAGGAACAACAGTAATACCTCCCTTCTTAGGGACACAATGAATGGGACTTACCCATCTACTATCAGCTATGGGATAGATTATACCTGCTTCCAGAAGCTTTAATATTTCAGTTCTTACCACTTCTTTCATCTTAGGATTCAAACATCATTGATGATCAACAACGGGTTTAGCATCAGGTTCCATATTAATCTTGTGCTGACAGAGAGTGGGACTAATGCCCTTAAGATCATCAAGAGTGTATCCAATGGCTGCACGGTGCTTCTTCAGAATTTTCAATAATCTTTCTTCTTCATGTTCTGAAAGGTTAGCACTAATAATAACATGATATATCTTTTTCTCATCGAGATAAGCATATTTCAAAGTGTCAGACAATTGTTTCAATTCAAACACAGGATCACCTTTAGGAGGAGGAGGACCTCCTAGAGTTTCAATAGGCAAATTATGTTTGAGCAGAGGTCGTTGTTCAAAGAAATTTTTATCTATTTCATTTCTTTCATGCATATGCATATCATTTTCATGGTCTAGCAAATATTGTCCTAGTGGATCAGTAGGGGGCACGGCAATAGAAGCAAGACCAATTATTTCATCCTTACTAAGTAATTCTTTCTTATGTGGTTGTCTACTAAACTTGGAGAAATTAAACTCATGAGACTCATTACCAAAGCTAACACCGACAGTTTGTTTTTCACAATCTATTTTAGCATTCACGGTGTTCAAGAAAGGTCTACCAAAGATAATGGGACAAAAATCATCTTGTGGGGAACCAAGAACTAGAAAATCAGTAGGGTATTTTATTTTCCCATACAAGACTTCAACATCTCTAACAATCCCAAGTGGTGTGATGGTGTCTCTATTAGCAAGTTTAATAGTAACATCTATGTCTTCTATTTCAGTGGGTGTTATGTCATTCATAATTTCTTGGTATATGGTAAAAGGAATAGCACTCACGCTAGCATCTAAGTCACATAAACCATGATAACAATGATCTCCTATTTTAACTGAGACAACAGGCATGCCAACAACAGTTCTATGTTTATCTTTTTCATCGGGTTTGGCAATTCTAGCAGCATCATCGTATAAGTAAATAACATTCCCTTCAATATTTTCTGCCAGGAGATCTTTAACCATAGCAACACTAGGTTCTACTTTAATTTGTTCAGCAGGTTTAGGTGCTCTAATATTACTTTTGCGAACCACAGTTGAGACCTTAGCATGTTCCTTTATCCTAACAGGGAAAGGTGGTTTTTCAATATAAGCAGTAGGCACAACTGGATCAACATTGTAAATAATAGTTTCATGTTTAACTATGACTGGTTCTTTAATTTCTTCTTTAATAGGGGGATGATATTTAAACCACTTCTCCTTAGGGAGATCAACATGAGTAGCAAAAGATTCAAAAAAAGAGGCTACTATCTCAGAGTTAAGTTCATATTTAGTGCTAAACTTATGAAAAGCATCGGTATTCATAAAAGATTTAACACAATCAAATTCAAGCTTAATACCTGAATCTTTACCTTCGTCGATTTCCCAATCTTCAGAGTTGCATTTAATTCTTTCTAAAAGATCCCACCTGAATTCAATAGTCTTCTTCATAAAAGAACCAGTACAAGAAGTATCGAGCATGGATCGATCATCATGAGAAAGCCTAGCATAAAAATTCTGAATAATAATTTCTCTAGAGAGCTCATGATTGGGGAATGAATATAACATTGACTTAAGCCTCCCCCAAGCTATAGCGATACTTTCTCCTTCACGAGGCCAAAAAATATATATATAATTCCGATCACGATGAACTAGATGAATAGGATATTTTTTTTTGGTGAAACTCCAGTTCCAAGATCCAATATCATCACATAGCCTATACCATGTCAATGCTTTTCCCTTCAAAGATAAAGGGAAAACCTTCTTCTTAGCTTCATCTCCGGATAAACCTGCAAGCTTAAATAATCCACAAATTTCAACCACATATATCAAGTGCATATCAGGATGTTCTATTCCATCTCCTGCATAAGGATTAGCTAGTAGTTGTTCTATCATACCCGAAGGAATTTCATAACCAATATTTTCAGTAGGTGCAGTAGGTTGAGGGGTAACTAATTGTGCTTCCAGTCGAGGTGAAGATACCCCAAAAAACCCTCAAAGGATGGTTCTCCATAGTAACAAGTGACAATAAATTTCAGCACGGAGTAATAATTTTTCCTTACCAATTTCCACTTACCAAGAGTGCTTCACTCCCCGGCAACAGCGCCAGAAAAGAGTCTTGATGACCCACAAGTATAGGGGATCAATCGTAGTCCTTTCGTTAAGTAAGAGTGTCGAACCCAACGAGGAGCAGAAGGAAATGACAAGTGGTTTTCAGCAAGGTATTTTCTACAAGCACTAAAATAGTCGGTAAAAAGTAGTTTGATAGCAAGATAATTTGTAACGGGCAAGTAACGGTAACGGTAAATAAAGTGTAGCAAGGTAGCCTAATCCTTTTGTGGAAAAGGACAGGCCAAAACGGTCTCTTATGATAAGCAAAGCATTCTTGAGGGTACACGGGAATTTCACCATATCACTTTCATCATGTTGATTTGATTCGTGTTCGCTACATTGATAATTTGATATGTGGGTGGACAGGTGCTTAGGTGTTGTTCTTACTTGAACAAACCTCCTACTTATGATTAACCCCCTCGCAAGCATCAACAACTACGAGAAAAGTATTAAGATAAAATCTAACCATAGCATTAAACTTTTGGATCCAAATCGGTCCCTTATGAAGTAGCGCATAAACTAGGGTTTAAGCTTCTGTCACTCTAGCAACCCATCATCTAATAACTACTCCACAATGCATTCCCTTAGGCCCAAATATGGTGAAGTGCCATGTAGTCGACGTTCACATGACACCACTAAGGGAATCACAACATACATAAGATCAAAATATCGAACACATATCAAGTTCACATGATTACTTGCAACATGACTGCTCCCGTTACCTCAAGAACAAAAGTAACTACTCACAAATGATAATCATGCTCAAGATGAGAGGGATATTAAATAGCGTAATGGATCTAAACATATAATCTTCCACCAAATAAACCATATAGTAATCAACTACAAGATGTAATAAACACTACTAGTCACCCACTGTCGGGGACGAATCCGCGATCACCTATGGGACCCAGGGAAGGACCCCTTTACGTTCGGTAGAGAGACGGTCGCATGAACAGCAAATCTAGCGAAGAACATGACAGTGCACGAGAGAGATTTACCCAGGTTCGGGCCGCACGGATGCGTAAAACCCTACTCCTGCTTTTTGGTTTATTATCTGTATGATTGTTCTAGCTCCAGGAGCGCTACAGTACCGAGTAGCTGCGTACAATACTGGAGTTCTCCATCTCCCAGTTCCCCCTTTTTACGTTGCCTATGGGCCTCCTTTTATATGCACAAAGGGGTCACCAACAGGTGGCAAACAGTAAAGGTAGAGGTGGAAAGTTGCTACAGTAAGGCCATTATTACCAGGATGACATGTCCTACCTACCGCTGACGGCAGGGGACAAGGGCATTAAATGCCCATGCCTTTGCTGTCCACATACATGTACCCGGACGTCTTGGACGTGGGAAAAGCCTATCCCACCTGCTCCTGCACCGCTAGCTACAGTGTACCGCCGTCTACACAGTGCCCTGCCACACACGCTTGGAAGGACCCAGAGCGCCACGCTGGCAGAGGCACCGGAGCAGCACAGTAGCACAGTGGTACAGTAACGCTTGCCGCGGCAAGACCTTGCCGCACCTGACAGCTTGCCGCAACCCATAGCTTGCCGCGCAAGGTAACTTGCCGGGGCAAGTACCTTGCCGCAGCTGCTACCTTGCCGCAGCTAATACCTTGCCGCAGCCAATGACTTGCCGGGGCAAGTACCTTGCCGCGGCAAGTATTCTACTACAGCAAACCTCAGGCTGGGCCTCAGCTGTCCCTCCCGGCAAGCTCCTCTTGCCGGGGCCTTAACTCTTGCTTTGTATACTTTGTTCTTGAATGGCTTAATAATCTTGAGCTTCTCTCTGGCTGTCCTCCCGCAAGCCTGGCCGCGGGATGCTATTACTGCCCGTGCACAAGTACGGGGTACTAGGGTACCCCTATTCTAGTACACCGACAGGAGCCCCCGGGCTTGGGCCACACACGGTGCCGGGCGTTGTTGGGCCAGGCCCAAACAGTGCACGGGCACGCGTGGCTGGGATAAGCCGAAACGTCCCTATGCTGTTTAATTGCACGCTCTCCCACGCGTCGCGCGTTGAATGCGGAGCGTGGGAAGCGTGCGCAGCTATCTCAAATGACGAAGGGGCGGATGGTTCCGCATCTTTCCCCATAAAAGGAGGGACCTGAAGAAGCACTCACACACCCCTCTCACCATTCTCGATCTCCAAATCTCCGCCTTCTTCTTCCTCCGCTCCAAAACAAAGCGGCTTCCCAATCCTCCGCCACTGCGCGCGTCCGCATCTCCCTCGGTCCTCAGCTCCGCCTTCGCCATGCCTCCCAAAGGAGAAAAGGGGAAGACGGGGAAGTCCTCAAGGACGGAGACCCAGGCGCAGTTGAAGAGGCAGAAGTACGCGCTCTTCGCTCCGACGCTCACGGGGGCGGATCTGAAGGCCAAGTTCCAAGGCATGTGGGCCGCGAGGACCAAGGCGCATCCGGCCACCCGCGTTCGCCCAGCCACCGATGAGAGCGAAGTGAGCAAGTACCCCTTCTTTGCTTGCTACTTTTGGTGCGGGCTCTGCCCACCGTACTCGGATTTCTTCAGCGACGTCATGTACACCTTCAATCTCCGTCTGCTGGATCTCACACCGAATGCCGTATCCACCATGGCAATATTTGCGCATCTGTGCGAGAACTTCGTCGGCGTCGCACCCAACACCGCGCTAGTCAGGCATTACTTCACTCCCCGTGCTGAAAAGGGGGAGCCTCTCACTGTTGGCGTCTCGTTCGTTTCAAGATTGGGCGCCAAGGAGCATTATCTGAAGGGGGATCTCCGCCCAAGATGGGGAGAAATCCGGTCTGAATGGTGTTGGATCATTGACGACGAGCCGCCACCATACTGTGAGCTTCGCAAGACCCCAGCAGCGCGTGGCACAGACTAGAGCGATCTGGATCCCCAGGACAAAAAGCTGGAGATTGCCGCTGCCAGGATCATACGGCTCAGGGAGGCCGGGCTCACCATAGGGATGGTTGGCGCAGACTTCCTCCGCCGCCGCATTGCTTCTCTGCAGCAGAGAGGAAGGCCGGCCTCTGATTGGAAGAACCCAGCCGATATCATGCGGCTGCGCCCTGGACTGATCAACAACTTCATAGTTCTGCAGCACGACTTTTTCATGCGAGAACTGTTCAAGCAAGAGACAGATCCAGAGAAGCGCGACAAGGCGTTCACGCTGCCGAAGCACATCGTGCCCCTTTGCAACAACTCCGCATTGAGTGCAATCATCGCTATGATGCCGCTCTGCAATGCGCACAGCGTTGAAGCAACTTGGGACGTGCCGCTCGAAGAAGACGTGCGGCGATTCTTTGACTCCACGGTCGAAAAGCAGGTCCGGGTGGAGGAGTGGCTCGTCCGCAACACCACTGAGCAAGAAATAGAATTCATTGCTCGAAGAGTGGAGGAGGACAGGCTCGCCAGGAAACTGGCGATTTTGGTTATTCTTTGGCGGAGCTCGACGAGGCACAAAAGGAGAGCCTTGCCGAGCAGGGGATGCTTGCCGGGAAGGGCGAGCTCGCCGCACCCGGCAAGGATGTCGGGCCAAGCCAGCCTGCCGACGAGTCAGACAGCTCGGAGGATGAGGGCTCCTCTTCCGAGGAGGGCACCGAAAGTCCACCGCAGTCAGAGTCCCCAGCCCCTCTGAGGAGGAAACGCCTTCGCAGGCTTGGCAAAGTGGCTGAGCGGCAAGAAGTTCAACAACCGCCGGAGCGCCGTTCGACGCGTTCGACCGCGGCAAGGGCTGGTGCTGCGGGAGCGTCTCACGCGGCCCCGGCAACTGGAGCAGGGTCATCAAAGACCGCTGCTACTACCCCCGCCAAGCGGCCAAGGAGCCCAGCTCCCCCTCCTCCCCCTCCTCACACGGAGGCGGACTTTGATTTTTCCGCTCTCAGCGAAGAGGACGACGAGGAAGAGTAAGTTCCCTTGCCGCGACCCTCAATCTTTGTAAGGTTTTGTTTCCGTCCTCACTTGTCGCGCTCCGGCCTTGCTTCCGCAGGGAGGAAACCTTGGCGGAGAGGACAAGGAAGAGAGCTAAGGTCTCGACGAGCAAGACCGTGGTGGTCGTTGAAGATGAGCCCACGGCAACCACCGGGAGAGCGTCTGAGACCATCCCGACCAGCTCGGAGCCCAGCCCTCGTCGCAGCCCCCAGCGCAGCCCCCAGCGTAAGTATTTCAACTACCTTTCGCTGGCGGTCGCTGAGGAACAAGCATTTTGTCACTGACATCTTTGGGCGTGTAGGAGAGGAGCAGCAAGTGGAGCCATCTGAAGGTGCTCCAGAAGTACCACCCCCCTCGACCACACCGCCAAGGAGAAGATCTCCGGTAAGGGCTCCCACTAGCGAGCCGAGCCACGAAGAGGAGCCGGCAAGCGCCGAAGTGCCAAGCACCAGCGCTGGCGACCCCACCCCAATGACAAACGTTGACGGGGGAGGGGAGCCCACCACTCCTGAGCTCAACACGGGTAAACCCACTTGCCGCAAAACTCTTTCTGCTTTCTTTCTTTTGTCTTCTTGAATTTCTTCTTGAAGCTCTTTTTGCTTTACTTCTCGGGTTGGCAGAGCCCTCCTCGGTGGAGCCAATGAACATTGACTCTTCTGCCGAGGAGAACACCACAGGGGCTGTCGACGACGAGGCCGCCAAGGCCGCCGCTGGCAAGGCCGACAAGCTGGCAGCCGACAAGCTTGCCGACGAAGAAACTGCCAGGGCTGCCGAAGAGGCCGGCAAGGCCACCGAGGATAATACCGCCAAGGCGCCCACCGATGAAGCCGCCAAGGCTGCTGAAGCTGAGGCCGCCCAGAAGGCTGCTGAGGAGGCCGGCGAGGGAGCCGGTGGTCGTACTGACGGCCCTGAGGCCACAGGAGCGCCAGGCGCTACTCCGACCACGGGTCCCTCAACCACTGACGAGGCGGCAGCGCCCAACTCGCCTCCGCCAAGCAAATACATCCGGGTCGGCGAGAACGTCTACGTCAGCCTCCCCTGGACGGTGGGCTCCAGAGCGCCAACCGAGGAGGATGTTGTGGACGAGGAGATCCTTGCCGCTGCCGGGCTCCAGCTTGTGGATGCGCCAGGCGCCAGCAGCAGCAGCACGTCTGAAGAGGAGCAACTGCTTCAAAAGCTGCTGAATCTTCATCGCGCCCGACGGGAGAAGCTAGCTTCCAGGGAGGCGCTCATCGAGAAGGCCGAAGCTGACATGTTGAGGGGCGCGGAGATCTTGGCGGACGTCCGCGCGCGATCTCTTAATGCGTTAGAGGTTAAGCGGGCATAGCTGGCCGAAGAACGGCAGGCCCTCCTCCTGATGAAGCAAGACATTGAACAAAAACAGGAGGAGACCGCCAAGGAGTTGTCTGCTCAGGCCGGTGATCTGAACCAGCGGAAAGTGGACCTTGATGCCCACGAAGAAGAACTTGCCGAGCGCAAGAGGAAACTTGCCGAAACCCTCCAACAGAAAGACGAGGAGGTGGCAAGACTTGTCGCAGAGCGGACCCAGGGGCAGGCACAAAAACACCAGAAGGAAATCGAAGCCTTGGCCCAAGAGTACGCCAGCAAGTTGGTGGAGGCCACCAACGCTGTCGCTGCTGCAGAAGTGAACAGGAAGGAAACGGAGGAGAAAGTGGCAAGACTAGAGGCCACCCTCAAGGCAAACGGTGACAAGCTCTCAACGCTTGAAAGTGAGAGGGCAAAGGTGACCCACACTTTGGCGGAGATGCAAGTTACCATAGCCAAGAAGAACAATCTGCTTGCCGCCGCCAATGACTCCAGAGCAGACCTGAAGCTGAAGCTGACCACGCTGAAGGAGACGCTCGACACCACCAGAAAGCGCGAAGGGCTTCTAATGACAGAGCTCCAGAAGGAAAAGGGTCTGCTTCAAGACGCTATTGCAACCCACAAGAAGTTCAGGGATAACGTGGGGATCTTCACAGACAGGCTTGCTAGTGCCGCCGAGGACATCGACAAGGAGCTGACTGCCCTGAAGGTGCCGGACTTCGGGTACTCCACCGACAAGAACACGCAAACTAGCGTCAAGATAGCCGAGTTCTTCGACGGAGTAGTAGAAGCACTCCAACAGCTCCAAGTCAATCACAAGGCTCAACTGGCCGACGAGTCACGCAGGCTTTGCCTGGGAGTTCTCCGGAGGTTGTTGGTGAAGATAGCATACAGAAACCCGGGCGTCGACTTCAGCAACATCTTCAAAAGCTTGCCGAAGGGATACGACCCCGCGCCACTAGAGGCCCTTGTCGCGCCCATCGTGGAGAGGGTGGACCAAATCCAGAGAGTCGAAGGCGAGCACCGCAATTAGAGAGCCCATTCTTCTCCCTCCTTGCCGCCGCTAGACATGTTAAAGAACAATCTGTTTAAGCCGCGGCAACTTATCTTGTAATATAACTTGCAATATTTTGAAGTTAATGCATGTCATCTCCCTTGAGCAATTTCTTTCTTTGTGTGTACTTGCCCTACGCTTATAGGGAACTTGCCGGTGCGCGCACCATTGCCGCGAGCGCTGGGTGCGGGACTTCAGCAGCCTGCTGGCGGTGCCGCTGCCGGCAAGCAACCTTGTCGCGCTCAGTGCAGCCACTTAGGTTGTTGAGCGGACTCGAAACAAGGTAAGGGCGCGACCGATTACGCTTAGGTTCCATCGCGCACAGGTTTTCCATACAAAGAGTAGTATCGTTCAAGGAAAATAACCTTGAAAATAAAAAAGAATTTGATTGTTCAAACTTTAGCACTTAGCTTTGTCGCTGATCTCTCCGCGGCAAGGTCTTGTCACTGCTTGCCGCTGCCTTCTTCCCGGCAAGGCAAAGTTTCTTTGAACGACGCCTGGTACACGCCTGGTCCATATCATTATCCCATCCCCCCCGGCAAACTTGTGCGCGAGGGAAGCTTCTGTCTCTTTGAGAAAAAGAAAGAAGAGAAAATAAAGATATAGGAGCTTGGCGGCTCGTTAATGCTTACCGGGGAGGCTGTACTGCACAGTATGTCAGATAATCATGCAAAATAAAAGTAAACATGAAATCGTCAAAAACTGCGAAATACAAAAGCTTTATTTATGCACAGGGTCTGCGCCTGGCTTTGTACAAAGGATTACATGCAACAGCGGCAATACTCGTACAAAAGGTGGTTGCCGGGGAAGGGCCCGGCAACCGTGCCTTATGGAAAAAACTTACGAAGATGCTCAATGTTCCAGGAATTGATCACTGGAATGCCATCCTCGGTCTCCAGGCGGACAGTACCGGGCCTGGTGACTCGTTTCACCCGATAAGGGCCTTCCCACTTTGGCGTCAACTTGTTTGAATTCTTGGCCGACTGAACACGCCGAAGAACAAGGTCGCCTTCCTCGAGACTTCTGGCATTAACTTTGCGGCTATGGTAGCGACGCAAAGCTTGCTGGTAGCGAGCAGCTCTCATAGCAGCCTGAAGACGATCCTCCTCGAGGAGCACAGCGTCATCTTGCCACAGTTGCTCTTGCTCAAGCTCATCGTAAGCGAGCACTCGAGGTGACCCGTATACGAGTTCCGTGGGGAGAACTGCCTCTGCTCCATAAACTAGAGCAAAAGGCGTCTGGCCAGTAGCTCGATTTGGCGTCGTCCTGATCGACCAAAGAACCACTGGCAGCTCCTCGATCCAGTTCTTGCCGCACTTGCGCAGCCTGTCGAAAGTTCTCGTCTTGAGCCCACGCAGCACTTCAGCATTTGCCCTTTCAGCTTGACCGTTGCTTCGCGGGTGAGCAACAGAAGCGAAACAGACCTTGGCGCCAAGGTCTTTGACATACTGCATGAAGGCGTGGCTCGTGAACTGGGTACCGTTGTCGGTGATGATCCTGTTAGGAACACCAAAGCGACAAACAATTCCCTTGAAGAACTTGATGGCTGATTGTGCTGTCACCTTCCTCACTGCTTCCACTTCCGGCCACTTTGTAAACTTGTCGATGGCCACATACAAGTACTCGAAGCCCCCGGTGGCACGGGGAAAGGGGCCGAGGATGTCGAGCCCCCAGACCAAAAATGGCCAGGAGAGAGGGATTGTCTGGAGAGCTTGAGCTGGCTGATGAATCTGCTTGGAATGAAACTGGCACGCTTCACACTTGGTTACTAGTGCAGTTGCATCCTGGAGGCGGTGGGACAAAAGAAACCTTGCTGGAAAGCCTTTCCAGCAAGGGCTCTTGACCCTATGTGGTGACCACATATGCCTCCATGAATTTCCGCCAACAGCTCCTGTCCTTCTTCCCGGGGAATACACTTCAATTTCACACCGTTTGGTCTTTTTCTGCACAGCATGTCATCGACAAATTGATACATATTGGACCGTCGGGCTACTTTCTCCGCTTCTTCCTGCCTTTCGGGAAGTTCTCCTGTCTGAAGGAAACGGACGATCTGCTGCACCCACGCTGGAGCCTGTGGCTCGACAACGAGGACTAAAGGCATTTCTTCTGCTGCGGGGACATCAGGCCCTACGGCAAGAGCTTGTCGCTCTACCAGAGCCGGCCGTTCCCCGACGAGCTTGGTGGGAACAGCCGCTTCAACGACAAGAGCCTGGGGCCCTGCTGGAGCGTGCTATCCTTCAACAAGCTCGTCGGGAGCGGTTGCTTCAACGACGGAAGCCCAAGGCCTCGTCGGAGCATCTTGCTCCTCAGCGCTTCGATCAGGAGCACCTGCTTCAACGACAAGGACCCGAAGTCTTGTCGGAGCAAGTTGCCCCTTTGCCTCTTGCCTAGGAGCACGCGCTTCAATGACAAGAGCGTGAGGCCTTGTCGGAGCAAGTTGCCCCTCTGCATCTTTGGCGCTGGCTTTGGCAGCCTTCTTGCCGGCGGCTTCGGGGAGCTCTGCCGGGAAGTAGTCGCCAGAAGCCAACTTCCTCTTCCTGCCTTGCCCTACTGATGGCGTCACGGATGGCTGAGTTAGTTGGAGCACAAAAGTGCCTGGTTCCACAGGCAATTTGAGTGCGGCGCGCTTTGACAAACCATCGGCAATGTCATTCTCAGCACGTGGGACGTGCTCCATTTGTAGGCCGTCAAAGCGTTCCTCCAACTTCCTCACCTCATCTACATAAGCTTCCATCAATGGGCATTGGTAGTTCTTGTTCACTTGCCTGACGACAAGCTGCGAATCTCCCCTGACAATAAGCTTCTTGATCCCAAGGTCTGCCGCGATCCTGAGACCGGCAAGCAACCCCTCATATTCTGCAGTATTGTTCGTCGCCTGTTCCTTGGGAAAGTGCATTTGGACCACGTACTTGAGGTGCTCTCCGGTGGGTGCGACAAGCAGTACGCCAGCACCGGCGCCTTGCAGCGAAAAGGCACCATCAAAGTACATAAGCCACTCTTTGCTTGTCTCCTTGCCGGGGAGAGTCGTCTCTGGAATTTCTTCGTCTGGCGTTGGTGTCCATTCTGCGACAAACTCTGCCAAAACTCGGCTCTGTATGGTTGATGTGCTCTCAAACTTGAGACCAAAGCTCGACAACTCCAAGCCCACTCGACAATCCTGCCTGTCGCTTCTGGATTTTGCAAAATCCTTTTCAGCGGGAAGCGAGTGACGACGGTAACTTCATGTGCTTGAAAGTAATGGCGCAGCTTTCTCGAGGCCATGAGAAGGCCGAAAAGCAGCTTCTGCACACCAGAATACCTTGACCTAGCTCCCTGCAGAAGAGAGCTCACAAAGTAGACCGGGCGCTGCAACATTTTCTTCTTTTGTATCACTTCGCCTGACTGCGCAGACGAATCCTTGTCGGCAGCAAAACTTGTCGGGGGAGCCCCCAGCTTGTCGCTGGACGTGCTTGCCGCAGTTACTGCCTCCTCATCCACCTCTCTCTCCGCTACCAGCGCAGCACTAACCACTTGATTGGTTGCCGCTAGATACAGCAACAACTTCTCTTGTGGTTTAGGTGCGACAAGTATTGGAGGAGAGGAGAGGTATCTCTTCAAGTCTTGCAGCGCTGCCTCCGCCTCCGGAGTCCATTTCAATGGACCTGCCTTTTTTAAGATTTTGAAAAATGGCAGGGCGGGCTCAGCTGACTTGGAGATAAACCTACTGAGAGCAGCAACACAGCCGGCAAGTCGTCGTACATCCTTGACGCGCTTCGGTGCTTCAATTTGCTCAATGGCTTCGATCTTGTCAGGATTGGCTTCAATTCCACGTTGAGACACAAAGAACCCGAGAAGCTTGCTGGAGGTTCGACCCCTACCTGGCGCGCCAAAGATGTCGGGGACGAATCCGCGATCACCTATGGGACCCAGGGAAGGACCCCTTTACGTTCGGCAGGGAGAGACGGTCGCACGAAGAGAAAATCTAGCGAAGAACACGACAGTGCACGAGAGAGATTTACCCAGGTTCGGGCCGCACGGATGCGTAAAACCCTACTCCTGCTTTTTGGTTTATTATCTGTATGATTGTTCTAGCTCCAGGAGCGCTACAGTACCGAGTAGCTGCGTACAATACTGGAGTTCTCCATCTCCCAGTTCCCCCTTTTTACGTTGCCTATGGGCCTCCTTTTATATGCACAAAGGGGTCACCAACAGGTGGCAAACAGTAAAGGTAGAGGTGGAAAGTTGCTACAGTAAGGCCATTATTACCAGGATGACATGTCCTACCTACCGCTGACGGCAGGGGACAAGGGCATTAAATGCCCATGCCTTTGCTGTCCACATACATGTACCCGGACGTCTTGGACGTGGGAAAAGCCTATCCCACCTGCTCCTGCACCGCTAGCTACAGTGTACCGCCGTCTACACAGTGCCCTGCCACACACGCTTGGAAGGACCCAAAGCGCCACGCTGGCAGAGGCACCGGAGCAGCACAGTAGCACAGTGGTACAGTAACGCTTGCCGCGGCAAGACCTTGCCGCACCTGACAGCTTGCCGCAACCCATAGCTTGCCGCGCAAGGTAACTTGCCGGGGCAAGTACCTTGCCGCAGCTGCTATCTTGCCGCAGCTAATACCTTGCCGCAGCCAATGACTTGCCGGGGCAAGTACCTTGCCGCGGCAAGTACTCTGCTACAGCAAACCTCAGGCTGGGCCTCAGCTGTCCCTCCCGGCAAGCTCCTCTTGCCGAGGCCTTAACTCTTGCTTTGTATACTTTGTTCTTGAATGGCTTAATAATCTTGAGCTTCTCTCTGGCTGTCGTCCCGCAAGCCTGGCCGCGGGATGCTATTACTGCCCGTGCACAAGTACGGGGTACTAGGGTACCCCTATTCTAGTACACCGACACCCACAGGTACCAATCTGAGGTTCCGGTACAAAGATTCAACACAAGAGATGAACTAGGGTTTGAGAGGAGATGGTGCTGTTGAAGATGTTGATGGAGATTGCCCTCCCAAAGATGAGAGGGTTGTTGGTGATGACAATGATGATGATTTCCCCCTCCGGGAGGGAAGTTTCCCCGTAGGAATCGCTCCGCCGGAGGGCAAAAGTGCTCCTACCCAAGTTCCGCCTCGAGACGGCGGTGCTTCATCCCGAAAGTCCCCCCCCTTTATTTTTTCTAGGTCAAAATGACCTATATACTAGAAGATGGGCACCGGAGGTGGGCCGAGGAGGGCACAACCCACCAGGCACGCCTGGGGGCCCAGGCGCTCCCTGGTGTCTTGTGCTCACTAGGGTGGGCCCCTCCAGTAGTTATTTGCTCCAGTATTTTTTATATATTCCAAAACAATTCTCCGTAACTTTTCAGCTCATTTGGAGATGTGCATAATAGGTAACTCTGACGTAGCTTTTTCAGGTCCAGAATTCCAACTGCCGACATTCTCCCTCTTTGTGTGAACCTTGCATATTATGAGAGAAAAGGCATTAGAATTACTCCAAAAAGCATTATTATGCATAAAAACATTATAAATAACAGTAGGAAAACATGATGCAAAATGGACGTATCAATAGTGCAGTGTGCCATGCTTTATGGTTTAGAACCGTGACTTCAAAAGCGCTTTGAACGCCACGGAGCATATGAGATGTTCCAAGAGCTGACATTAATATTTCAAGCAAATGCCCGGGTTGAGAGATATGAAGTCTCCAACAAGTTCTTTAGCTATAAGATGGAGGAGAACAGTTCTGTCAGTGAACACATACTCAAAATGTCTGGGTATCATAACCACTTGACTCAGCTGGGAATTCATCTTCCAGTTGAGAGTGTTATTGACAGAGTTCTTCAGTCACTACCACCAAGCTACAAAGGCTTCGTGATGAACTATAATATGCAAGGGGTAACAAAAACTATTCCCGAGCTCTTCGCGATGCTGAAATCGGCAGAGGTAGAAATCAAGAAGGAGCATCAAGTGTTGATGGTTAACAAGACCACTAGTTTCAAGAAAAAGGGCAAGGGAAAGAAAGGGAACTTCAAGAAGAATGGCAAGCAAGTTGCCGCTGCCATGAAGAAGCCCAAAGCTGGACCCACGCCTAAAATTGAGTGCTTCTACTGCAAGGGAAATGGTCACTGGAAGCGGAACTGCACCAAATACTTGGCAGATATACATGTTATTGATGTGTTCCTTACTAATGCTCGTAGTAGCTCCTAGGTATTTGATACTGGTTCGGTTGCTCATATTTGTAACTCGAAACAAGAGCTGCGGAATAAAGGAAGATTGGCTAAGGATGAGGTGACGATGCGCGTCGGGAATGGTTCCAAGGTTGATGTGATCGCCGTCGGCATGCTACCTCTATATCTACCTTCGGGATTAGATTTAGACCTCAATAATTGTTATTTGGTGCCAGCGTTGAGCATGAACATTATATCTGGATCTTGTTTATTGCGAGACGGTTATTCATTTAAGTTAGAGAATAATGGTTGTTCTATTTATATGAGTAATATCTTTTATAGTCATGCACCTTTGATGAATGGTCTATTCTTATTTAATCTTGATCATAGTGATACACATATTCATAATATTGATGCCAAAAGATGCAAAGTTGATAATGATAGTGCAACATACTTGTGGCACTGCCGTTTAGGTCATATTGGTGTAAAACGCATGAAGAAGCTCCATGCGGATGGACTTTTGGAATCACTTGATTATGAATCATTTGATACTTGCGAACCATGCCTCATGGGTAAGATGACTAAAACTTCGTTCTCCGGAACAATGGAGCGAGCTAGTGACTTATTGGAAATAATACATACCGATGTATGCGGTCCAATGAGTGTTGAAGCATGCGGTGGGTATTGTTATTTTTTAACCTTTACAGATGATTTGAGTAGGTATGGGTATATCTACTTGATGAAACACAAGTCTGAAACATTTGAAAAGTTCAAAGAATTTCAGAGTGAAGTGGAGAATCATCGTAACAAGAAAATAAAGTTTCTACAATCTGATCGCGGAGGTGAATATTTGAGTTATGAGTTTGGCCTTCATTTAAAACAATGTGGAATTGTTTCACAACTCATGCCACCTGGAACACCACATCGTAATGGTGTGTCCGAACATCATAACCATACTTTATTAGATATGGTGCGTTCTACGATGTCTCTTACCGATTTGCCTTTATCATTTTGGGGTTATGCATTAGAGACAGCCGCATTCACGTTAAATAGGGCACTGTCTAAATCCGTTGAGACGACATCGTATGAACTATGGTTTGGCAAGAAACCTAAGCTGTCATTTCTTAAAGTTTGGGGATGCGACGCTTATGTCAAAAGGCTTCAGCCTGATAAGCTCGAACCCAAAGTGGAGAAGTGCGTCTTCATAGGATACCCTAAAGAAACTATTGGGTATACCTTCTACCACAGATCCGAAGGCAAGATCTTTGTTGCTAAAAATGGGTCATTTCTAGAGAAGGAGTTTCTCTCGATAGAAGTGAGTGGGAGGAAAGTAGAACTTGATGAGGTAATTGTACCTTCTCTTGAATTGGAAAGAAGCCCATCAGAGAAAACCGTTCCCGTGATGCCTACACCAAGTAGAGAAGAAGCTAATGATGATGATCATGAAACTTCAGATCAAGTTACTACTGAACCTCATAGGTCGACCTGAACATGTACCGCACTAGAGTGGTACGGTAATCATGTCAAGGAAGTCATGTTGTTAGACAACGGCGAACCTGCGAACTATGAAGAAACTATGATGAGCCAAGATTCAGACAAATGGCTTGAGCCCATGAAATCTAAGATAGGATCCATGTATGAGAACAAAGTGTGGACTTTGGTGGACTTGCCCGATGATCGGCAAGCCATTGAGAATAAATGGATCTTCAAGAGGTAGACAGACGCTGATGATAATATCACTGTCTACAAAGCTCGACTTGTCGCAAAAGGTTTTTGACAAGTTCAAGGGGTTGACTACGATGAGACTTTGTCACTTGTAGCGATGCTTAAGTCTGTCCGAATCATGTTAGCAATTACTGCATTTTATGATTATGAAATCTGGCAAATGAACATCAAAACTGCATTCCTTAACGGGTTTCTTAAAGAAGAGTTGTATATGATGCAACCAGAAGGTTTTGTCGATCCTAAAGGTGCTAAAAAAGTGTGCAAACTCTAGCGATCCATCTATGGACTGGTGCAAGCATCTCGGAGTTGGAATATACGCTTTGATGAGGTGATCAAAGCATATGGTTTTATACAGACTTACGGTGAAGCATGTATTTACAAGAAAGTGAGTGGGAGCTCTGTAGCATTTCTGATATTATATGTGGATGTGATATTGCTAATTGGAAATGATATAGAATTTCTGGATAGCATAAAAGGATACTTGAATAAGAATTTTTCAATGAAAGACCTCGGTGAAGCTGCCTACATATTGGGCATCAAGATCTATAGAGATAGATCGAGATGCTTAATAGGACTTTCACAAAGCACATACCTTGACAAAGTTATGAAGAAGTTCAAAGTGGACCAGTCAAAGAAAGGGTTCTTGCCTGTGTTGCAAGGTTCTTGCCTGTGTTGCAAGGTGTGAAATTGAGTCAGACTCAAAGTCCGACCATGGCAGAAGATAGAGAGAAAATGAAAGTCATTCCCTATGCCTCAGCCATAGGTTCTATTATGTATGCCATGCTGTGTACCAGACCTGATGTGTGCCTTGCCATAAGTTTGGCATGAAGTTACCAAAGTAATCCAGGAGTGGATCACTAGACAGCGGTCAAGAATATCCTGAAGTACCTGAAAAGTACCAAGGATATGTTTCTCGTTTATGGAGGTGACGAAGAGCTCATCGTAAAGGGTTACGTCGATACTAGCTTGGACACAGATCCGGATGACTCTAAGTCACAAACCGGATACATATTTATATTGAATGGTGGAGTTGTCAGTTGGTGCAGTTCTAAGCAGTGCGTCGTGGCGGGATCTACATGTGAAGCGGAGTACATAGCTGCTTCGGAAGCAACACATGAAGGAGTCTGGATGAAGGAGTTCATATCCGATCTGGGTGTAATACCCAATGCATCGGGTCCAATGACAATCTTTTGTGACAACACTGGAGCAATTGCCTTAGCCAAGGAATCCAGGTTTAACAAGAAAACCAAACACATAAAGTGACGCTTCAACTCCATTCATGAAAAGGTCAAGGATGGAGACATAGAAATTTGCAAAGTAGCTATGGATCTGAATGTGGCAGACCTGTTGACTAAACCTCTTTCGCGGGCAAAACATGATCAGCACCAAGGCTCCATGGGTGTTAGATTCTTTACTATGTAATCTAGATTATTGACTCTAATGCAAGTGGGAGACTGTTGGAAATATGCCCTAGAGGCAATAATAAAGTGGTTATTATTATATTTCCTTAATCGTGATAAAGGTTTATTATTCATGCTATAATTGTATTGATAAGGAAACTTAAATACATGTGTGAATACATAAGCAAATACCAAGTCCCTAGTAAGCCTCTACTAGACTAACTCGTTGATCAAAAGATGGTTAAGGTTTCCTGGCCATAGACATGAGTTGTCATTTCATAATTGGGAGAATGATGTGATGGACAAGACCCATCTGTTAGCTTAGCATATGATCATTCAGTTTATTGCTTCTGCTTTCTTAATGTCAAATACATATTCCTTCGACCATGAGATCATGCAACTCCCGGATACCGAAGGAATACCTTGTATGCTATCAAATGTCACAACATAACTGGGAGATCATAAAGGTGCTCTATAGGTATCTCCGAAGGTGTCTGTTGAGTTGGCATGGATCAAGATTGGGATTTGTCACTCCGTATGACAGAGAGGTATCTCTGAGCCCTCTCGGTAATACAGCATCACAAGAAGCTTGCAAGCAAAGTGACTAAGGAGTTAGTTACAAGATTATGTATTATGGAACGAGTAAAGAGACTTGCCGGTAACGAGATTGAACTAGGTATGGAGATACCGATGATCGAGTCTCAGGCAAGTAACATACCGACAGACAAAGGGAACTACGTATGTTGTCATAAAGGTTTGACCGATAAAGATCTTCGTAGAATATGTAGGAACCAATATGGGCATCCAGGTCCCGCTATTGGTTATTGACCGGAGAAGTGTCTCGGTCATGTCTGCATCATTCTCGAACTCGTAGGGTTCGCACGCTTAACGTTCGTTGACGATATAGTACTATATGAGTTATGTGAGTTGGTGACCGAATGTTGTTCGGAATCCCGGATGAGATCATGGACATGACGAGGAGCTCCGGAATGGTCCGGAGGTAAAGATTGATATATAGGATGGTAGTATTTGGTCTCCGAAAGAGTTTCGGCATGCACCGGATATTTATCGGATCACCTGAAGGGGTTCCGGGAGGCCACGGGGAGTTATTGGGCTTATTGGGCCAACGAGGGAAGCACACCAGCCCACAAGGGGCTGGTGCGCCCCACCTCTAGGCTGCCGGCCCTTAGGGAAGGAAAAGGAGGAGGGCCAGCCCCTCCTACCTTCTCTTCGACATGAGAGAAAGGAAAGGGGGCGCCTCCCCTCCTGCCTTCTCCCCACGCGCCAAGAAAGGAAGGGGGCGCGCCTAGGGCAGGCCCCTAGGGTGGTCGCCGGCCCCCTTGGGGGGGCCTAGGGCTGCCTCCCCTCCACCTATATATATGAGGGGAGGGGAGGGGGCAACACACACCACGATTCCCAAGCCGTGTGCGGCACCCCCTCTCCCTCTAGTTCTAGTTCCTCCTCCGTCCATGTCCGTTGTGCTTGGCGAAGCCCTACGGAATAGTTTTACCACCACCGTCACCACACCGTCATGCTGCCAGAAATCATCTACTACTTCGCCTCTCTTGCTGGATCGAGAAGGTGAGGACATCATCAAACTTAATGTGTGTTGAACGCGGAGGTGCCGTACATTCAGTACTTGATCGGAACGGATCGTGAAGGTGTACGACTACATCTACCGCATTGATAAATGCTTCTGCTTAGCGATCTACAAGGGTATGTAGATGCTCTCCCCCTCTCATAGCTATGCATCTCCATGTATAGATCTTGTGTGTGCGTAGACTTTTTTTTGTTTTCCATGCAACATTCCCCAACAATGGATGACTTCCAGGGCACAAATTAAGACCATAATGATCCCCTCACAAATATATGATTGTAAGCATAAGTCCTCATACCCATGCCTACTTTTCTTATAAGTGTTTTAGTGTCAGCTTGATTCTGATGCGGTCAAAAGCTAGAATTTAATTCTCTTGCAAAAGCTTGTTAGAAACCCTTGCTTAAAGAGCACTGTCCTCTTGTGGGTTCGATAACCCAGGGTCACCTATGGGGAAAAAAGGTGAGAATCCTTTCTACTCCTCTACCGGATCACTAGAGGGACTAATCAAACTTTTTGTGGTCCCGTTGCTGGGGAGGATTTGTGTGCCTAGTCTTTGTGTTAGAATTTTTGTTAGGGTTTTGTTTCAGTTTTAAGTTTACTTTTTGTTGCAAGTCTTGTTAGCAGAAAACCCAAAAAGGTTACCATGGCTCGTAATCTTCGAAGCTTTGCTACTCCTAGCAATTGTTTCATGCGTGAACCAATTGCACAACCTGATGTTGCTTCCGCTGAGTATGATACAAAACTGAACCTAGTCTCTATGGTTCAATAGGACCAATTTGGATGCTCTGCTTCTGAGGATGCCGACATGCATTTGCATAATTTTTCCGAATTGTGTAACATGACACGCATTAAGGATTATGATCCTGACGATTTGAAGTTGCGTCTATTTCCTTTCTCTTTGAGAGGAAAATCAAAAGAATGGCTTCTAGCTTTTCCTAGAGGTAATATAATTTCATGGATTGATTGCTGCAGTAACTTTTTATCTAAGTTTTTCCCACCTGCAAAAATTATGCATATTCGTTTGCAGATAACAAGTTTTAAGCAGGAAGATCACGATCCACTAGCTTGCGTGGGATCGCATGAAGGAGGCTATAAGAAATTGTCCTAATCATGGACAGGAAGAGTGGTTAATTCTTCATATGTTTTATAATGCCTCATGTGTCAAAAACTGTGCTTGATACTACTATAGAAGGAACTGTAACGGGTAAGCCCATCACTGATGTTAAAGACTTGCTTGATGAAATGCAAGAAAACCATGCCCAATGGGATGTTGAGAGGGCTACCACCAAGAGAGTTAATGCTATTGAAGAAAAGAATACTGAGTTAACCACTAAGAATGATGAACTCATCTCCGTCATGAAAGGTAAATAAGAGGTAAATGTGAATGCTATTACTGAAGAAGATGTTAAGGATGTCAATTTTATTGCTCGTAATAGCTACAATCCCAACTAGAAAAATAATGGGTATGCTCCTAGATTACCTTATCCTAATAATATGGAGCACCTAACAATTTTAATGGGATGAACAATGGCAATAGAAATACTCTGGAGGAAATTTTGAAGAAATTTATTGCTATTCTAAGTGAGCAAAGTGAAACCTTAAAAAATATCTTGAAGAATCATGATAACTTACTTGGTCAATTGAATGATAAGATTACTGGACTCACTAATGTTGTGCATGCTCTAGATGGAAGAACTAAGAGCATGAAAGCACAAGTGGCTAAAGTTGCAGGTAGTCAAACTTTGATTCTAGCCAAGTTTGCAGGTAAATCATAACCTAACCTGGTTGAAGATGTCAAGATGATGAGAAGTAGCAAAGAAAATGCAGGAGAGCTCGATAAAAGTCATGTGCCAGAATATACTTATACGGTTGCAGACTTCATGAAGATGGTAGCAATGGAACACTCACTACGTGAAGTATCAAATGATGAGGCATATAATGTCTTTGTTGATCATGTTGCAGCTAAGGTACATGAGTTGGATGATGAAAGAAAGAAGCTATTCGGTAAGTTGCCTGCTAAACAAGAAGATACCTTTGAGCCTACTGTTGATTATCGTGATTATTTAGGAGACATATGATAGACTATGATTTGTTCTCGCTTGTCTTGTACTCCAAGATGGTCATGTACTCCTATATACATGCCCACGTGGCTCAAGAAATACATCATATTCCACCAACATCCCTCTCTATCCTTCTACATGGTATCAGCCTAACCTCGATCCAAACCCTAGCCGTCGCTGCTTCTGAAATGCGCCGCCCCTGGGGCGATCGATCTCCATGATCACCATCGGGGCCGCTCCGCCCGTACCTAGGGTTCATCCGCCGGTCATGTTGATTGGCGTCCCTAGAGAGTCCTTTTCCTGATGTGTCGATTGGGCTTTTCTCTCTCGCTGATTGATTGATTTGTGTTATTTTTCTTTGGTTTTCCGATCTAAGATCGGTTTGCGTCGCCCACCGGTGTTCGTCATCTACACCGCGCCTCTACTCCGGCCATCTTCAACAGTGTAGTCTGGTGCAGCACGCGGCGCTCGAGCGAATGGCCATCGTTCGCGCGCATCCTTTCGTGTGTTGCTCTCCGTCGCCCAGGACTCTCCACCGACCTGTCTCTACTGGCTGCCTTGCGACACATCATGTACAGAGGCGCCTCATGTGTGCACAGTGCTCCATGCTAGCATGCACCTGGTTGGGTTGGCACAGCACATGCACCCCATCTAGATTGGCCTCCATGATCTGCAAATCAACTGGACAACCTATCTGCGTGGATGGCTGCATGTCACTGCGTCCGTGTTGGCTATTCGCGTCTGGCTCTGCCTCTCCACCTGATGAGGCTGGTCGCACGTGTCTGTCATGTCCAGCCGCATGATGCAAGCCGCACACCATGGTACCTTCGTCATCCATTGAGTAGTGTCTCCAACCTCGCATCTGTTTGGATTGATCATCCGACCGCTCACGATCCATCTCATCAATGCCACGCGGCCGAACTGGCTAGTCCCTTGCGCGCGCCTCCGCATGTCCCGTGACAATCGTCCCTGAGTACAACCCCCCTCCAATTGAGCGATGGGCTGCTGCATCGCCCCGTCGGACCGCAGCGCCGCCTCATCCGATTTGTCAACGGGATTGGATTGGTGACTTACCCATTCAGTGACTTTGGCACTGGACGTTCCAAAAACGGGTACTATTGGATCGGGTGAATTAGAGAATAGACAGAGGTCCGTTGGCATTTCAGCCTTTCTTCTCCTTTTAGGGACTATCCAAAAGACAATCCAGTACCTCTTGGTCCTGAATATCAGAATAGGACGAATGAACCGGCCTCCACGGATATCTTTGCTTCGGAACAATACCCTGCAATCAAATAGCCATGTGGTTCTCCCCGTTGCTACACCAACCAGAGTGCCGCCGCTGCATCGCCCCTTTGGGCCATACCGCCATGACACGTGGTCCACGCCACGGCCCCTAGGCCATCTCCGTGGTTGCATCGACCCACGCGCTGTAGCTGCGTCGCCCCTTCGGGTCGTAGTGCCGCGGCCCGCGGTCCACGCCGCCGCTCGAGGCCGTCCCTGCGGCTGCACCGATTTACGTCCTGTGGCTGTGTCGCCCCTTTCGGGCCATAGCATCGCGATATGCGGTCGATGCCGTCGCCCCGAGGCCGCCCCGTGGCTGCATCGACCCTCGCGCTGCTGCTACATCACCCCTATGGGCTGTAGTGCATGGCACGCAGTTCCTGCCACTGCCCCGAGCACTTCCCCACCGTTGCCCCACGCGCTGTCGCTGCGTCTCCCCTTCGCGTCGTAACGCTGCGCATGCAGTCCACTCCACCATCCCCGCGCATCAACTTCTACATGGTATGCACCGTGCTGCCTCCCTAGGTGCGGGAACACCATCGTCTGTGCCGGTCTTCGTCATGCTGTCGGGTTCTTCCTATCCTACTTCGAGCACCGCCGCCATCGCCGCCACTCTTATTACGTTGCCACCGCTACTACCCCCGTAGCTGTCGCCATCGTCCACCTCTTTGTCTTCGTCTAGAACCAGCTCATCGCCAACGTCGCTGTCATCTTTCCTGGCCATTTCATGTACTCCGACCACCATGGGCGACATCAGCCCCACGCCGATTGATGCCGCAACCGTTGCCGAGTCCTTCTCTACTAGCCTCCTCGACATGGCGTACAACTTGTGTAGGTCCCTATCTATGCATGCCCGGTGCTGGCAACACCGATGAGTGCTTTTGTCCACGACATGTCCTCGGGCCTGGCAAGCCTAAAGTGGTGCCTCATCAACTTCGACTTTGCTCGTCTATGCATGCCCGGTGCTGGCAACACCGATGCGTGCCTTCGTCCATGATGTGTCCCCGGGTTTGGCAAACCCGGCACGACACCTCGTCAACACCGTCTTGTTCCCGGCGCACCACTACCTCAACACCACTGCACCCATGACTAACTCGGTGCCTCCTTGCGTCTGTGGCTCCATGGTGACTACCTCGCCACCGGCCACCCCAACTAGACTTCGACCAGGATGTCTCTCGCACGGCTACCTTGACCATGGCTACACCACCTTACACTCTCGGCTACATCGACATCGGCACAAAGGGCTACCGCATTGCTTGAGCAACCTTGTTGGTTTCCACTCCAGCCATGACTTATGCGATGCATAGACCGTTCGACTAGGGGGGGGGGGGTGTTGCGGCTGCCGTCAGATTCTTCTCCAGTCTCACCATTGCGCGCTGCCGTTGTGACTTTGGGGGGGGGGGGTGTTGAGTATCGTGATTATTTAGGAAACATATGACAGACTAGGATTATTTTCTAGCTTGTCTTGTACTCCAAGGTGGTCATGTACTCCTATATACATGCCCACGAGGCTCAAGCAATACATCATATTCCACCAATATCCCTCTCTATCGTTCTACACCTACTATTGATATTGAGATTGGTTTGAATAAATTCAATGCTTTGTGTGATCTAGGTGCTAGTGTTTCCACTATCCCTAAGTCTGTTTATAGTAGTCTCAAGCTTAGTCCTTATGTTACTACTGAAATTAGCTTGAATATGGCCAATTCTACTTTTACGCAAGCAGTAGGGATTAAGCATGGTGTTATCATTCGAATTAATGATTGCCATGTTATGATTGATCTTGTTGTAGTTGATATGCCTGAAGATTCCATTGCTCCTATAATTCTGGGTAGGCCATTTCTTAGGACCATAAAGGCTTTTATTAATGTGTTCGAGGGAAATGTAAGATTTGATCTCCCTGCAAAGGATCCTTTTGTGAGACATTTTCCTAAGAAAATAAATAAATAAACATACACTAAAGAGAGCATTAGCGTCAATAATCAAAGCTATGGGCTTGGTGTATTCTTACCTAAGTGATCGTCACTACAGTCGAGCTATCCGAGCAAAAACAAGCGGTTCATGGGAGGCAACCCATGCAAATAAGGTAGAAAAGTAAAGTTTTGTTTTTAGTTTCAATAAGAGAGTGTTGAAGTTTATATCGTGGAGGATAAGTTGAGAAAAGTTGTTCTAATGAGGCCTTTGTCATGTGCAAAATTATCGTGTGTTGTACTAACATTTGAATGCCTAGAAATATGCCTATACGTTGTGTTGGAACTAAACCCGCAAGAATCACCAAAAAAGTGAAGTTGAAGAAGAAACAGAATAAAAGACGGCCTAGCATGTGACCATGGTGGTCATATGGCACGTGGGTGGCTCCAACAGAAATCAAGCAAAGGCAATAGAGTCATCGACGGCGTATCATACGATCATCGCCGCTCGTATGGACGGCCGTATGAACCTTCGGCAGAAAAAGAGAAGAATACAGAGCAATCGACGAAGTAGTGTACGAGCATTCGTGCTCGTATGCGCGGTCATATGTGATGTGGCTTGAACTACGTCGGTATTTCCCCAAAGAGGAAGGGATGATGCAGCACAACTACGGTAGGTATTTCCCTCAGTGATGAGACCAAGGTTATCGAACCAGTAGGAGAACCACACAACACTACATGAATGGCACCTGCACACAAAGAACAAATACTTGCAACCCGACGTAAAAGAGGGGTTGTCAATCCCTCCCGGGTAAAGAGATAGATAAATTTGTAGTAGATCGGATAAATAGATCTCACGGGAATGTGAGATAAAATAAATAACAATAAATTGTAGCAAGATATTTTTGGATTTTTGGATTAATAGATCTAAAAATAAAAGTTGCAAATAAATAAAAAGGCAAATAGCAATATAGATCTGAAAGTGTATGATGGAGAAATAGACCCGGGGGCCGTAGATTTCACTAGTGGCTTCTCTCGAGAAAAATAGCATACGGTGGGTAAACAAATTACTGTTGGGCAATTGATAGAACTTAAAATAATTATGATG
This sequence comes from Thinopyrum elongatum, assembly GCA_011799875.1. NCBI lineage: Eukaryota > Viridiplantae > Streptophyta > Magnoliopsida > Poales > Poaceae > Thinopyrum > Thinopyrum elongatum. Next base: position 470,220,197 of record CM022300.1, on the reverse strand, counting down.
ATATCCAGGCAATGATCATTATATAGGCATCACGTCCAAGATTAGTAGACCGACTCCTGCCTACATCTACTACTATTACTCCACACATCGACCGCTATCCAGCATGCATCTAGTGTATTAAGTTCATGGAGAAACGGAGTAATGCAATAAGAACGATGACATGATGTAGACAAGATCTATTCATGTAGGAATAGACCCCATCTTGTTATCCTTAATAGCAACGATACATACGTGTCATTTCCCCTTCTGTCACTGGGATTGAGCACCGTAAGATCGAACCCATCACAAAGCACCTCTTCCCATGGCAAGAAAAATTGATCTAGTCGGCCTAACTAAACCAAAGATTCGAAGAAGAAATACAAGGCTATAAGTAATCATGCATATAAGAGATCAAAAGACTCAAATAACTTTCATGGATAAAAACATAGATCTGATCATAAACTCAAAGTTCATCGGATCCCAACAAACACACCGCAAAAAGAGTTACATCAAATAGATCTCCAAGAGACCATTTGTCAGCGTACGACACCTATTGGATCCGAAAGACCCCTTTACGATTCGGTAGGGAGAGAGGTATGCACAAAGAGCAGAACCAAGGATCAGCGCGAGGGGATTTTTACCCAGGTTCGGGCCGCTGATCAGCGTAAAACCCTACTCCTGCTTTAGTTTATTATCAGTATACTCATCCCAGTTCTTGGAGCGCTTGCAATGAACAGTGTGTTCGTGCAGCGGCTACGCATGCAGAATGGGCCGAGAGTGTTCTCTCCCTGTAGCAGTTGCCTTGGGCCTCCTTTTATATGCTCAAAGGGGTCACCACAGTGGCTAAACTGTTCATACGCGAGGTGTAAAGTAGCTACAGGGTTATCATACCTAACCACTGGCGGTTTAGGACAAATGCATTTAATGCACTGTGAAGTGTCCGTTTAGGTGTCCCTACTTTCTTGGGGATGGAAAAAGGGGCCATCCCATCAGCACCGCTTAAGCTCACCTCCACTAGCGCCTTGCCACGCATCCAGAGATGGGGCCAGAATGCCAGGCTGGTCGCTGCGCTGGAGCGGTGGCACAGTGGCGGAACCTTGCCGGGCTCCGCGGGCTATCCCGGCAAGATCTTGCCGGGCTCCGCAGGCTACCCCGGCAAGATCTTGCCGGGGGCCGAGCCCCTGATCTCCAGTTCTCCTTATCTTCTGGTCCTTGGCTTGAATGTCTCTGATAATCTTGGATTAGCCTTCAGCTGTTCCCCGACAAGCCTTGCCGTAGGTATGGCTACAACTGCCCATGCACAAGTACGGGGTACTAAAGGCCCAATACTTAGTACACCGACAGGAGCCCCCGGGCCTAGGCCACACACGAGTGCAAGGCGTTGTTGGGCTAGGCCCAAACAGTGCACGGGCACGCGTGGCAGGGGTTAACTACTTGTAATTATTCCTCTTACTGCGCTTCCCCACTACGCTCGTTGAATGCATGACGTGGGAAGCGTGCGCTGAACGGCCACGTCCACAGCGCGCTTGCATAGGCATGTTCACATTGGGCAGTAAAAGAGGCGGCCTCGCGCCTTCCCCATAAAAAGGAATCCGCAGAGGCGCCGCCCATTTACCCCCTCTTCTTTCCAATCTGGAATACGCCATTACCTTCTCTCCCCCGAGCCCAGAGCAGAACTTCTCCTCATCCGCTCACTGCCTCCGCACCCGCTCTATCCTCAGCTTCCGCCTTCGCAATCGCCATGCCACCCAAGGCTAGCAAGGGCAAAGGCAAGAGCAAGGAGACAAAGGCCGATGTCCCGGAGAGTGAGCTGGCGAAGATGCGGAAGAAGTACGTCGTCTTTGCTCCGACGCTCGACGCGAAAGCCTTGAAGAACCAGTACCAGTGCATGTGGGCGAGGGAGACGAAGGCTCACCCCGCAACTCGCGTGGCCCCAGGTCCTTCTTTCAAAGGCGGACCAGATAAATATCCCTTCTTCATCGCTTACTTTTATTGCGGGCTCTGTCCTCCATTCTCCGATTTCTTTATCGACATCATGTACACATACGGCTTCCGTCTTCTGGATTTCACGCCGAATGCCGTAACATGTATGTCTATCTTTGCTCATCTTTGCGAAAACTTTGCCGGAGTAGTTCCCAACACTGCCCTGTTCCGCCATTACTTTGTTCCTCGCATCCAAAAAGGGGACGCCCTTTCCGGTTCTATCACCTGGATCCCAAGGGCATGGAACAAAGAGATATATCCAGATGGGGTTTACCGCGAGAAGTGGGAAGAATGGCAGTCCGAGTGGTGCTGGATCAATGAAGCAGATCCCCATCCATTCTGTTCGCCCCGACGACAAAAAGTGGTCCGTGGCGAGGACTGGAGTAATCTTGATGCTCAAGACGACAAGCTCATGATCGCCACCACCAGGATTCTTCGTCTGAAAGCTGTCGGGCTCACAATAGAGATGATTGGGTCTGACTTCCTTCGCCGCCGCATCGCCCCTCTGCAGAATAAGGGGAGACCAGCTTGGGAGTTCCAGAATGTGGCAGACATCATGAGGCTGCGCCCCGGATTAAACAGCAACTTGACAATCATGCAGCTTGCCACTCTCCGCCATAAGCTATTTCAGCGTGATGACAAGCATAGGTTGCCAGCGAGAATGATCCCTTTGTGCAACAACTCTGCCCTGGGGTCGATCATCGCCACGATGCCAATGTTCAACGCCCATGGCCTTGACGCAACTTGGGTCGAGCCATCTGAGGAGCAGGCGCAAACGTTCTTCGACAACTTGTCAGAGAGGGCCGTCCGGGAAGAAACATGACTCGTCCACGCCACCACCGAGGAGGAAGTGGCGTATATTGCCACTAGGGTGGAAGAGGCGAACCTTGCCGCGGAGGCCGGCGACGTCGGCTTCACGGAATGGGAAACCAGCGACGCAGAGGTCGTTTTGGAAGAAGATCCTGCCGGGGAGGATATTGCTGCCGGGGAGCAGAGTGGCACAGCCGCCGAAAACTCGTCTGATGAGGACGCAGCCGAAGAACAGCCACAAGAGGAGCCCCCAGCTCCAAAGAGGGCTAAGCGTGTCCTTCGAAAAACCGTCTCTGATGCCCCAACAAATCAACCTTCTTCGAGCAGTGATGCTCCCGGCAAGAAGGCGGCCGGCAAGGCTGCACCACGGCAAGGAGTTCGACAACAACCTGTGCGGCGCACGAGACACACACCCGTGGCAACCACTGGGGTGGCAGGGGCGTCCCACACGACAGCACCAGAGGTTGAGGTGGCAGAGTCGCGCCAACCCCCTGCACCTGCCACAACCAAGCGACCCAGGACCCCACCTTCGCCTCCCCAAACGGACGCTACAACGGAGGTCGATTTCCACATCTCTGGTTTCAGCCCGGAACGGGAAGAGGAAGAGTAAATATCCTGTCACAGCCTTTATCTCCCAAATTCTGAATTCGATTGATCTCACTGTCTTGCTTTGTCTTGTTTCTGCAGTGACGCAGAAACTTTGGCGGAAAGGATGGCGAAAAGGGCGAAGACTTCGACGGGTGACGAGCCCCCGACAAGCTTTGCGAGCGTGCCAGCAACTATCGTCATCAGCCCGGAGCTTAGCCCTCAATGCAGCCCCCAGCATGAGTTCACTACCCATTTTCCGCTGGCGGGTGCTGAGGTTTCTACCTTTGCCACTGATATCTTTGGGCTTGCAGGAGAAGGACAGCAACAGGGAGAGTCATTGGAGGATGCCCCCGTCGTGCCGCCTCCGTCAACCACGCCGCCCGCAAGCGCATCCCCGGCAAGAGCTCCTACTGACGAGCCTACCTTGGAAGAGGAGGAGCCGGCAAACATGGGCACCGGCAACCTTTCCCCGGCAACCCATGTTGCCGGGAGGGACGAAACCACCCCTCAACAGCTCGACGCAGGTGACTGCTTGCCTCAGAGCACTTGTCATTCTTTCCTTTATCTTTCTCTCTCTTTGTTTTCTTGAACTTCAATCTTGATCTTATTCTGTTTCTCCCCCCCTTCGTCCTCCAGAGTTCCCTGTGATGGAACACATGGATGTCGACGTTGTCATCGAGGAGACCGCTAGAGACGCTGCCGCCGAAGCTGACAAGATCGCTGCTAGTGAGGCCGCCAAAGACGCCACTGTTGAGGTCAGCGAAACTGCTGCCGAGGAAGCCGCCAAGGAATCTGTTGAGAGGGCCGGCGAGGAGACTGATGACCATACTGACGGCATTCCTGCCGCAGGAGCGCCAGGCGCTACATCGGCCAGAGCCCCCAGCCACCGGTGAGACGATCGTCGAGGATCAACCATCGACATCCGAAGCTCCCTCATCGAGCAAATATCTCAAGGTTGGCGACAACCTATTCATCAACTTGCCGGGCACGACAAGTATTGGAGCGCCGACCGAAGGGGAAACCTTTGATGAAGAAATCATCACCACTGCCGGGCTCGAAATCATTGATGAACCAAGCGCCAGCAGTGGCAAATCTGAAGAAGATCAGCTCCTTCAGGCTATGGGCGATAATTTCCGCAAGCTCCAAGCACTCCATCGTGCTCGGAAAGAAAAGGCAGATTCCAGAGTTGCAGTTGTCGAAGCAGCCGAGGCAGATTTCCAGAAGTGCGTTGAGCAGATGCAGATCTGGTACACCAAGGCCCTTCAGGAATTGACTGCCAGCCAGGAACAAGTGAGCCAAAGCTGGACGGAGCTCCTCCTGAGGCAATCCAACATAGAGAAGGCGCAAGAGGAAAATGCACAAAGGATTGCCGCTGAGGAAGCCCTCTTGACGGAGCGCCCGGTTGGGCTTGACGCTCACGAAGAAGATCTTGCCACGCGTGAGCAGACACTTGCTGCCAAACTCCGCGGCAAGGACGAGGAGATTGAAAAGCTTGTCACGCAGCGGACCCAGGAGCTAGAGCAGAAACACAAGGAGGCGCTCGAAGCTTCAACTGCAGATCACGCCAGCAAGCTCAAGGAAACCATCGATGCCGCCGAGGCTGCAGAGGCTGCCAAGAACGAGCTGAGCAACAAAGTGAAAAAGCTGGAGGCGGATCTTGAGGAACACAGCAAGGAGCTCTTGACGCTCAAAGGCGACAGGGAGAAAACTCTCCATAGCCTGGCGGAGATGCAAATTGCTATATCCGACAAGACCAAGCAGCTCTCTTCAGCCAACGATGCCATTGCCGATCTGAGGCTGAAGCTAACCACGTTGGAAAAGTCTCTTGAGGACGGCAGGGCCCGCGAGAAGGCCCTAAGCAAAGATCTTCAGGATGAGAAGAACTTGCTTAAGAGCGCTGCTGCCACCCAAATTGACTATGAGAAGGGTGTGAAAATCTGGACTGATCGCCTTGTCGACACCGCAGAGAGGCTCACAGCACAATTGTCAACCATGGGCCAGGATGGCCTGCAAAACTTCAGGTATTCCTCTGAAGAAAGGATATCCTCGAGCACCAGGCTGACCATGTTCTTCGAAAGCATCATTGACGCTCTGAAGCTGCTACAGTCCAACCGAGCGACCCAACTGGCCAATGAATCCCGCAAACTTTGCCGGGCCGTCCTCCGCAAGGTACTCGTCAAGGTGGTGCATAAGAACCCTGGCGTTGATCTCACCAACGTGCTCGACTGCTTGCCTAAGGATGCAAATCTCAAGGCACTTGAGGAGCTTGTCGCGCCCATCCTTGAGAAGGTGGATTCAATCAAGAGGGTCGAAGGCCAGCGCAGGGACTAGCCGTCTCACTTTTCCTTGCCGCCACCATTCCATGCCAAAGACAATTTAGTCTTAAGTTAGAACTGCGGCAACTATCGATGTAATATAACTTGCTATAATTGAATACATGCATGCTATTTCTCCTGTCCAATTTCTTTCCGTATGTTATACGCCCTACGCTAACTGGAAACTTGCTGGCGCGCAACCTGCTGTGAGCGCTGGGTGCGGGACTTCAGCAGCCTGCTGGAGGTGCAGCAGCCGGTAAGACACCTTGGCGCTCTTGTTGCAGCCACTTAAACTATTGAGCGGACTCGAAACAAAATAAGGGCGCAACCAATTATGACAAGGGTTCCTTCGCGTGCAGGTTTTCCATACAAGGACCGAAATCGTCTGAAGAAAAAGCCTGATTGTAAAAATTGAAAAACTTGTTCAAAGTTTCACAACTTAGCTTTTTGTCGCTGTACTCCTTCCGGCAAGACATCAATTCTGAACATTGCCCATTGGTATCCATACCTTCCTCCCCCCCCCGGCAAACTTGTGCGTGAAGGAACCTTCCATCTTTTGAGAAAAAGAAAGAAGAGAAAATAAAGATATGGAACCTTGGCGGTTCGTTAATGCTTACCGGGAGCAAGTGTCATACAATATCTCACACAAGCATGCATATATATAAACATGGAAATCAACAAGAAATGTACAACACTTAAACTTATTCAACTGCGCACAGGGTCTGCGCCTGGCTTTGTACAAAGGATTATATGCCTTGCCGGCAAAACTCGTACAAAAGGAGGTTGTCGGGATCCCCCAGCAACCGCGCCTTATGGGTAGAACTTGCGAAGATGTTCGATATTCCAGGAGTTACTCACTAGAACGCCATCCTCGGTCTCCAGGCGGATAGCGCCGGGCCTGGTGACTCGTACTACCCGATAAAGGCCTTCCCACTTCGGCGTCAACTTGTTTGAATTCTTGGCGGACTGAATCCACCGAAGAACAAGGTCGCCTTCCTCAAGACTTCGGGCGTGAACTTTGCGGCTATGGTAGCGACGCAAAGCTTGCTGGTAGCGTGCAGCTCGCACAGCAGCCTGAAGACAATCCTCCTCAAGGAGCACAACGTCATCTTGCCATAGTTGCTCTTGCTCAAGCTCATCATAAGCGAGCACTCGAGGTGACCCGTATATGAGTTCCGTGGGGAGAACTGCTTCTGCTCCGTAAACCAGAGCGAAGGGTGTCTGGCCAGTAGCTCGATTTGGTGTCGTTCTGATTGACCAAAGAACCGCCGGCAACTCATCAATCCAGTGCCTTCCGCACTTTTTCAGCTTGTCAAAAGTTCTGGTCCTGAGACCGCGCAGCACTTCAGCATTAGCCTTCTCTGCTTGGCCGTTGCTTCTCGGGTGAGCAACAGAGGCAAAACAGATATTGCCGCCAAGATCCTGGACGTACTGCATGAAGGTGCGACTTGTGAATTGTGTGCCATTGTCGGTGATGATCCTGTTGGGCACACCGAAATGGCAAACTATCCCTTTAAAGAACTTGACGGCTGATTGTGCTATTACCTTCCTCACTGCTTCCACCTCCGGCCACTTTGTGAACTTGTCGATTGCAACGTACAAGTACTCAAAGCCCCCGGTAGCACGGGGGAAAGGGCCCAGTATGTCGAGCCCCCAGACCAAAAATGGCCAGGAGAGAGGGATTGTCTGAAGGGCTTGAGCTGGCTGATGTGATTTCTTTGAATAAAACTGGCACGCTTCACACTTGGTTACTAGTGCAGTTGCATCCTGGAGAGCGGTGGGCCAAAAGAAACCTTGTCGGAATGCCTTTCCGACAAGCGCTCTTGACCCTATGTGAGAGCCACATATGCCTCCATGTATCTCTGCCAACAGCTCTAGTCCATCCTCCTGAGGAATACACTTCAATTTCACACCGTTCAGTCTCTTCCTGTATAGAACGCCATCGACAAACTGGTACATGCTAGACTGACGGGCTACTTTTCCGCTTCTTCCTGCTCCTCAGGGAGTTCTCCTGTCTGAAGAAAATGGACAATGAGCTGTGCCCAAGCTGGAGCCTGGGGCTCGACAACTAGGACTAAAGGCATCTCTTCTGCCGGGGGAACATTTGTCTCGACGGTAAGGGCCTGAGCCCCTGCTGGAGCCTGTCGTTCCCCAGCAGGCTTGTCGTTGATCCCGGCAACTTCCTTGCCGGCGGCTCCCAGGAGCTCTACCGGAAAGTACTGACCAGAATTCAACTTTCTTCTCTTTTCTTGCCTCATTGATGGCGTTACAGATGGCTGAGTTAAATGGAGCACAAAAGTCCCTGGTTCCACAGGTAACTTGAGGGCAGCGCGCTTTGACAGGTCATCTGCAATACTATTTTTGGCATGAGGAATGTGCTTTGTTTGCAGGCCGTCAAAGCGCTCTTCCATTTTTCTCACTTCATCCACATAGGCTTGCATCAATGGACTTTTATAATCTTTGTTGACTTGCCTGACAACAAGCTGCGAATCGCCTCTAATGACGAGCTTCTTGATACCAAGGTCTACTGTGATCCTGAGACTGGCAAGCAGGCCTTCGTACTCTGCAATGTTGTTCGTCGAGCTCTCCCGAGGAAAATGCATCTAAATTACGTACTTGAGGTGCTCTCCAGTGGGTGCGACAAGCAGCATGCCAGCACCGGCGCCTTGCAGTGAGAAAGCCCCGTCAAAGTACATAATCCATTCTTGATCTGTTTCCTTGCCGGGAAGAGTCGTTTCTTGAATCTCTTCGTCTGGCATTGGGGTCCATTCCGCAATGAAATCCGCCAAGGCTCTGCTCTGAATTGCTGAAGTACTTTCAAACTTGAGACCAAAGCTTGATAGTTCCAACGCCCACTCCACAATCCGGCCGATTGCCTCTGGATTTCGCAAAATCCGCTGCAACGGGAAGCGAGTGACGATGGTAATCTCATGTGCCTGAAAATAATGGCGCAGCTTCCTCGAGGCCATGAGAAGGCCGAAGAGCAACTTCTGCACACCAGAGTATCTTGACCTAGCTCCCTGTAAAAGAGAGCTAACAAAATAAACTGGGCGCTGCACCATCTTCCTCTGACTGCGCAGATCCTGTCTTGCCAGTACTAGACCTTGCCGGGGAAGAACCCGGCGTGTCACCTGATGGTCCTGCCGTTGCTGTTGCCTCCTCGTCAACTTCTCTCTGCTCCACTAATGCAGCACTAACCACTTGATTCGTTGCCGCTAGATACAATAGCAACGGCTCTTGTGGCCTAGGTGCGACTAGCGTCAGCGAAGAGGAGAGGTACCTCTTCAAATCTTGCAATGCTGCCTCCGCTTCTGGAGTCCATCTCATTGGACCTGCCTTCTTCAAACTTTTGAAAAAGGGCAAGGCGCGCTCAGCGGATTTGGAGATGAACCTGCTTAGGGCAGCAACGCAGCCGGCAAGACGACGTACATCCTTGACGCGTCTTGGTGCTTCAATCTGCTCAATAGCTTTGATCTTGTCGGGATTCGGTTCAATCCCACGCTGAGCTACAAAGAACCCGAGAAGCTTGCCGGAAGGGACGCCAAACACACACTTCTCAGGATTGAGCTTTAAATTGATCTTGCGCAGATTTGTAAATGTTTCTTCTAGATCTTGTATGAGCGTCGCTTTATCCTTGGTTTTTACCACTATGTCATCCATGAATGCTTCCATATTTCTATGTAGCTGAGGCTCAAAACCAATTTGGACCGCTCTCGCAAATGTAGAACCAGCACTTTTCAACCCAAAAGGCATCCGTATAAAGCAATACATACCACATGGGGTGATAAATGCGATCTTTTCTTCATCTTCTTTTGCCATGAAGATCTGATGATATCCCGAGTAGGCATCAAGGAACGACAGTAGGTCACAACCAGCAGTGGAGTCCACAATCTGGTCGATGCGCGGCAAGGGGAAAGGATCTTTTGGACAGGCTTTATTGATGTCTGTATAATCAATACACAGCCTCCATTTCCCATTCGCCTTGCACACTACAACCGGATTGGCCAACCACGTTGGGTGAAGCACTCCTCTGACCAAGCCTGCCGCTTCTAGCTTTCTGATTTCTTCGGCAATGAATTCTTGCCACTCCAAGGCTTGCTTCCTGACCCTCTGCTTGACGGGCCGCGCGTGAGGATAGACAGCAAGGTGGTGCTCAATTACCTCCCTGGGAACACCGGGGATGTCAGACGGTTGCCATGCAAACACGTCGACATTCGCCCGCAGGAAGGCAATGAGCGCGCTTACCTATTTTTCATCTAGGGTGGAACTTATAGTGAAAGTTCCTCCCGTTCCATCCTCCTTGACGGGCACCTTCTTGATCTCTGGTGGAGCAGCCTTGGATTTCTTGTTCTTGCCGGTGGAACTCTCTGGTGCGTCCTCAACGGAAGCGCAACACTCTGAGGAGGTGCGCTTGCCGGAGTTCTCGCCAAAGATCTTGCCGGTCTTCTTCTTCCCCCCGGGAGTTCCAGCGGCAAGAGCAGATGCCTTGACGGCAGGTGCTGCAGCTGCCTCCCGGTATAGTTCGTCGGTGCAGATAAGTGCATCTTTCTTGTCAGAGTGGATAGTGATGACACTTATCGGTCCGGGCATTTTCAACACATTGTACGCATAGTGTGATGCCACCATGAACTTAGCCAGCGCTGGGCTGCCAAGGATCCCATTGTATGACATAGGGATCTTGGCGACATCAAACACTACCTTCTCTGTCCTGTAGTTGAGCTCACTACCAAATGTTACCGGTAGCGTAATCTTGCCCTTTGGCAGGGTCCTTCCTGGATTGATCCCCTGAAACGTGCCCGTTTCCTCGAGATCTTCATCAGGAATTTGCAGCTTCTTGAGCACGTCCGGCGAGATTAAGTTCAGCCCGGCCCCACCGTCAACTAGCATTTTTGTCACCTTGAGGTTGCGGATTGTTGGTGAGACCAACAAGGGCAAACACCCGACCGCAGTTGTGCGATCAGGGTGATCCTCGACGTCAAAAATGATAGGCGTGCTGGACCACTTCAAAGGTTTGCGTGCATCGAACGACGGCTCCGTTGCATTAACCTCACGCACCCACTATTTAAGTCGGCGATGAGAAGAATGCAACGAGGCGCCCCTGTCAATACACATGGCCTCTGTGGCTTTCTGAAACTCGTGCTCACTGGATTCGTCGTCTTCTTCATCATCATCGCCTCCCTCGTCTTTGTCGCGGCCTCGGGCGGGCCTCTCCTTCTGTTGCTTAGCCTTGCCGCGGCGGCCTCCTCGGCCACCACGCTTCTTGCCAGATCCCTCAGCACCGTCTTGTGCCTTCTCCTTGTCTCGTCTTTTGTATTCAGCTCTCTGCTTCTCGACAAGCTGCTCAACTTGCCAGCAGTTTTGGAGATCGTGGCCCTTGGTGCGATGGATCTTGCAATATTGCTTGCCGGAGTTTTCCGACTTGTCGGTAGCCGCCAAGGCCTGGCAGGAGGCGCACCCGGCAACTTCCTTGCCAGGGTCGTCAACCTTGGCATTCTTGGTGGTGTCGAGGTTGCCGGATTCCTCGATAGCGAGCACGGCCTTACCTCTGTGCTTCTTGTTCCGCCGCCGGCCTTTCTTTGGCGGGGTTGCAGCGTCTTCATCTTCTGATTCGCCCCCTGCGCCAACACCCTCGCCAGGGAGTTTCCTCCCTTCTTCAGCCCGAGCGCACTTGTCGGCCAAAGCGTAAAGTTGGGCAATACTCCTGACCTTGTTCATCGCCAGCTCTTCGCGCATTTTGCGGTTACGCACGTTCTGATGAAACGTGCTAACAACAGCGGCAGGATGAACATCTGGAATATTGTATTGCACCCGTCTAAATCTCTGGATAAACTTGCGCAGGGGTTCGCCCTCCTTTTGAGGGAGGATATGCAAATCACTCTCTTGGCCAGGAGCTTGGTGGCCTCCAACAAAGGCGCCAACAAACTGATGGCACAAATCTGACCAAGAAGAAATGGAATTCTCCGGCAGATGCATCAACCACGACCTGACGTTGGGTTTGAGCACCAACGGGAAGTAGTTGGCAAGTATCTTGTCATCTCGGCCCCCGGCAGCCTGCACCGCAATGGTGTAGATGCTCAAGAACTCCGAGGGGTGAGTCTTGCCGTCATATTTCTCTGGGACCTTCGGTTTGAATGTTCGGGAGTTGGGCCACTGGACTCGCCGCAGCTCGCGGGTAAACGCTGGACAACCTACCTCATAGGGCAAGTTACCTATGTGCCCTGGCGCAAGCTTGTCAACAGTAGGCCCTGCGTGTTTGTCGGATTGATGACGCGCCTCCCGTCGCCGCTCGATGGTAGTTCGAGCATCTTCTTTGCTTTGTTCCTGAAGAACTTGGCGCTGATCGTGGCGCATCCGCGGATCGGATGACGCTGTGGAATCATCATCACAGTCGTCAGTCCGTCGGGTTGTCGACCGCTGCTGCTGTCGTGGAGGGGAGTGCACCGTGGTCGCACCGCCTCCAGTCTTCTCACCATCGGCTCACGTCGGATTGATAGACCGTTGCCCCGAGGGGCCCGCAGGCTGCAGCCCATCCTTGTTGACGAAGCGATGAGGCTCTGGCTAGTAGATCGCCACTCCTCCATCTTCTCTGGAGCAGGAGGGAAATCGAGGAGCAGCTGCGCACGTGCCAAGGCTTCTGCTTTCATAGGTGGCGGCGACAGGTGCGAGGTACGTGAGGTGCTCTGACTCCTAACAGTGTTAGAAGGAGCACCATCACGATCACGCGACCGCGCGCCACCTCCATCGGCAGTTTGGCGTGCATGCTGGGCCTGCGCACCTTGGGATCGATACGCAGAAGTCTTTCCATTGGGACATTCAGACCCACCGACATCTCGGTGCTGCTAGTCGCGTGCGACCTGAGAAGGCCGCAACGCTTGCGCCGGCGTGAGAGTCTTAGAAGGCATCCTCCGATCTCTGGAGTTCGCTGCGCCACCAGTAGGCAGCACGACTCCATCTCTGGATCTAGCGGCGTGCGGGTTGCCGTCGCCGCTGCGAACGACGCCGCTCGCCTGGCTTGGATCACCAGAACGCCGTGGAGGCTCTAAACCTCCATCTCCTGCATCCAGGCCGTCACCCGTCCGAGTAGACACGGGCAAGACGGACGTAGACGGAACAACCATTGCCGCACCCTTCTTCTTGGGTGGCATGATGACAAAGACGGTGAAGAAACTGACACACTGATCACCGGATCAGGTTCGCGCAACCTCGATCCCTCTACCTGGCGCGCCAAAGATGTCGGCGTATGACACCTATGGGATCCGAAAGACCCCTTTACGATTCGGCAGGGAGAGAGGTATGCACAAAGAGCAGAACCGAGGATCAACGCGAGGGGATTTTTACCCAGGTTCGGGCCGCCGATCAGCATATAACCCTACTCCTGCTTTAGTTTATTATCAGTATATTCGTCCCAGTTCTTGGAGTGCTTGCAATAAACAGTGTGTTCATGCAGCGGCTACACATGCAGAATGGGCCGAGAGTGTTCTCTCCCTGTAGCAGTTGCCTTGGGCCTCCTTTTATATGCTCAAAGGGGTCACCACAGTGGCTAACTGTTCATACGCGAGGTGTAAAGTAGCTACAGGGTTATCATACCTAACCACTGGCGGTTTAGGACAAATGCATTTAATGCACCGTGAAGTGTCCGTTTAGGTGTCCCTACTTTCTTGGGGATGGAAAAAGGGGCCATCCCATCAGCACAGCTTAAGCTCACCTCCACTAGCGCCTTGCCACGCATCCAGAGATGGGGCCAGAATGCCAGGCTGGTCGCTGCGCTGGAGCGGTGGCACAGTGGCGGAACCTTGCCGGGGTGCGAATCTTGCCGGGCTCCATGGGCTATCCCGGCAAGATCTTGCCGGGCTCCGCAGGCTACCCCGGCAAGATCTTGCCGGGGGCCGAGCCCCTGATCTCCAGTTCTCCTTATCTTCTGGTCCTTGGCTTGAATGTCTCTGATAATCTTGGATTAATCTTCATCTGTTCCTCGACAAGCCTTGCCGCAGGTATGGCTACAACTGCCAGTGCACAAGTATGGGGTACTAAAGGCCCAATACTTAGTACACCGACACCATTGTATTGAGAATCAAAAGAGAGAGAGGAAGCCATCTAGCTACTAACTACGGACCCGTAGGTCTACAATGAACTACTCACGCATCATCGGAGAGGCACCAATGAGGATGATGAACCCCTCCGTGATGGTGTCTAGATTGGATCTGTGGTTTCTGGAATTTGCGGCGGCTGGAATTGTTTTTCGTCGACTCCCCTAGGGTTTTTGGACATCCAGGGTATTTATAGAGCAAAGAGGCGGTGTGGGAGGCGGCCGAGGTGGGCACAACCCACCTGGTACTTCTTTGACCCAACAGGTGTCTTCTGGTCCAGAAAAAATCACCAAAAAGTTTCGCTACGTTTGGACTCCGTTTGGTATTGATTTTCTGCGAAGTAAAAAACAAGCAACTGGCACTGGGCACTATGTCAATAGGTTAGTCCCAAAAAATGATATAAAGATGCTATAAAATGATTGTAAAACATCCAAGAATGATAATATAACAGCATGGAACAATAAAAAATTATAGATACGTTGGAGACATATCAGCATCCCCAAGCTTAACTCCTACTCGTCCTTGAGTAGGTAAATGATAAAAACAGAATTTTTGATGTGGAATGCTGCCTAACATGTTCATCACATAATCTTTTCTTTGTAGCATGGACATTTGGACTTTTATATGATTCAAAGCAATAGTCTAGTTTTGACATGAAGATTTCAATACTCAAGCATATCAACAAGCAACCATGTCTTTCAAAATATCAACACTAAAGCAAGTTATCCCTAGCCCATTATGCTCAATCATTGATCCATTCATGAAACACACTCACATAATAGCTACACCCAATGCTCAAGTACGATCATAGTGCCCCTTAGTTGGTGCTTTATAAGAGAAGATGGAGACTCAAAAATAAAAATTGCATAAAGTAAATAGAAAGGCCCTTCGCAGAGGGAAGTAGGGATTTGTAGAGGTGCCAGAGCTCAAAGCGAAAAAAGATAGAGATAAAAATATTTTGGGTGGCATGCTTTTCCTGTCAACGAAAACGATCGAGTAGTTCCCAATACTTTCTATGCTAGATATATCATAGGCGGTTCCCAAACAGAAAATAAAGTTTATTCCTTTTTCCACCATACTTTCACATTCCACGGCTAACCGAATCCACGGGTGCCGTCCATACCAAAACTTTCCAAGGAATTTATTATTTGACAACATAAAGTAAATTCATTTTTCATTTCGGGACTGGGCATTCCTTATACCTTTGCCGTACTCTCATGCAATGACAAGTGAATAAACACTCATCTTGAGAATAACACATCTAGCATGGAAAAATATCAGCCACCCCCTACCGTTTCATGAGTGGTACGAGCACACAAAAGAGAAATTTATTTTGAAAATTTGAGATGGCACATACAAATTTGCTTAGAACGGCACGCAAATACCGCATATAGGTAGGTATAGTGGACTCATATGGCAAAACTTGTTTAAGGATTTTGGATGCACAAGTAGTGATCATACTTAGTGCAAATGAAGGCTAGCAAAAGATTGAGAAGCATCCAACCAAGAAACGAAAAATCTCATAAGCAAGCATTAAGCATAACTAACACCGAATAATGCACCATAAGTAGGATATAATTTCATTGCATAACTATTGACTTTCGTGCTTGCATAGGGAATCACAAACCTTAACACCAATATTCTTACTAAACCATAATTACTCACCAACATGACTCACATATTATATCATCATATCGCAAAACTATTACAAGGAATCAAGTTTATTTTGTCCAATGATCTTCATGAAAGTTTTTATTATATCCCTCTTGAATATCTATCACTTTGGGACTAGTTTCATATGTTGCTTTTGATAGCTCAAACAAATCTAAGTGAAGAACATGAGCATAAAAATTTTCTTCTCTCAAAATAATATAAGTGAAGCATGAGAGAATTTCTTTAAAAAAATTACTAACTCTCGAATAAATCTAAGTGAAGCATGAGAGCATTTCGTCAAAAATAATAAAGTACACCGTGCTAAAAAAGATATAAGTGAAGCACTAGAGCAATTCCATAGCTCAAAAAAATTAAGTGAAGCACATAGAGCAATTCTAACAAATCGTAGCATAATTTTGGCTCTCTCAAATAGGTGTGTTCAACAAGGATACTTGACTTAAACTAAAAAGTAAAACAAGCAAAGACTCATATAATACAAGACGCTCCAAGCAAAACTCATGATATGTGACAAATAAAAATATAGTTCCAAGTAAAATACCGATGGTCGTTAGAAGAAAGAGGGGATGCCACTCGGGGGCATCCCCAAGCTTAGTTGCTTGTTCCTATTTGCATAATAACTTGGGGTGCCATGGGCATCCCCAAGCTTAGGCTCTTCTTACTCCTTATTCCTTCATCCATCGTGATCTCACCCAAAACTTGAAAACTTCAATCACACAAAACTTAACAAAACCTTCGTGAGATCCGTTAGTATAAGAAAACCAATCTTTACTTTAAGTACTATAGAAAACCCATTCAAATTTTGTTATTGCATTATATCTACTTTATTCTAACTTTACCATGGCTTGTACCCCCCGGTACAAACCATAGATTCATCAAAATAAGCACACAATGCAAAGAAAACAGAATCTGTCAAAAACAGAAAAGTCTATAAAGATGGGAATTGTTCTCATACTTATGTAACTCCAAAATTCTGAAACATTAGGACAACACAGGAAATTTGTATATAAATCTTGTGTAAAAAATTTAGAATTTTTAGTCGCTTATGTGATTTTAAACAATTATTTTACTGGACGCAAAAGTTTCTGTTTTCCAACAAGATCAAATCAACTATCACCAAAGCTATCCCAAAGGCTTTACTTGGCACAAACACTAATTAAAACATAAAAAAAAAATCAAAACAGAGGCATAATTGTGCAAACACTCAAGAACAGAAAGAAAAAGGTAAAAATAAATTTTATTCATTGGGTTGCCTCCCAACAAGCGCTATCGTTTTATGCCCCTAGCTAGGCATAAATTTTATTGATGCTCACAAGAAAGATAATAATTGAAACACAAAGAGAGCGTCATAAAACATGTGAGAAACATATTTAAGTCTAACATACTTCCTATGCATAGGAATTTTATAGGAAAACATATTAGCAAGACAAGCAAGATCTAGCATATGCAAGGAAGAAGGAAGAAACAATAGCAATCTCAACATAACGAGAGGAAATTTAGTAACATGAAAATTTCTACAACCATATTTTCCTCTCTCATAATAACTACATGTAGCATCATAATAAAATTCAACAATATAACTATCACATAAAATATTTTCTTCATGATCCACATGCATGCAAAGTTGACACTCTTCCAAAATAGTGGGATTATCATCAAATAAAGTCATGACCTCTCCAAGCCCACTTTTATCAAAAAAATCATAAGATTGATCATTCTCCAAATTAGTGGGATCATTATTACCTAGAGTTGACACTCTTCCAAACCCACTTTCAATATTATCACAAACATATTCATCATGAGGCATAAATAAATTTTCAAGATCATAAGAAGAATCACCCCAATCATGATCATTGCAATAAGTAGTGGTCATATCAAAATTAGCATCCCCAAGCTTGGGGTTTTGCATATTATTAGCACAATTGACATTAATAGAATTTATAGTAACACCACTACAATCATGCTTTTCATTCAAGGAGCTATCATGAATCACTTCATAAATTTCTTCTTTTAGCACTTCATCAAAAAATTTAGATTCATGAATTTCAAGCAAAACTTCATAAAGATAATTTAGTACACTCAACTCACTAGCAATTGGTTCATCATAATTGGATCTTTTGAAAAGATTAGCAAGTGGGTGAGGATCCATATCAATAGATTTTTAGCAAGCGAAGATGGAAGCAAATAGAAGACACATGCCACAAAAGCAAAGATAGCAAACGAATAAAAAGGCAAATGAAAAGGAAAATTTTTGTGAAGTGGGGAGATGAAAACGAGAGGCAAATGGCAAATAATGTAAATGGCAAGGAGATGAGATTTGTGATTAGGAACCTGATAGGTGTTGATGATGTCTCCCCGGCAACGGCGCCAGAAATTGGCACGTGGCCGGGAGACTATCTTGACTTGATCCTCCCCGGCAACGGCGCTAGAAATTCCTTTTGATGTGGCTTGAACTACGTCGGTATTTCCCCAAAGAGGAAGGGATGATGCAACACAGCTACGGTAGGTATTTCCCTCAGTGATAAGACCAAGGTTATCGAACCAGTAGGAGAACCACGCAACACTACGTGAACGGCACCTGCACACAAAGAACAAATACTTGCAACCCGATATAAAAGAGGGGTTGTCAATCCCTCCCGGGTAAAGAGATAGATAAATTTGTAGTAGATCGGATAAATAGATTTCGCAGGACCGCGAGATAAAATAAATAACAATAAATTGCAGCAAGATATTTTTTGGTTTTTGGATTAATAGAACTGAAAATAAAAGTTGCAAATAAATAAAAAGGCAAATAGCAATATAGATCTGAAAGTGTATGATGGAGAAATAGACCCGGGGGCCGTAGATTTCACCAGTGGCTTCTCTCGAGAAAAATAGCATACGGTGGGTAAACAAATTACTATTGGGCAATTGATAGAACTTCAAATAATTATGACGATATCCAGGTAATGATCATTATATAGGCATCACGTCCAAGATTAGTAGACCAACTCCTGCCTGCATCTACTACTATTACTCCACACATCGACCGCTATCCAGCATGCATCTAGTGTATTAAGTTCATGGAGAAACGGAGTAATGCAATAAGAACGATGACATGATGTAGACAAGATCTATTCATGTAGGAATAGACCCCATCTTGTTATCCTTAATAGCAACGATACATATGTGTCATTTCCCCTTCTGTCACTGGGATTGAGCACCATAAGATTGAACCCATCACAAAGCACCTCTTCCCATGGCAAGAAAAATCGATCTAGTCGGCCTAACTAAACCAAAGATTCGAAGAAGAAATACGAGGCTATAAGTAATCATGCATATAAGAGATCAAAAGACTCAAATAACTTTCATGGATAAAAACATAGATCTGATGATAAACTCAAAGTTCATTGGATCCCAACAAACACACCGCAAAAAGAGTTACATCAAATAGATCTCCAAGAGACCATTGTATTGAGAATCAAAAGAGAGAGAGGAAGCCATCTAGCTACTAACTGTGGACCCGTAGGTCTATAATGAACTACTCTCGCATCATCGGAGAGGCACCAATGAGGATGATGAACCCCTCCGTGATGGTGTCTAGATTGGATCTGTGGTTTCTAGAACTTGCGGCGGCTGGAATTGTTTTTCGTCGACTCCCCTAGGGTTTTTGGACGTCCAGGGTATTTATAGAGCAAAGAGGCGGTGCGGGAGGCGGCCGAGGTGGGCACAACCCACCTGGTACTTCTTTGGCCCAACAGGTGTCTTCTGGTCCAGAAAAATCACCAAAAAGTTTCGCTGCGTTTGGACTCCGTTTGCTATTGATTTTCTGCGAAGTAAAAAACAAGCAAAAAGCAGCAACTGGCACTGGGCACTATGTCAATAGGTTAGTCCCAAAAAATGATATAAAGTTGCTCTAAAATGATTGTAATACATCAAAGAATGATAATATAATAACATTGAATAATAAAAAATTATAGATACATTGGAGACGTATTAGTATGACACCTTCGACCAGAAGATCAAAACAACAGAACCAAATATGACATTCTATACGAGCGCGTCTGCTTGCATGACTAGTCGTATGTGGTAAGCACAGATATACCTTGGATCCAGAGTGAACAAAGACGTTCCATACGAGCGCTTGCATTCATATGAATGCTCGTACGACACCCTGGTGGCCATAAAGTGCCCATGGCAAGAGGTATTTCACCCCAAACTAATCTATTTCTTCGTCTTCTTCCTCCAAACCTCTCCAAACCCAACCACAACTTCATTCGATCTTCCTACTCGTTCGATTTCAGTTCAAACCCTTCCGCGTGATCGGTCTATGGTATGTTTATCCTCCGATCCTGACATATTTCTCGCGAATCAATGTTCTATGTGCCTAGCATTCCCATGTCTAGGAGATGTTTACGAGGAGGTTGATACGTCTCAAACGTATCTATAATTTTTTATTGTTTCATGCCTTGTATGCTTTATATGTAATTTTATATAATTTTTGGAACTAACCTAGTGCCCAGTGCCAATTTCTGTTTTTGCCTATTTTATTGTTTTGTGGGAAAACACTACCAAATGAAGTCCAAACACGATGAAACTTTACGGTGATTTTTTCTAGACCAGAAGGGACCCTGGAAACTTCGGAAGGAGGGCAGAAGATATACGAGAGGGCCATAAGCTCACACGACGCACCCCTAGGGGGTGCCACCTTGGCTTGTGGGCCCCTCATAGCTCCGATTGACGTGATTCCGACTCCATAAATTCCCTAAATTCCAGAAACCACCAAAGCAAAACCCGAAATAGTTATTCCACCACCGCAAGCCTCTGTTCTTCCGCTATCTCATCTAGAGGCCTTCGTCGGTACTCTATCGGAGGGGAATCGATCACGGAGGGCTTATACATCAACCTTGCTGCACCTTCGATGATGTGTGAGTAGTTCCCCACAGGACCTATGGGTCCATAGCAGTAGCTAGATGGCTCTCTCTCTATGATCTTCAATACATGTTCTCTTTGGAGATCGATATGACGTAACCCTTTTGTGTGGTGCGTTTGTTAGGATTCGATGAATTATGGGTTTATGATCAGATTATTCATTGAAAGTAATTGAGTTATATTCCAAACTTTGTTATGTGTGGTTGTTATAGCTATGTAATGCTTTCTGATTTATGAGTTATCTTTGGCCAAGTTAATGATTAGATCTTCAGTGGAAGTGGTGCATAGTAGTAGGTTCAATCTTGCAGTGTCCTCACCCAGTGACCGAAGGGGTAGCGAGGCATGTATTTGTATTGTTGCTACTAAGGATAAAACTATGGGTTTGGTCATATTAGTTGATCTTATTTTTTCTACATTACGCCATCTTGCTTAAAGCGTTAATCTGTTCTTTATGAACCTAATACCATAGATGCATGCTAGAGAGCGGTCAATGGGTGGAGTAATAGTAGTAGATGTAGAATCATTTCGGTCTACTTGTCACAGACGTAATGCCTATGTACTGATCATGCCATGAATAACATCATAACTATGCGCTTTTCTATCAATTGCCCAACAGTAATTTGTTCACCCACCGTATCGTTATGCTTATGAGATGCCTCTAGTGAAAGCTATGGCCCCCGAGTCTATTTAAATCATATTACTAAAACTATAAATACCTTGGTGCAATTTATTTACTTTTATTTTACTTTGCAATTTATATATGTCCTACTATTAGATCTTATCCTTGCAATTAACAAGTACAAGGGGATTGGCAACCCTCTTGCCTGCGTTGGGTGCAAGTATTTTCTCTTATTTGTGTATGTACTGCTAAAGGTGGTTTGGTTAAATCTCCTATTGGTTCGATAAACCTTGGTTATTTATTGAGGGAAATACTTTATGCTACTATATTAATTCACCCTTCCTATTCAGGGAAATCCCAATGCATTCCACAAGTAGAAGGAAGAATTTCTGTCACTGTTGCCGGGTAGATTTATCAAACAACTCAAGGTCCCTTCATACACATTATCATTTACTTGTTCTACTTTTTACTTGCTTCTTTATTTTTCCTTTATTAGTCTCATTAAAAAAATTAAAAATACCAAAAATATATGTGCGTGTGTTGACATGTGCCTCCTATTTGCTTGCATCTTCGCTTGCTAAAATATGGATCCACTTAAAGTTTTCTACTTAGGTCATCTTCAATCCATTTGTGCTTGTGCTAAAACCCCAACTAGCTTAGTTAACGGAAGATCATTAGATGAGCATGCTTATTTTGTGAATCACCACTTGTCTCAAAAAGGGAGACACTTATGGGATCAAATAAATTGTTTGCTATGTTACGCTTGGAATCTATGCGAAATATATGATTTTACTTGTTGCTCTAGAAAGGACCTTAAAAATACCTCCCCTACCAATGTGAGTTTAATGATAATGAAATCTTATCTTCTTATGCCAAGGGTGTTTACAGTTACTATGATATCGAACAAATTGAAAATTTTGTTGCTTTTAAGGGTGCCTATGAAGTTGCTTCTTTGATTGAAAAGTATGATGCGAGTCTGTACAAATCTGAAACTTTTGCCATAATTAAATATTGCTATGAAAACTATGCTCCTAATGCCTATGTTAATGAATTTATTGGGAGAATGTTTGCTGCTTTGGAATAGAATAATAATATGCAGGAATCTATAGATAATTATGATCCTGTTGATTCATTTGAAATATCCCTTTTTGATGAACTTGATGCTTGTTATGCTTATGGCCATGATGCTAATATTAATGATGCTTATGGAGATGAACTTGTTGGGTTCTATGCTAGGTGCATCGGCTGCAAAATAAAATTTTCCTATACGCAGAACAACCAGGAACATGCTACGGGAGGTGGATCACAGATCGTTACCACTAGACACGCAGTGCCGTGCAGGAGAAGAAGAGTTGGGGCAGCGCGTCTGCGTGGATCATCTCCTCCTTGTCCGATCTCCCTCGAACAGCCGGTCGTCGGATCCCATGTACTGGTTCACCGAAGTGGCGCAAGTGCAATCCGCGCGTGCAGGAGGAACACCGTGCGGCAGACTGCTAGGTCCGATCACACAGTCACCAGCGAGTGGAGGTGGCTAGTCGCAATACATGCAAAGCCCTAGTGATGGTGCCGAAGCAATCAGCTGAATGAGTGTGCCACGCCCCCACTATATATAGGCATCCGTCGCGGGCTCAACACTTGGGCCTCGCATGGATCCTAAAGCCCAAAGTCTGTTTGATCTGGATCCGAGTCCGAGTAGGATCACATATGACTTGTGGAGTCGGCTCCGGCCTCACAGGTTCCTTCCCTTAAGTGCGCGACCCCTTAGGTTCAAGTCAGCTTGGTCGCAGGTCGGATCACCTCCAACCTGCTCGGCTGGTAGTGGCCTCTAGAAAGGTGTGTCGACCACCAAGTAGACAATGAAGCCGATTGGCGAACATGTACAACATGTCACACTTCTGTTCTGTTGGCCATATGATATATGTTGTTGATGGAAATATGCCCTAGAGGCAATAATAAAATGGTTATTATTATATTTCCTTAATCATGATAAAAGATTTATTATTCATGCTAGAATTGTATTGACCGAAAACTTAAATACATGTGTGAATACATAAACAAATACCGTGTCCCTAGTAAGCCTCTACTAGACTAGCTCGTTGATCAAAGATGGTTAAGGTTTCCTAACCATAGACATGTGTTGTCATTTGATAACAGGATCACATCATTAGGAGAATGATGTGATGGACAAGACCCATCCGTTAGCTTAGCATATTGACCGTTCAGTTTATTGCTATTGCTTTCTTCATGTCAAATACATATTCCTTCGACTATGAGATTATACAACTCCCGGATACCGGAGGAATACCTTGTGTGCTATCAAACATCATAACGTAACTGGGTGATCATAAAGATGCTCTACAGGTATTTCCGAAGGTGTTTGTTGAGTTGGCATAGATCGAGATTAGGATTTGTCACTCCGAGTATCGGAGAGGTATCTCTGGGCCCTCCTGGTAATACACATCATAAGCTTGCAAGCAAATGACCAAGGAGTTAGTTATGAGGTGATGTATTATGGAACGAGTAAAGATACTTGTCGGTAACAAGATTGAACTAGGTATGAAGATACCGACGATCGAATCTCGGGCAAGTAACATATCGACAGACAAAGGGAATTACGTATGTTGTCATAACGGTTCGACCGATGAAGATCTTCATAGAATATGTAGGAACCAATATGGGCATCTAGGTTCCACTATTGGTTATTGACCGGAGAGGGGTCTCGATCATGTCTACATAGTTCTCGACCCTATAGGGTCCGCACGCTCAACGTTCGTTGATGATATAGTGTTATATGAGTTATATGATTTGGTGACCGAATGTTGTTCGGAGTCTCGGATGAGATCACGGACATGATGAGGAGTCTCGAAATGGTTGAGAGGTAAAGTTTGATATATAGGACGATGGTATTTGGACACCGGAATAGTTTCGGAGTGCACCGGGTAGTCATCGGGTCATCGGAAGGGGTTCCGGACACCCCCAGTAAGTGTATGGGCTTAATGGGCCAAAGGAGGGGACAGACCAGCCCACTAGGGGGCTGGTGCACCCCTCTACATGGCTAGCTGGCGCTAGGGGGAGGAAATGGGAGGGGTGGCCCCTTCTGCCTTTCCCTCCTCGTGAGAGAAAGGAAAGGGGGGGCGCCTCCTCCTCCTGCCTTCCTCCCGCACTCATATATGGAAGGGGGGCGGTTTGGGGAAGTCCCCAAGTAGGATTCGGCCTACTTGGGGCGCCCCTTGGCCTCTCCCGTCTCCCCCCACCTATATATATGTGGGAGGGGGGCGCCACACATGAGGACAACAATTGCTTAGCCGTGTGCGGCGCCCCCTCCACCGTTTACACCCTCGGTCATATTTTCGTAATGCTTAGGCGAAGCCCTGCGGAGATAGCTTTACCATCATCATCACCATGCCGTCGTGCTGCCAGAACTCATCCAGTACCTCGCCGTCTTGCTGGATCAAGAATGCGGAGGACGTCACCGAGCTGAACGTGTGCTGAACGCGGAGGTGCCGTACGTTCGGTACTTGATCAGTTGGAGCGCGAAGAAGTTCGACTACATCAACCATGTTAACTAACGCTTCCGCTTACGGTCTACGAGGGTACATAGACACACTCTCCCCTCTCGTTGCTATGCATCTCCATGGATAGATCTTGCGTGTGCGTAGAATTTTTTTTGTTTTCCATGCCCAACAGTGGCATCTGAGCCAGGTCTATGCGTAGATGATATGCACGAGTAGAACACAAAGAGTTGTGGGCGGTGATAGTCATACTGCTTACCACCAATGTCTTATTTTGATTCGGTGGTATTGTGGTATGAAGCGGCCCGGACCAATCTTACATGTGCACGCACATGAGACTAGTTCCACCAACATATATGCAACTAATTTTGCATAAAAGTGGCTGGCAGGTGTCTGTTTCTCCTACTTTAGTTGAATCGAATTTGACTACGGCCGGTCCTTGGAGAAGGTTAAAACAACAAACTTGATGAATCACCGTTGTGGTTTTTGCGTAGGTAAGAATGGTTCTTGCTAGAAGCCCGTAGCAGCCACATAAAACTTGCAACAACAAAGTAGAGGGCGTCTAACTTGTTTTTGTAGGGCATGTTGTGTTGTGATATGGTCAAGATATGATGTGATATATGTTGATGTATGAGATGATCATGTTTTGTAATATCGACAACGGGCGAGAGCCTTAGGGTTGTCTCTTTATTGTATGAAATGCAAGCGCCATGTAATTTCTTTACTTTATCGCTATGCGTTAGCAACAGTTGTAGAAGCAATAGTTGGCGAGACGACCCTGACGCAACGATGGAGATCAAGGTGTCGAGCCGGTGACGATGGAGATCACGACGATGCTTTGGAGATGGAGATCAAAGCACAAGATGTTGATGGTCATATCATGTCACATATTTTGATTGCATGTGATGTTTATCCTTTATGCATCTTATTTTCCTTAGAACGGCGATAGCATTATAAGATGATCCCTTCACTAAATTTCAAGATAAAAGTGTTCTCCCCGAGTATGCACTGTTGCCAAAGTTCATCGTTTCGAAGCACCTCGTGATGATCGGGTGTGATAGACTCTATGTTCACATACAACGGGTGTAAGACAGTTTTGCACATGCAGAATACTTGGGTTAAACTTGACGAGCCTAGCATGTACAAACATGGTCTCGGAACACTAGAGACCGAAAGGTCAAACGTGAGTCATATAGTAGATATGATCAACATAGAGATGTTCACCATTGATGACTACCCCATCTCACGTGATGATCGGACATGGGTTAGTTGATTTGGATCATGTATCACTTAGATAACTTGAGGGATGTTAATTTAAGTGCGAGTTCATTAGTAATTTGATTAATTGAACTTAAATTCATCATGAACTTAGTCTTAATAGTTTTTGCATATCTATGTTGTAGATCAATAGCTCGTGATATAGCTCACCTATTTTTTGATATGTTCCTAGAGAAAACTAAGTTAAAAGATGATAGTAGCAATGATGTGGACTGGGTCCGTGATTTGAGGATTATCCTCATTGCTGCACAGAAGACTTATGTCCTTGATGCACCGCTAGGTGGCAGACCTATTGAAGGAGCAGATACAGACATTATGAACATTTGGCAAGCTCGATATGATGACTACTTAATAGTTTAGTGCGCCATGTTTTACGGCTTAGAACCGGGACTTCAAAAATGTTTTGAATGCCACGGAGCATATGAGATGTTCCAAGAGCTGAAATTGGTATTTCAGACTCATGCCCGTATCGAGAGGTATGAGACCTCTACTTTGCCTGCAAGATGGAGGAGAATGGTTCAGCCAGTGAGCATGTGCTTAGAATGTCTGGGTACTACAATCGCCTAAATCAAGTGGGAGTTAGTCTTCCAGATAAGATAGTGATTGACAGAGTTCTCTAGTCACTATCACCAAGCTACTAGAACTTCGTGATGAACTATAATATGCAAGGGATAACGAAAATGATTCCCGAGCTCTTCACGATGCTGAAATCGGCGAAGGTAGAAATCAAGAAAGAGCATCAAGTGTTGATGGTTAAACAAGACCACTAGTTTCAAGAAAAAAGGGCAAGGGAAAGAAAGGGAACTTCAAGAAGAATGGCTAGCAAGTTGCCACTCCCGTAAAGAAGCCCAAAGCTGGACCTAAGCCTTAAACTAAGTGCTTCTACTGCAAAGGGAATAGTCATTGGAAGCAGAACTGCCCCAGATACTTAGCGGATAAGAAGGGTGGCAATGTGAACAAAGGTATATTTGATATACATGTTATTGATGTGTACTTTACTAGTGTTCGTAGCAACCCCTGGGTATTTGATACCAGTTCAGTTGCTAAGATTAGTAACTCGAAACAGGAGTTGCAGAATAATGAAAGACTAGTTAAGGACGAGGTGACGATGTGTGTTGGAAGTAATTCCAAGGTTGATAAAATCACCATCGCACACTCCCTCTACCTTCGGGATTAGTGTTGAACCTAAATAAATGTTATTTGGTGTTTGCGTTGAGCATGAATATGACTGGATCATGTTTATTGCAATACAATTATTCATTTAATTCAGAGAATAATTGTTGTTCTGTTTACATGAATAAAACCTTCTATGGTCATACACCCAATGTGAATGGTTTATTGAATCTCGGTCGTAGTGATACACATATTCATAATATTGATGCCAAAAGATGCAAAGTTGATAATGATAGTGCAACATACTTGTGGCACTACCGTTTAGGTCATATTGGTATAAAGCGCATGAATAAACTCCATGTGGATGGACTTTTGGAATCACTTGATTATGAATCATTTAATACTTGCGAACCATGCCTCATGGGCAAGATGACTAAAACTCCGTTCTCCGGAACAATGGAGCGAGGTTATGACTTATTGTAAATAATACATACCGATGTATGCGATCCGATGAGTGTTGAAGCACGCGGCGGGTATCGTTATTTTCTCACCTTCACAGATGATTTGAGTAGGTATGGGTATATCTACTTGATGAAACACAAGTCTGAAATGTTTGAAATGTTCAAAGAATTTCAGAGTGAAGTGGAGAATCATCGTAACAAGAAAATAAAGTTTCTACGATCTGATCACGGAGGCAAATATTTGAGTTACGAGTTTGGCCTTCATTTAAAAACAATATGGAATAGTTTCACAACTCACGCCACCTGGAACACCACAGCGCAATGGTGTGTCCGAACGTCGTAACCGTACTTTATTAGATATGGTGCATTCTATGATGTCTCTTACCAATTTACCACTATCATTTTGGGGTTATGCATTAGAACAGCCGCATTCACGTTAAATAGGGCACCGTCTAAATCCATTGCGACAACACCGTATGAACTGTGGTTTGGCAAGAAACCTAAGATGTCATTTCTTAAAGTTTGGGATTGCGACACTTATGTCAAAAGGCTTCCGCCTGATAAGCTCGAACCCAAATCGGAGAAGTGCGTCTTCATAGGATACCCTAAGGAAACAATTGGGTACACCTTCTACCACAAATCCGAAGGCAAGATCTTTGTTGCCAAGAATGGATCCTTTCTAGAGAAGGAGTTTCTCTCAAAAGAAGTGAGTGGGAGGAAAGTAGAACTTGATGAGGTAATTGTACCTTCTCTCGAATTGGAAAGTAGCACATCAGAGAAATCCGTTCCCGTGATGCCTACACCAACTAGAGAGGAAGCAAATGATAATGATCATGAAACTTCAGATCAAGTTGTTACTGAACCTCTTAGGTTAACCAGAGCATGATCCGCACCTGAGTGGTACTGTAATCCTGTCCTGGAAGTCATGTTACTAGACCAAGGCGAACCTACGAACTATGAAGAAGCTATGATAAGCCCAGATTCCGATAAATGGCTTGAGGCCATGAAATCTGAGATAGGATCCATGTACGAGAACAAAGTATGGACTTTGGTGGACTTGCCCGATGATCGGCAAGCCATAGAAAATAAATGGACCTTCAAGAAGAAGATTGACACTGATGGTAATGTTACTGTCTACAAAGCTCGACTTATCGTGAAAGGTTTTCGACAAGTTCAAGGAGTTGACTATGATAAGACTTTCTCACCGGTAGCGATGCTTAAGTCTGTCCGAATCATGTTAGCAATTGCCGCATTTTATGATTATGAAATCTGGCAAATGGACGTCAAAACTGCATTCCTTAATGGATTTCTTAAAGAAGAATTGTATATGATGCAACAAGAAGGTTTTGTCGATCCTAAAGGTGCTAACAAAGTGTGCAAGCTCCAGCGATCCATCTATGGACTGGTGCAAGCATCTCAGAGTTGGAATATATGCTTTGATGAGGTGATCAAAGCATATGGTTTTATACAGACTTACGGTGAAGCCTGTATTTACAAGAAAGTGAGTGGGAGCTTTGTAGCATTTCTGATATTATATGTGGATGACATATTGTTGATTGGAAATGATATAGAATTTCTGGATAGCATAAAAGGATACTTCAATAAGAATTTTTCAATGAAAGACCTTGGTGAACCTGCTTATATATTGGGCATCAAGATCTATAGGGATAGATCGAGACGCTTAATAGGACTTTCACAAAGCACATACCTTGGCAAAAGTTTTTGAAGAAGTTCAAAATAGACCAGTCAATGAAAGGGTTCTTGCCTGTGTTGCAAGGTGTGAAGTTGAGTAAGACTCAAAACCCAACCACGGCAGAAGATAGAGAGAGAATGAAAGTCATTCCCTATGCCTCAACCATAGGTTCTATAAATTATGCCATGCTGTGTACCAAACATGTTGTGTACCTTGTTATGAGTTTGGCAAGGGGGTACAATAGTGATCCAGGAGTAGATCACTGGACAACGGTCAAAATTATCCTTAGTTACCTAAGAGGACTAAGGAGATATTTCTCGGTTATGGAGGTAATAAAGAGTTCGTCAGAAAGGGTTACATCGATGCAAGCTTTAACGCCGATTTGGATGACTCTGAGTCTCAATCTGGATACATATTGAAAATGGGAGAAATTAGCTAGAGTAGCTCCATACAGAGCTTTGTAGACATAGAAATTTGCAAAATACATACGGATTTGAATGTGACAGACCCGTTGACTAAACTTCTCTCACAAGAAAAACATGATCACACCTTAGTACTCTTTGGGTGTTAATCACATGGCGATATGAACTAGATTATTGACTCTAGTAAACTCTTCGGGTGTTGGTCACATGGCGATGTGAACTATGGGTGTTAAATCACATGGTGATGTGAACTAGATTATTGATTCTAGTGCAAGTGGGAGACTGATGGAAATATGCCCTAGAGGCAATAATAAAATGGTTATTATTATTTTTCCTTAATCATGATAAAAGGTTTATTATTCATGCTAGAATTGTATTGACCGGAAACTTAAATACATGTGTGAATACATAAACAAATACCATGTCCCTAGTAAGCCTCTACTAGACTAGTTCGTTGATCAAAGATGGTTAAAGTTTCCTAACCATAGACATGTGTTGTCATTTGATAACAGGATCGCATCATTAGGAGAATGATGTGATGGACAAGACCCATCCGTTAGCTTAGCATTTTGATCGTTCAGTTTATTGCAATTGCTTTCTTCATGTCAAATACATATTCCTTCGACTATGAGATTATGCAACTCCCAGATACCGGAGGAATACCTTGTGTGCTATCAAACATCACAACATAACTGGGTGATCATAAAGATGCTCTACAGGTATCTCCGAAGGTGTTTGTTGAGTTGGCATAGATCGAGATTAGGATTTGTCACTCCGAGTATCAGAGAGGTATCTCTGGGCCCTCTCGGTAATACACATCATAAGCTTGCAAGCAAATGACTAAGGAGTTAGTTACGAGGTGATGAATTATGGAACGAGTAAAGAGACTTGCCGGTAACGAGATTGAACTAGGTATGAAGATACTGACGATCGAATCTCGGGCAAGTAACATAACGACAGACAAAGGGAATTACGTATGTTGTCATAACGGTTCGACCGATAAAGATCTTCGTAGAATATGTAGGAACCAATATGGGCATCCAGGTTCCGCTATTGGTTATTTACCAGAGAGGTGTCTCGGTCATGTCTACATAGTTCTCAAACCTGTAGGGTCCGCACGCTTAACGTTCATTGACGATATAGTGTTATATGATTTGGTGACCGAATGTTGTTCGGAGTCTCGGATGAGATCACGGATATGACGAGGAGTCTCTAAATGGTCGAGAGGTAAAGATTGATATATAGGACAATGGTATTCGGACACCGGAATAGCTTTTGAGTGCACCGGGTAGTCATCGGGTCACCGGAAGGGGTTCTGGACACCCTCGGTAAGTGTATGGGCTTAATGGGCCAAAGGAGGGGACAGACCAGCCCACTAGGGGGCTGGTGCGCCCCTCTACATGGCTGGCCGGCCCTAGGGGAAGGAAAGGGGAGGGGTGGCCCCTCCTGCCTTTCCCTCCTCATGAGAGAAAAGAAAGGGGGGGGGGGCGCCTCCTCCTCCTGCCTTCCTCCCGCACTCATATATGGAAGGGGGGCGTGGTTTGGGGAAGTCCCCAAGTAGGATTCGGACCTACTTGGGGCGCCCCTTGGCCTCTCCCCTCTCCCCCCACCTATATATATGTGGGAGGGGGCGCCACACATGAGGACAACAATTGCTAAGCAGTGTGCGGCGCCCCCTCCACTGTTTACACTCTCGGTCATATTTTTGTAGTGCTTAGGCGAAGCCCTGCGGAGATAGCTTCACCATTACCGTCACCACGCCGTCCTGCTGCCGGATCTCATCCACTACCTCGCTGTCTTGCTGGATCAAGAAGGCGGAGGACGTCACCGAGCTGAACGTGTGCTGAAAACGGAGGTGCCGTACGTTCGGTACTTGATCGGTTGGAGCGCGAAGAAGTTCGACTACATCAACCGCGTTAACTAACACTTCCGCTTACGGTCTACGAGGGTACGTAGACACACTCTCCCCTCTCGTTGCTATGCATCTCCATGGATAGATCTTGCATGTGCGTAGAATTTTTTTTCCATGCAACGTTTCCCAATAGTTGTTAGGCTTAAGGCGAGTTTGTCATCCTTGTGCTAGCCTGACCTCTTTCTCATTCCAGTGATGGCGTCCACAAACCGGATTATCTCATAATCCTTATCGCATGGCCATGCTTATTGTAACACCCCATGTATTAAGCTACAGTGATCACCCTTTTGATTATGCCATGTCATCATGATTATCAGTGCCAAATCATCATTTGCATCATATTGCTTTTCAACTCCTAACTCAAATTCAATTTTAAATGAAAGTGGAAAATAAAAGTTGTCTGGCATAGAAACTAAAATGTTCATTAAATAACAAATATTACAGAGACTATTCTAAAATTCTAACCAACAATTAATAAATTATTTAAGTGGCTCTAACATGATCAAAACAGCAAAGTTTAATGCATTTTATTTATTATAAAATTTGCGTGAACTCCAATTGTCTCGAAACCAATTTTTGGCAGTGGTAGATAATGCCTGGCATTTAATGGAACAAGTGCCATGATTTACAAAATTCAATTTGAGGCCTAACTAATTACAAAATAGAGAGGGAAAAATAAAACAAAAGAAAATTAACAGGAAAAATAAAATAAAAAGAGAAAAGGCCTTCCCCCCTGGGCCACGGCCCAGCAGGCCACCAGGCCGGCCCACCAGCCGCGCCCATATTCCCCCCCCCTGCCCCGAAAAAACCTAGCCCCACCTACTCACTTCCCCCCCCCCCCCCCACTCCTCTCGTTCCCCCCCCCCACCGGTTGGATCTGAGATAGGGCGGATGACTCCAACCCCGTCGCCGCGCCGTCGCCGCCGCGTCGCCGCCGCTGCCCCACCGCCACCGCCCCGCGCCGGATCAACCTCCCCATGGCCTCCTCATCTCCTCCCCACGGGTCGCCCCCGAACCTCGCCGCCCCGCTTCTCTTCAACGCTGGTGAGGCCATCGGCCTCTTCCCCCTCGATCTTTGTCGCCGGCGCCGTCCACCGCCCGCAGCCCCGCCACGCATCGGCCGCGCCTGCTGCCGTCGCCGCTGCCCGCTGCGGCCTGCGGCCACCACCGCTGTTGCTTCCCCGCGTGCCGCGCTGGCCCCGCCACGTCCGCCACCGCTCGGCGCCCGCGCGCACACGCGCCACGCCCCGCATTGCCGTTCCCCGCGCCGACCGCTCGCCGTGGCCTCGCCCCTTTACCTCACCGCGCCGGCCACGCCCCGCGCGTGCCCGCGCCCGGCCACCCCCGCCGCAGCTCTTCCCCGGCACCCGCCCGCGCGACCCCGCTGCCGCTGCTCCGCATCGCCCGTGCGCGCCGCCGCTCCCGCTTGCCCTGCACCGCCCGCTTGCGCGCCGACCGCAGCCCCCAGCCGCGCCGTTCGCCACCACCATGGTCGTGCCTTGCACGCGCCGCGTCGCCGTCGCCCGCGCCCGAGCGGGCCGCGCCCATCGCCCGCGCCCAATAGGCCGGTGCCGCTGACAAACGGGGCCCACCCCCCACAGAATGTTTTTAGAAAAAAAAAGATTTAAAAGAATTAAAATAAATAAATAGATATTAACTAATTAGTTAATTAAGTAATTAATTAACATAATTAGTTCTGGTTAATTAAACTAATTAATTAGTTAACCTAATTAATCTGTAATTAGATTAACTAAGCCCTAATTAACCTAAACAGAGAATGACAGGTGGGACCCACACGTCAGGTTGACCCAGTCAACGCACTGTTGACTACTGACGTCATGCTAACATCATCATGATGACATCAGCATACACTGTTTCGGATAATGTTGAATTTAAATAAATAATTAAATTCCAAAAATTAATAAAAAACTTTAGAAAATCATATAAAATAATCCGTAGCTCAGATCAAAAAACTTTGTACATGAAAGTTGCTCAGAACGACGAGACGAATCCGAATACACGGTCCGTTCGTCCGTCACACATCCCTAGCATAGCAAACGTGCAACCGTTCCCCTCTTTTCGTCTGTCCGAAATGCCAGACACCGGGAATACTTTCCCGAACGTTTTTCCCCTTCGTCGGGATTACCTAGCACTACGATAGAACCCCGCTAGCTCTGCTTATTGACATGTCATGCACTTGTTTGCTTAGTATTTATTGTTTCCTCCCCCTCTTCTCTCTCGGTAGCCCTCGACACCGACGTCGTCCCCGAGGCCGACGCAGCTCCGGAGCCCGAAGACACCATTGACAACCTTGCCCTTGCCGCCGAGCAACCAGGCAAGCCCCCCCCCCCTTTGAGCATACCGATATCGCCCATTCTATTTTCTCATGCTTGCATTAGAATTGCTGCTGCTACTGCTTTACCTATTCTGATGCATAGCCTATTTATTGTAACCTGCTGTTGATAATTACCTGCATATCCTAAACTGCTTAGTATAGGCTGGGTAGAGACCTATCAGTGACCCCACTTATCCCGATTGCCCCGCTGGATTATCCGAAGACCCGATCAACGGGATTGAAGACCAGGCCCCGACACCGCACATCACCCCCTCTTGGTTGTAACGACACTGCAGCGTTACTATCGAGTGCCGAGGGTGATACCTCGTGTAGCACTTCTGATGTTAACTCTATAGAGTAACTATTCGGTCGTGGTCATCGAGGGTGATTCCTCCTTCACCGCTTCCGATAACGACGCCGTCGTACAACACCTCAAGTGTGAACCCAGCGAGGGTGATTCCTCCGAGTTCAGCTTGACGGATACATCGAGTAGGAATCCAACGAGGGTGATACCTCGGATTCCTCTGATGTTATTGACACACGGATACTTGGACTTTACACTGTTACTTGGATAGGCGGGTCGACCCTGAGGGGTACCCGCGTGCGCCTAAGTGGCGAGTGTTGTGAAGACAGGTTACCTGTATGGTGTCCGAGTGATGAATACAAGGCGCGGCCGGGCATTCTTAACCCTTGCAGCAAGTCCTCAAGACGGGGCGACGGGGTCACATCTTTCGTGAGTCTCTGCTCGTTACCGGAAGCCCTAGTCCACTAACGATTTGGATATTTGATCCGAGCAGGCCTCTGGCCTGATAGCACTAACCATCACGTGGGCATAGTATGGGCGTTCTGCATCGTAGCATCAGCCGAAAACTCTGTCAGACGTCTAGTTCAGCCTTGCGGCCGGGACGGACCGGCGCCCTCCGGGTGCCTGGCTTCACCCTGCTCGCAACGACCCGGAGTGCATAGGGCGATGGCCCAATACCCCTGAGCGCTTAGGATGTAGACCGGCGGGGACCTCTCTGCTGAGCCGTAGGTAGGGTTGCGATGTATCGTTTGGCTGAGGCCGGGCATGACCCAGGAAAGTGTGTCCGGCCTGAGTTAATCGAGCGTGTTGGGTAAGTTGGTGCACCCCTGCAGG
This sequence comes from Thinopyrum elongatum, assembly GCA_011799875.1. NCBI lineage: Eukaryota > Viridiplantae > Streptophyta > Magnoliopsida > Poales > Poaceae > Thinopyrum > Thinopyrum elongatum. The sequence goes on along the minus strand of CM022300.1, from coordinate 470,185,370 downwards.
GAAGAACACATCTATCGATAGCCGGTCCTACGGTAAAGGACACTCGAAGTTGTATCCCGATCAATACAGCTAGAAGTTGAGATGAGACCTGGATATGAGGCTCTGGGATTGCTTCTCGCAGGGAGTCGAGAAAGGATCTCTGGGTGAGGTTGAGACTTAATGATACTGCTACATTATATGGTACTGTCTACACTCTTCTAATGCTGCAAGACCTCTGAAGATGCTAGTTTTCGATAGGACTAGGCCTTCTCTCTATTCTGGCATTTCTGCAGCCCAGTCCACATATACAGCCTCCCCTTGAAAATGTTGCATATGTAGTGTAGATCCTTGCTTGCTGAGTACTTCTGAGTACTCACGGTTGCTTTGTTTCCCTTTTCTCCTCATATCAGTTTGTCGCGACCAGAGGACGGAGCCCCCTGGGACAGATGCCCCGTCGATCGACTACTACTACTACCCTGAGGATGGATACTACTACGAGTTGACTGACGACCAGGAGTAGGATCGGAGGGTCCCAGGCAGGAGGCCTACGCCTTTCGATCGTAGTGTTTTATTTTGCCCCGCCTTTCTAAAGGCCTTTCTGTTTCTGTTTCATATCTGTACTCAGATATCTGATGCTTCCGCTGACGCTTGTACGCAAGTTTATGTATTCGAGCCCTCGAGGCCCCTGGCTTGTAATATAAAGCTTGTATGACTTTATTTATGTTTTAGAGTTGTGTTGTGATATCTTCCCGTGAGTCCTTAGGCTTGATCGTGTGCATTTGCGTGTATGATTAGTGCACGGTTGAGCCGGGGGCGTCACAAGTTGTTATCAGAGCCGACTGCCTCTAGGAATCCCCCTTTCCAACTCCTTGGCCGTAGTTGAGTCTAGTACTTGAAAACTGTTTTACTAACTTGGCTGTGTGGCTTACGGGCCCACGTCGCCAATTGTGTGGTATTAGGATCTTTTACTCCTCGACCTTTACTCTGGGACTCTGATCTCTCTTCTACTCGGGTTAATTTTTTACTAACTTTAACATTAGGTTCTCGTGATCACATCCACCCGGTGTTCTAAAAATTTCCCCCTTCCTTCAAGATTGCGGGCCAGGTTCTGCTTGCAGGATCCTCTTATCGAGGGCACCCTGTTTTGTCACTTGCAGATTCCTCGCTCCAATAGTTTTCTCCGACGTTGATGTAGCCTTTGCTATGTCCCGTTGTGTACTTCCTTGCCGCGTGCCTGCGCGCCGCCTAGATGTCTAGCCCTCCCCTTTTAGCTGTCGTATTGCCGGATTGTAATCGAGGCTATGTGCGGATTCGAATGTCTGGTGCGAATATGATGAAGTATCTATTGCACCTCCTTCTGTTGTGCGTGTTACTTCATGAATCATTCCATACACCTGCAGTTCTTCTTGCTAAACTGCCCCTGTTGATTTGGCAGGATGGCTGACGATCCTCCACCTCCACCTTATATTGCCGCAATGATGCAGCAATTTGAACTGAACCGTCAAGTTATGACCGGAATATTGGCCCAGTTCCCTACTCAGAATGCTCAACAGCAGAATGCTCCAATAACTCTGCCAGAATTTGTGCGCCTCAACCCGTCTGTTTTCCGCAACTCCACCAATCCTATGGATGCTGATGATTGGCTTCGTGACATCCTGTTTGAAATGGAGTTAGCTAATGTTGCCCCTGACAGGCACGTCACCTTTGTGACATTCCACTTAAAGGGTCCAGCTGCTCAATGGTGGGAAAGCCACAAGGGTATGTTGCCTGCTGAAACTGTAACCACTTGGCAGGAATTTCAGTCAGTTTTTCATGCACGGTACATTCCTCAAGGTGTGATCAACCAGAAGAAGCAGGAGTTCCGCAAACTCTCTCAGGGCAAAATGACTGTGGATGAATATCAGAGGAAATTTCTCGAATTATCCCGCTATGCTGCGGATGACGTCGAAACTGACACTCGCAAGCAGGAGAAATTCCGTGAAGGACTACGTACTGATATAAAACTTGCACTTGTTGTCCATGATTTCACAGACTTCGCAACGCTTGTCAGCAAATCTTTCCAAGTTGAAACAGCTCTGACTGAATACCAGGAGTCACTCAAGCGCACTCATGAAGCTGGCTCATCCTCGGGTCAGCCTGTTCAGAAGCGCCGAGTCTGGATCCCACACAATGTTTATCATCAACCTGCTCCAACACCAAGGCCGTCTTATGTTGCACCTCGACTGCCTTCACCGCCGAGACAGCTAACGGTTCAGGGTGGACAGCCTAATGCTATGGCTTTTCATTAGGCTGCACCACGTCCTCCTGATGGTCGTACGAAGGGCCATCGAACCCATCATTCTAGAAATCGTAAGGCCAGGCCGCTTGCTATGGGTCATGTCCAGGTCACTCATGTCAAAATGGGAGAAGCTCGTGAATCACCTAAGATCGTGATGGGAACTCTGCCAGTTAATTCAGTTGCAGCTTCTGTTCTCTTTGATTCCGGGGCATCACATTCCTTTGTGTCCCAGCAATTTGCACAAATACATGGGTTAGCTATGAGCTCATTACCCACTCCTTTAGAAATCATCACTCCCCGTTCCAGGTGGCAAACCAAAATGGTAAGTCACAACAATCAGATCAGAATTGAAGGGTTGATGTTCTCTGCTTCCCTTATTGCTCTTGGACCTTCCGACATAGATATCATTCTCGGTATGGACTGGTTGACAGTCCATAATGCTTTGATTGACTGTGCTACTAAGACAGTCCAGCTCACACACCCTTCTGGTCAGGTGATCAATTACTCAGCCCAAAAAGCTCAAGATGCTGAGAGCCAGATATATGTTCTGAACGCATTGAACGCTTCACCTCTTGAAGGCATCGAGAATGTTCCCGTTGTTCGTGATTTTCAAGATGTATTTCCAGAAGAACTTCCAGGAATACCCCCTGCTAGAGCTGTTGAATTTGTCATCGACTTGAAACCTGGCACAACTCCTATTGCGAAGCATCCTTATAAGATGCCTCCGCACCACCTTCTTGAGCTTAAGGAAGAAATCGACATGTCACTTAAGAAAGGTTTCATCCGTCCCAGTTCCTCTGCTTGGGGAGCACCTTCACTCTTCGTTAAGAAGAAGGATGGAACTAACCGATTGGTTCAGGATTATCGGCCCATTAACCAAGCAACAATTCAAAACAAATATCCTCTTCCTCGGATCAATGATTTGTATGATCAGCTTGCTGGATCATCGGTGTTTTCTAAACTCGACTTGAGGTTAGGTTATCATCAGATCCGTGTTCGTGAAGATTATATTTCGAAGACTGCATTTGTTAGTCGTTATGGCTCCTACGAGTACACTATCATGTCATTTGGCTTAACAAATGCTCCAGCCACATTCTCCCGTCTGATGAATTACATCTTCATGGATTACCTCGACAAGTTCGTCGTGGTTTATCTAGATGATATTCTGGTCTATTCAAAGAATAAGGAAGAACATGCCGAACACCTCCGTCTTGTACTGGAAAGGCTCCGAGAACACCAGTTGTATGCCAAGTATTCCAAATGTGAATTCTGGCTTTCTGAAGTAACCTACCTTGGTCATGTGATTTCCAAGGATGGAATTGCTGTTAACCCGGAACGAGTTCAGGCTATTCTTGACTGGACTCCTCCGAAGAACATCAAGCAAGTGAGAAGTTTTCTCGGCCTTGCAAGCTATTGCCGTCGATTTGTCGAGAACTTTTCCAAGATTGCTAAGCCCCTGACTGGTCTGCTTCACAAGGGCGTTAAGTTTGAGTGGACAGACAAATGTCAAGAAAGTTTCCAAACACTCAAGGACAAGCTAACCTCTGCCCCAGTACTTGCTCCTCCAGATTCTCGAATTTTTTTGTGATTTATTGTGACGCATCCCGTGAAGGATTAGGCTGTGTCCTAATGAAAGAGCATAAGGTGATTGCTTACGGCTCTCGTCAGTTGCGCCCACATGAAGAAAATTATCCGGTACATGATCTAGAACTAGCTGCTGTGATCTATGCATTGCAGTTGTGGCGACATTACCTTCTCGGTAATCGTTGCGAGATCTACACGGATCATAAAAGTCTGAAGTACTTGTTCACTCAGCCATCTCTAAACCTCCGTCAGCAAAGATGGATGGAGGCCATTGCGGACTATGATTTGGGTATTTAATACACCCCTGGCAAGGCTAACGTGATGGCTGATGCCTTAAGCCGCAAGTCCTATTGCGACAACCTCATGGTTAGGCGAGCTCAACCTCGTCTTTTTGAAGAGCTGTTCAAGCTGAATCTGCGTATTGTCCCACAGGGCTCTCTTAATAACCTTGTGATACAACCAGATCTTGAGAAAGCTGTTAAGAATGCGCAAGCTAAAGATGCTGAAATTGATCTGATGAAGAAAGATCTTCACCTTCAAAAGTACAGGGATTTCTCGCTGTCTGAAGATGGAACCTTGTATTTCAGAAACCGCATTGTGGTACCTCGCTTCGAGCTTATGACTGACAAAGTCATGAAGGAGGCACATGATACCCCGCTGTCTATTCATCCGGGTAGCACCAAGATGTATCGTGATCTCCGTCAAAGGTACTGGTGGTCTAAAATGAAGCAGGATATTGCTCGATATGTTGCTGAATGTGATGTGTGTCGTCGCGTTAAAGCAGAACATCAGAAACCAGCTAGAATTCTGCAACCGCTTCCTATTCCTCCATGGAAATGCGATAAGGTTCAGATGGATTTCATTACAGGACTCCCCAGGTCACAGAAGGGTCATGATGCTATTCTTGTCGTCGTCGACCAACTCTCTAAAGTTGCACACTTTCTGCCTGTCAAAGAGACTATCACTGCTAGTCAGTTAGCAGAGTTGTATATCTCCAGAATTGTTTCACTCCACGGTATTCCGAAGGAGATCAGTTCGGACCGTGGCGGTCTTTTCACTTCCAAATTCTGGGAAAGTTTCCAAACAGCTATGGGAACTCATATTACTTGGAGTTCAGCTTATCATCCCCAATCCCAAGGCCAAGTTGAGCGAGTCAATCAGGTTCTTGAAGATATGCTGCGAGCTTGTGTCATATCGTTCGGTAAGAAGTGGGAAGAATCTCTTCCATATGCCGAGTTTTCCTATAACAACAGCTATCAAGCCAGCTTGAAAATGGCTCCCTTTGAAGTACTCTATGGACGTAAGTGGCGAACCCCTCTGAATTGGTCAGAAACTGGGGAACGACCGCTCGTGGGTCCGGATATTATTCAACACGCCGAAGAGCAAGTTCGTATTGTCCGGGAAAATCTCAAGGCGGCTCAGGACCGCCAGAAGAGCAACTATGATCGCAAACGATGGGGTTTGACTTATCAACCTGGTGATCAGGCTTATCTGCGAGTCACCCCGATGAAAGGCACTCACCGTTTCGGAATCAAGGGCAAGTTAGCTCCCCGCTACATTGGTCCTTTCCGCATTGTTGCTAGACATGTTCAAGTGGCGTATAAATTGGAATTACCGCCGCAATTCTCTCATATTCATGATGTCTTCCATGTGTCGCAACTTCGTAAATGCTTCAAGGAATCTCCGCACCGAGCAGCGGATCACGAGATGCTTGAATTGCATGATGATCTTTCATATAAGGAGCATCCGATCCGCATTCTCGATGAAGCTGAACGTCGGACCCGTCAGAAGGTTACCAAGTTCCTCAAAGTGCAGTGGTCAAATCATACTGAAGATGAAGCCACTTGGGAACGCGAGGATAATCTCCGTGCGGAATACCCCGAACTTTTTCCTTCTACCTCTTAATTCTCGGTACGAGAATTCTTGTTATTAGAGGAGATTTGTAACACCTCATGTATTAAGCTACAGTGATCACCCTTTTGATTATGCCATGTCATCATGATTATCAGTGCCAAATCATCATTTGCATCATATTGCTTTTCAGCTCCTAACTCAAATTCAATTTTAAATGAAAGTGGAAAATAAAAGTTGTCTGGCATAGAAACCAAAATGTTCAGTAAATAACAAATATTACAGAGACTATTCTAAAATTGTAACCAACAATTACTAAATTATTTAAGTGGCTCTAACATGATCAAAACAGCAAAGTTTAATGCATTTTATTTATTATAAAATTTGCGTGAGCTCCAATTGTCTCCAAACCAATTTTTGGCAGTGGTAGATAATGCCTGGCATTTAATGGAACAAGTGCCATGATTTACAAAATTCAATTTGAGGCCTAACTAATTACAAAACAGAGAGGGAAAAATAAAACAAAAGAAAATTAACAGGAAAAATAAAATAAAAAGAGAAAAGGCCTTACCCCCTGGGCCACGGCCCAGCAGGCCACCAGGCCGGCCCACCAGCCGCGCCCATATTCCCCCCTTCCCCGAAACCCTAGCCCACCTACCTCACTTCCGCCCCACCACCACTCCTCTCGTCCCCCCCCCCCCCCCGGTTGGATCTGGATCGGGGCGACGACCCCGACCCCGTCGCCGCGCCGTCGCCGCCGCGTCGCCGGCGCTGCCCCACCGCCACCGCCCCGCGCCGGATCAACCTTCCTGTGGCCTCCTCATCTCCTCCCCACGGGTCGCCCCCGAACCTCGCCGCCCCGCTTCTCTTCAACGCTGGTGAGGCCATCGGCCTCTTCCCCCTCGATCTTTGTCGCCGGCGCCGTCCACCGCCCGCAGCCCCGCCACGCATCGCCCGCACCTGCTGCCGTCGCCGCTGCCCACTGCGGCCTGCGGCCACCATCGCCGCTGCTTCCCCGCGCGCCGCGCTAGCCCTGCCACGTCCGCCACCGCTCGGCGCCCGCGCGCACATGCGCCACGCCCCGCATCGCCGTTCACCGCGCCGACCGCTCGCCGTGGCCTCGCCCCTTTACATCACCGCGCCGGCCACGCCCCGCGCGTGCCCGCGCCCGGCCACCCCAGCCGCAGCTCTTCCCCGGCACCCGCCCGCGCGACCCTGCTGCCGCTGCTCCGCATCGCCCGCACGCGCCGCCGCTCCCGCTTGCCCTGCACCGCCCGCTTGCGCGCCGACCGCAGCCCCCAGCCGCGCCATTCGCCACCACTGTGGCCGTGCCTTGCACGCGCCGCGGCGCCGTCGCCCGCGCCCGCGCGCTCCTGGGATAGCGCCCGAGCGGGCCGCGCCCATCGCCCGCGCCTAATAGGCCGGTGCCGCTGACAGACGGGGCCCACCCCCCACAGAGCATTTTTAGAAAAAAAGAGATTTAAAAGAATTAAAATAAATAAATAGATAGAACTAATTATGTTAATTAAGTCAAGTGGCATATAAATTGGAATTACCGCCGCAATTCTCTCATATTCATGACGTCTTCCATGTGTCGCAACTTCGTAAATGCTTCAAGGAATCTCCGCACCGAGCAGTGGATCACAAGATGCTCGAATTGCATGATGATCTTTCATATAAGGAGCATCCGATCCGCATTCTCGATGAAGCTGAACGCCGGACCCGTCAGAAGGTTACCAAGTTCCTCAAAGTGCAGTGGTCAAATCATACTGAAGATGAAGCCACTTGGGAACGCGAGGATAATCTCCGTGCGGAATACCCCGAACTTTTTCCTTCTACCTCTTAATTCTCGGGACGAGAATTCTTGTTAGTAGAGGAGATTTGTAACACCCCATGTATTAAGCTACAGTGATCACCCTTTTGATTATGCCATGTCATCATGATTATCAGTGCCAAATCATCATTTGCATCATATTGCTTTTCAACTCCTAACTCAAATTCAATTTTAAATGAAAGTGAAAAATAAAAGTTGTCTGGCATAGAAACCAAAATGTTCAGTAAATAACAAATATTACAGAGACTATTCTAAAATTGTAACCAACAATTAATAAATTATTTAAGTGGCTCTAACATGATCAAAACAGCAAAGTTTAATGCATTTTATTTATTATAAAATTTGCGTGAGCTCCAATTGTCTCCAAACCAATTTTTGGCAGTGGTAGATAATGCCTGGCATTTAATGGAACAAGTGCCATGATTTACAAAATTCAATTTGAGGCCTAACTAATTACAAAACAGAGAGGGAAAAATAAAACAAAAGAAAATTAACAGGAAAAATAAAATAAAAAGAGAAAAGGCCTTCCCCCCTGGGCCACGGCCCAGCAGGCCACCAGGCTGGCCCACCAGCCGCGCCCATATTCCCCCCCTTCCCCGAAACCCTAGCCCACCTACCTCACTTGCCCCCCCCACCACTCCTCTCGTTCCCCCCCCCGGTTGGATCTGGATCGGGGCGACGACCCCGACCCCGTCGCCGCGCCGTCGCCGCCGCGTCGCCGCCGCTGCCCCACCGCCACCGCCCCGCGCCCGATCAACCTCCCCGTGGCCTCCTCATCTCCTCCCCACGGGTCGCCCCCGAACCTCGTTGCCCCGCTTCTCTTCAACGCTGGCGAGGCCATCGGCCTCTTCCCCCTCGATCTTTGTCGCCGGCGCCGTCCACCACCCGCAGCCCCGCCACGCATCGCCCGCGCCTGCTGCCATCGCAGCTGCCCGCTGCGGCCTGCGGCCACCACCGCCGCTGCTTCCCCGCGCGCCGCGCTGGCCCCGCCACGTCCGCCACCGCTCGGCGCCCGCGCGCACACACGCCACGCCCCGTATCGCCGTTCACCGCGCCGACCACTTGCCGTGGCCTCGCCCCTTTACATCACCGCGCCGGCCACGCCCCGCGCGTGCCCGCGCCCGGCCACCCCCGCCGCAGCTCTTCCCCGACACCCGCTCGCGCGACCCTGCTGCCGCTGCTCCGCATCGCCCGCGCGCGCCGCCGCTCCCGCTTGCCCTGCACCGCCCGCTTGCGTGCCGACCGCAGCCCCCAGCCGCGCCGTTCGCCACCACCGTGGCCGTGCCTTGCACGCGCCGCGGCGCCGTCGCCCGCGCCCGCGCGCTCCTGGGCTAGCGCCCGAGCGGGTCGCGCCCATCGCCCGCGCCTAATAGGCCGGTGCCGCTGACAGACGGGGCCCACCCCCCACAGAACATTTTTAGAAAAAAAAAGATTTAAAAGAATTAAAATAAATAAATAGATAGAACTAATTATGTTAATTAAGTCAAGTGGCGTATAAATTGGAATTAATAGATATTAACTAATTAGTTAATTAAGTAATTAATTAACATAATTAGTTCTAGTTAATTAAACTAATTAATTAGTTAACCTAATTAATCTATAATTAGATTAACTAAACCCTAATTAACCTAAACAGAGAATGACAGGTGGGACCCACATGTCAGGTTGACCCAGTCAACGCACTGTTGACTGCTGACATCATGCTGACGTCATCATGATGACGTCAGCATACACTGTTTCGGATAATGTTAAATTTAAATAAATAATTAAATTCCAGAAATTAATAAAAAAACTTTAGAAAATCCTATGAAATAATCCGTAGCTCAGATCGAAAAACTTTGTACATGAAAGTTGCTCAGAACGACGAGACGAATCCGAATGCGCGGTCCGTTCGTCCGTCACACGTCCCTAGCATAGCGAACGTGCAACCGTTCCCCTCTTTTCGTCTGTCCAGAATGCCGGACACCGGGAATACTTTCCCGGACGTTTTTCCCCTTCGCCGGGATTACCTAGCACTACGATAGAACCCCGCTAGCTCTGCTTATTGACATGTCATGCACTTGTTTGCTTAGTATTTACTGTTTCCTCCCCCTCTTCTCTCTCGGTAGCCCCCGACAGCGATGTCGTCCCTGAGGCCGACGCAGCTCCGGAGCCCGAAGACACCATTGACAACCTTGCCCTTGCCGCCGAGCAACCAGGCAAACCCCCCCCCCCTTGAGCATACCGATATCGCCCATTCTATTTTCTCATGCTTGCATTAGAATTGCTGCTGTTGCTGCTTTACCTATTCTGATGCATAGCCTGTTTATTGTAACCTGCTCTTGATAATTACCTGCATATCCTAAACTACTTAGTATAGGCTCGGTAGAGACCTATCAGTGACCCCACTCATCCCGATTGCCCCGCTGGATTATCCGAAGACCCGATCAACGGGATTGAAGACCAGGCCCTGACACCGCACATCACCCCCCCCTTGGTTGTAACGACACTGCAGCATTACTATCGAGTGCCGAGGATGATACCTCGTGTAGCACTTCTGATGTTAACTCTGTAGAGTAACTATTCGGTCGTGGTCATCGAGGGTGATTCCTCCTTCACCGCTTCCGATAACGACGCCATCGTACAACACCTCAAGTGTGAACCCAGCGAGGGTGATTCCTCCGAGTTCAGCTTGATGGATACATCGAGTAGGAATCCAACGAGGGTGATACCTCGGATTCCTCTGATGTTATGGACACACGGATACTTGGACTTTACACTGTTACTTGGATAGGCGGGTTGACCCTGAGGGGTACCCGCGTGCGCCTAAGTGGCGAGTGTTGTGAAGACAGGTTGCCTGTATGGTGTCCGAGTGATGAATACAAGGCGCGGTCGGGCATTCTTAACCCTTGCAGCAAGTCCTCGAGATGGGGCGACGGGGTCACATCTTTCGTGAGTCTCTGCTCGTTACCGCAAGCCCTAGTCCACTAACGATTTGGATATTTGATCCGAGCAGGCCTCTGGCCTGATAGCACTAACCATCACGTGGGCATAGTATGGGCGTTCTGCAACGTAGCATCAGCCGAAAGCTCTGTCAGACGTCTAGTTCAGCCTTGCGGCCAGGACGGACCGGCGCCCTCCGGGTGCCTGGCTTCACCCTGCTCGCAACGACCCGGAGTGCACAGGGTGATGGCCCAAGACCCCTGAGCGCTTACGATGTAGACCGGCGGGGACCTCTCTGCTGAGCTGTAGGTAGGGTTGCGATGTATCGTTTGGCCGAGGCCGGGCATGACCCAGGATAGTGTGTCCGGCCTGAGTTAATCGAGCGTGTTGGGTAAGTTGGTGCACCCCTGCAGGGAAGAACACATCTATCGATAGCCGGTCCTACGGTAAAGGACACTCGGAGTTGTATCCCGATCGATACAGCTAGAAGTTGAGATGAGACCTGGATATGAGTCTCTGGGATTGCTTCTCGCAGGGAGTCGAGAAAGGATCTCTGGGTGAGGTTGAGACTTAATGATACTGCTACATTATATGGTACTGTCTACACTCTTCTAATGCTGCAAGACCTCTGAAGATGCTAGTCTTCGATAGGACTAGGCCTTCTCTCTATTCTGGCATTTCTGCAGCCCAGTCCACATATACAGCCTCCCCTTGAAAATGTTGCATATGTAGTGTAGATCCTTGCTTGCTGAGTACTTCTGAGTACTCACGGTTGCTTTGTTTTCCTTTTCTCCTTATATCAGTTTGTCGCGACCAGAGGACGGAGCCCCCTGAGACAGATGCCCCGTCGATCGACTACTACTACTACCCTGAGGATGGATACTACTACGAGTTGATTGATGACGAGGAGTAGGATCGGAGGGTCCCAGGCAGGAGGCCTACGCCTTTCGATCGTAGTGTTTTATTTTGCCCCGCCTTTCTAAAGGCCTTTCTGTTTCTGTTTCATATCTGTACTCAGATATCTAATGCTTCCACTGACGCTTGTACGCAAGTTTATGTATTCGAGCCTTCGAGGCCCCTGGCTTGTAATATAAAGCTTGTATGACTTTATTAATGGTTTGGAGTTGTGTTGTGATATCTTCCCGTGAGTCCTTAGGCTTGATCGTGTGCATTTGCGTGTATGATTAGTGCATGGTTGAGCCGGGGGCGTCACACTTATCTTGGTCAGATCACACGAGGGGCCCAGACTATATCTCTCCTGATCGGAGGGGCAAATCCCATCTTGCTCGACCATGCCTCGCAACATTGGTCTGGACAAGCCCGAAATCTACCTTTGTAACTACCCAGTTATGGAGTAGCGTTTGGTCGGCCCAAAGCATATCTGTCACCATCCCGAGTCCATGCGCCGGCTCAGGTCTTAGGACATAGAACGTATGTTGTACTAGAGACTCACAAATGACGTATCGCTGCGTCTCATAGTCGGGTCTGTCCGACTCGGACCTTATCTCGACTCGGATATGACTACGTCGAATCCGACCATACCATTCTGAGTCCATATTATACGGCTAGCATCCAATGCTCCATGGCCAGTGAGACCGAATCTAGTTGGCTGCGCATCCACACAGCCCTTTCGACTAGGGACCTTTTAGGACAGTCTTCATACAATGCATAGTCCCACAAACAAGTCATGTACTTGCTGATATACATCATTGATAATGTCCAAGGACTATCTTTATTCATAAACAAATAGGAAATATTGTCATACATGATTGCCTCTAGGGCATATCTCCAACAGAACTTGCTATAGTTCCTTATGTTAAAAATGAAATTATTGTTGTTGCACCCACACTTGATAGCCCTATTATCTTTTGAATTCTCCCAACAACACTATATTGGAGAAGTTTGCACTTATTAGGGATTATATTGATGGGTTGCATTTAGGGCTGGGCATTCAGTTCCCCCGAATCGTTCGGTTCAGTGCTTCGGGTAATTGTGAAATTCGGTTTACTGAAATTGCTGACCGTTCGGTTTCCTCCAAAAGCAACAACCGAGATTTTGGTTGACCAGAACATTGGTTCGGTCCTCGGTTAAGACCGACCAGGACCGATCTGTTAGAAATCAATGATGGAATTCGATGCTTCCTGCCCTCCATGAAGTCACATGTTGCCCTCGCCCTTGTGGTCGAACCCTCGTATGGAAAGAGATAGGAGATGGCACAAGAATGGAGAGATAGTATACACGTCCTCCATCACGCCCACCTCGTCGCACCCCACTTTAGCGCACACCTTGACGAGCTCTGCGCGGACGTCCTCTGCTACGACTCCCTGGATCCCTCTTCCCATGGCCGCCATTCGAGACGCGCCAAGCCTGCGAGATGGCTACGCACATGCGAGGCGAGACAAAGGCTGCGACTACGAGCCAGCGAGATGGGGGCAGCGACGGTTACAGGAAGATAAGTTTTTTATTGAAACGGAAAGAGATAAGAGACGGACCGCCGCGTGGACTACTCTGGAACAACATAGAAAATTGGGTTGTGGGCTGTGAAGTTTTAACGGCAGCTAGGCTTTCTCCTAGTACGTAGTACTAGTATTTACAAAGCAGCATAGTACATTAGTGTATTCGGGGCTTCGGTTACTGGACACGTACAACCGAAATCACCGATCTAGCTTCGGTTTCCCAGGAACGCCAACTGAAGTTCTGGCCGAAATATTCGGTTTCGGTGAATTCAGGTTCAGTATCGGTTTATTTGGTACAGTTTTCGGTCCTCGGTTTTTTATGCTCACCGCTAGTTGCATTTTACCATTATACATGATGATTTTGTCATGACTAATAGTATTTATTATGATCATGATTGGGGTGATTATAATGCTATTAAAAGTGGGTTTGGAAGAGTGTCGAATTTAGAAAATCCCACTATCTTGGAGAACAACCAATCTTACGACAAAACTATGCAAATAGAAACTTTAGCTCAAGACAAAACTGTTGCAAAAAGTTTCAACTCATTTGGACTTATAGAATAGGATTTATAGCTGGTCAAAGTTCTGGTAAAAATGAATTTAAATTAAATTAAATAGAATTTCCAGAAGAGGCCACGTCGAAGGCGTATTTGCCAAAAGAGCCTACACTAGAAAACAGTTCAAGCAAGAGAGAGAGGCTGACAGGTGGGGCCCCCTGTCAGGGTTAAAGAGAGAGAGAGGGAACAGAGCACAGCGGCTCTGTTGCCGGTGGTTCTCCGGCGAGGAGGCCACGGCGGTCGCCGGCGAGGGTCGGGATGGGTTTAGCCCAACGTTGGGAGCATGTATGTGGCACCCCGGCTCAGAGGAACCAAAACACCCCGTGTTCCAGCCCAGAGATCAAGTCTTTTGGAATACGGCATTGCTTGGCATAGAACAAATCAACTCTTATTACAACAGATATGGATACAAGGGTTTGGGTGTTACAAAGGATTACATCGGCATAGCGACACTACGCTTACCAAGGTAGCTCTATGCTAGTAGCGGAACAACTCGAGGAAGCGGAATAACATCTAGCAGTGGAACAATGACGACGGTGATGAACTCCACTCCGCAGGGACTCTGGCTGGAATGTATCCTAGCGCGCAAACTCAGAATCCTCAACGAACAAGCCATCATGGCATGACCTACAATCTGGCATGACACGCCAGGTGAGTACTTTGAATGTACTCACAAGCTCACAACAATCAAGACAAACAACAACATGGCATTTACAGGTTAATTATAGATCATGATACAACTAAAACAACATGAGAGTGAACATGGCATGTACATGTTGAACATGATACGACTAGAACAATACGAGATGAGCATGGCATGAACATGTTACTCAAGATATGAGCGCGATAATACTAGAACGAGTATGCAAAGGGGTTGATGTTTAAGGTCCCTTGGACCAACTTACTCTTCTCGGAGGTTACCTCGTAACCACCATGCATATCAAGCTTACCGTTGTGAACATCACACGGTCACCTCAGGATCAACCAAGATCGGTATCAACAATACCATCGTGATCATCTCATGACCACATGAAGCTTGATATTTACCCGTGATCATCGCATGGCCACATAAAGATCAACTAACTTCTTTCCTCATCGAACTAGGGTTGTTTATTATTCAAGTTATTATTACTGTTTACCCATAGTGTGACCTACTACAAACTAGGCCCATAACCAAGGGCGCGGCTATCGATTGATTATACACTCTAAAGAGGTTAATACATTGTACCCACACAACGGAACTCATGGCCTCGTGCTCCCATTTGGGTGGACCAACGACATTCCGATAAAACCAATCTATTGCATGACACTCTCCCAACCACTCTGACAAACTCCCCTTTGGGCTAAGTCATGGGTGGCCCCGATGTCACCGCGTGACATCCGCCATCTTCGTGGCCATCCACCGTCATGGCGAAACAAAACAAAACGGTCCCAAACGGGGACATTGGATATCCATACAACTCGGGCACACAAGGTTATGCCTGCCTACCGGGCCAGGATAGCGCAAGCGCATAACCTTCCCTAGTTGGAGGCACCGGCGAGAGGCATGACAATAGACCGAATCAGGGCCCCCCCATAAGGCAAGTGTGGCTGCTCTGGTCAGCTCGATTCGATGGCACTATGACTCAGCCAATAGATTTGTTCAAGTTCGATTAAAGTTCGGTTTAACTTGAATAGTGATGAGCTGAGCCATAACAAAATATGATGGTGAAATGACAATGCATATGAGCATGATATTAACATAAGCATGGATGGGATGCATAACCATTTAATGTATGAATCATAACATTAACAACAATAAATCATTTAATCTACTAGATGCAAATGAGCATGGCATAGCGGTGATCATGAATGTCACAAGTAGTTGCATAACAAACGATAATAATTCATATGAGCATATCATTATCATTATCACTATCATATGAAACGATTACAAGGATTGAACATAATTATAATAATACTAACAAATAATCATTTAACTATAAGATGCACATGAACATGGCATAAGGATGAACATGGATCCATCAGCATATATATAGCATTCAAAATAATTAAATGAGCAAACAAATATTCAAACGTTCAAGTGGAAACCAAAGCTATTGCAAGGCCATCATGCAAGTGGCTATTGTGGCTTGCCTGGGGATGAAGGAATCACCGGGAAGAAGTGCGATGAACTCGCAGAAAGTTTTGCCGGAAAAGTTTCCCTCTCGGCGGAACTGGTTAAGGGGCAAGGGCAAAATGGTCTTTTTCCGAATGTTAGAACATCATGAAAATGGTACCAACGGAGCGGGCTCAACGAATAGAGAACATGGGCTTTTGAATCACCTGAATCGGAGTCACGGTTGAATAGATATGGACGTTCGTTCTTTAGGCAGAAAACAAATAAAAACTTATTCATTTCTGCGCTTAACTGATGAACGGCCGCAATCTAAGGGTTTCGGCACCGATGGCTGAAAAAGAGAAAGCGCATTTTCAGAAATATATCTTCGCAGTAGAGAAAGTGTATTTTCAGCAGAAGGCGCATGAGAGTACACTTTCAATAAACGAAGATGTAATTTACCAAAGTGCGCCTCCACTTAAGTTCCTGGGCCCGGCCACCGAGTCATTTACAGCCGGGGCCCAGCGGAAGGTCATCCTTTTCCTCGCTCCTTTGCTCGCTGTAACACCCCCGGTGGTTAACTACAGTAATCACCCTTTTGATTATGCCATGTCATCATGTTTAACAGTGCATAATCATCATTAGCACCATATTGCATTTCAACTCCTAAGTCAAATTCAAATTTAAAATGAAAGTGGAAAATAAAAGTTGTCCAACATAGAAACTAAATTGTTCATTAAATAGCAAAAAAATCAGAGACAATTCTAAAATTGAAACCAACATCATTGGAGTTGGGTAAGTGACTCAAACATCCCCAAACAGTGACTAAAGACAATATTTAATTACCTTTTATTTAATCTAAAATAAATATGAAAAGATATTTACCCCAAACTAGTTTTTGGTGGTAGGATATATTGTGCTGTGATTTGTGGGCCAGCTCTCATATTTTACAAAAGTGTTTTGAAATAAAAACAAAAGCCTAAACAGAAACTAAAAAGAGAAAACAGAAAAGAAATTAGAAAAAGAAAAAGAGAAAGAAGCCCGCCGCTGCCTGGGCCGCGAGTGCACAGTGCGGCCCGACCCACCTAGCTCTTCCCCTACCCCGCACTGCTCACTCGCGCTGCCTCGTTGTCGAACACCTGACGCGCGCACGCACGTCCGCGCCCCGCCCCCCCCCTCTCCCGCTCGACAGCGCGCGCTCTCGCTCGCCGTGGATAAAGGGCAGCGCCCAGCGCTCCCCCAGCCCCCCCATGGCCACTCCTCAACTCTTCCCTCTCTGCTTCCCGCTCACCCGAGCGCCAACGACGCCATGGCTCCGGCGTAGCCACGGCCACCGCGCCCCATACGCCTCCCCGACGTGTCCCTGAGCTTCGCTGGCGGCCTCTACTTCGCCTGCGCCGACTGGACCGAGCCGAGGACCCCGGCATCGTCCCCAACTCCATCGTCTTCAACCTGCGGCCGCCCACATCGCCGCCGCCGATTCGCCATCGTCGACACCTCCCCGAGCCCGCTGCCACTTCCCTTCGGCTCACCGTGAGCCTCTGCTTCCTCCCCGCTCTCTCTCGTCGCCGCTAGCTAGCCGTGGGCGCCGCCCCCTTCGTCACCGAACGCGCATCCGCCTCGCTCGTCGCCGGCGTGCTCCCGGCGACCCTTGGGCCCTGTGCCCGTGCGCATCGTGTTCCCCGTGCCGCGTTGGGCCTCGCTAGCACCTCGCCTCGTTTGGTTGCACACCGTAGCCCCGATTTCGTCGCACGCCCGATACGCCTCGCCGCCGATGAGCTCCTGCCACTCAGCTCCGGCCACCTCAGCCCCTCGCACCACCACCGTTCGACGCGTAGCGTCGAGCCGCGTCGAACGCGCCTAGCCACAGCCCTGTGACCCCCTGTGGGCGAATCCCGAACCCATCCCGACGCTGCGCCGCCGCGAACGCGCTCGCCGGCCGTCGCCGACGTGGCGCCGTGGGCCCCGCCCCTGTGTGGCTGGCGCTGGGCCCCGCGGGCCCAGTTGACTGGTCAGCGCTGCTGACTAGGCACAGTGGCCCACTGACATGTGGGTCCCGCTCGTTTAATTCAATTTTAAAAATAATTAAAATGTTAATAAAAGTGTTAATTAATTAATTAGTTAATTAAACCCTAATTAGACACTGACTAAGGGGGCCCACCCCTAATTAATCCTGCTTAGTTTAAACTAAACACTGGATTAACTAATGTGACACTGACATGTGGGCCCCACTGTTAGGTTTGACTTTGGTCAACCCCCTGTTGACTGCTGACGTCAGCATTACGTCACAGTGACGTCACCCTGCTACTATTTCGGATAATGTTGATTTAAATAAATAATTAAATTCCAGAAATTAATAAAAACTTTAGAAAATCATATAAAATAATCCGTAACTCAGATCGAAAAACTTTGTACATGAATATCGCTCAGAACGACGAGACGAATCCGAATACGTGGTCCGTTCGTCCGCCACATGTCCCTAAATATCCGAACATGCAACCGTTCCCCTCCGGTCATCTGTCTGACAAATGTCCGGAGACGGGAAAACATTCCTGGATGAATCCCACCTTCGCCAGTATCACCCGGCACTGCGTTAGGTCACCTCCGTCACCGCGTATTGCCATGTTATGCTTTGTGCTGCACTTGTTCGCTGTGTATTTATACTGTTTCCTCCCCCTCTTCTCTCTCGGTAGCTCCCGACACCGACGTCGTCCCCGAGACCGACGCAGCTTCGGAGACCGAAGACACCATTGACGACCTTGCCCTTGCCGCCGAGCAACCAGGCAAGCCCCCCCTTTGATCATCCCGATATCGCCCATTCTATTTCTCATGCTTGCATTAGAATTGTTGCTGCTGCTTTACCTATTCTGATGCATAGCCTGTTTATCGTAACCTGCTGTTGATAATTACCTGCATATCCTAAACTGCTTAGTTTAGGCTGGGTAGAGACCTATCAGTGACCCCACTTATCCCGACTGCCGCGCTGGATTGTCAGAAGACCCGATCAACGGGATTGAAGACCAGGCCCCGACACCGCACATCACCCCCTTTAGTTGTAACGACTGCAGCGTTACTATCGAGTGCCGAGGGTGAAACCACTTGTAGCACTTCTGATGTTAACTCTGTAGAGTAGCTATTCGGTCGTGGTCATCGAGGGTGATTCCTCCTTCACCGCTTCCGATAACGACGCCGTCGTACAACACCTCAAGTGTGAACCCAACGAGGGTGATTCCTCCGAGTTCACCTTGATGGATACATCGAGTAGGAATCCAACGAGGTTGATACCTCGGATTCCCCTGATGTTATGGACACACGGATACTTGGACTTTACACTGTTACTTGGATAGGCGGGTCGACCCTGAGGGGTACCCGCGTGCGCCTGAGAGGCGACTGTTGTGAAGACGGGTGCCAGTGTGGTGCCCGAGTGGTGAATACGAGGCGCGGCCGGGCATTCTTAACCCTTGCAGCAAGTCCTCAAGACGGGGCGACGGGGTCACATCTTTCGTGAGTCTTTGCTCGTTACCGCAAGCCCAAGGTACTAACGATTTGGATATTTGATCCGAGCAGGCCTATGGTCTGATAGCACTAACCATCACGTGGGCATAGTATGGGCGTTCTACATCGTATGCATCAGCCGAAAGCTCTGTCAGACGTCCAGTTCAGCATGGCGGCACGGTCGGATCGTGTCGGCCACCCGAGGCGATGCTGGTATCCACCCTGTGCGCAACTACCCGGAGGGCGAGGGGCGATGGCCAAGACCCCCTTGCGCTTAGGATGTAGACCGGCGGGGACCTCTCTACTGAGCTCTAGGTAGGGTTGCGATGTGTCGTTTGGCCGAGGCCGGGCATGACCCAGGAAAGTGTGTCCGGCCGGAGTTAATCGAGCGTGTTGGGTAAGTTGGTGCACCCCTGCAGGGAAGAAAACTTCTATCGATAGCCGGTCCTACGGTAAAGGACACTCGGAGTTGTATCCCGATCGATACAGCTAGAACATGAGATGAGACCTGGATATGAGGCTCTGGGATTGCTTCTCGCAGGGAGTCGAGAAGGGATCTCCGGACGAGGTTGATGACTGTATGGCTCTGGGATTGCTTCTCGCAAGGAGTCGAGAAGCGATCTCCGGACGAGGTTGATGACTGTATGGCTCTGGGATTGCTTTCTCGCAGGGAGTCGAGAAAGGATCTCTGGGTGAGGTTGAGACTTAATGATACTGCTACATTATATTGTACTGTTCTACTCTCTTCTACTGCTGCAAGACCGCTGAAGATGCTAGTCTTCGATAGGACTAGGCCTTCTCTCTATTCTGGCATTGCTGCAGCCCAGTCCACATATACAGCCTCCCCTTGAAAATGTTGCATATGTAGTGTAGATCCTTGCTTGCTGAGTACTTCTGAGTACTCACGGTTGCTTTGTTTTTCTTTTCTCCCCATATCAGTTTGTCGTGACCAGAGGACGGAGCCCCCTGAGACAGATGCCCCGTCGATCGACTACTACTTCGACCCCGAGGATGGATACTACTACGAGTTGACTGACGACCAGGAGTAGGTTCGGAGGGTCCCAGGCAGGAGGCCTGCGCCTTTCGATCGTAGTGTTTTATTTTGCCCCGCCTTCCTAAAGGCCTTTCTGTTTCTCTTTTATATCTGTACTCAGATATCTGATGCTTCCGCTGATGCTTGTACGCAAGCTTATGTATTCGAGCCCTCGAGGCCCCTGGCTTGTAATATAAAGCTTGTATGACTTTATTTATGCTTTAGAGTTGTGTTGTGATATCTTCCCGTGAGTCCTTATGCTTGATCGTGTGCATTTGCGTGCATGATTAGTGCACGATCGGGCCGGGGGCTTTACAAGTTGGTATCAGAGCCGACTGCCTCTAGGAATCCCCCTTTCTAACTCCTTGGCCGAAGTTGAGTCTAGTAACCGAAAATTCTTTTACTAACCTGGCTGTGTGGCTTACGGGCCCACGTCGCCAATTGGGTGGTATTAGTATCTTTTACTCCTCGACCTATACTCTGGGACTCTGACCTCTCGTCTATTCGGGTTAATTTTTTTTACTAACTCCAACATTAGGTTCTCGTAATCACATCCACCCGGTGTTCTGAAATATTCCCCCCTTGCTCCAAGATTGTGGGCCAGGTTCTGCTTACAGGATCCTCTTATCGAGGGCACCCTGTGTTTCACTTGCAGATTCCTCGCTCCAATAGTTTTCTCCGACGTTGATGTAGCCTTTGCTATGTCTCGTTGTGTACTTCTCTACCGCGTGCCTGCGCGCCGCCTAGATGTCTAGCCTTCCCCTTTCAGCTGTCGTAATGCCGGATACTAACCGAGGCTATGTGCGGATTTGAATGTCTGGTGCGAATATGGTGAATTATCTATTGCACTTCCTTCTGTTGTGCGTGATACTTCATGAATCATTCCGTACACCTGCAGTTTTTCTTGCTAAACTGCCCCTGTTGATTTGGCAGGATGGCTGACGATCCTCCACCTCCACCCTATATTGCCGCCATGATGCAGTAGTTTGAACTCAACCGTCAGTAGTTTGAGCTTAACCGTCAGTTTATCACCGGAGTATTGGCTCAATTCCCAACTCAGAATGCTCAGCAACAGAATGCTCCAATAACTCTGCAAGAATTTGTGCGCCTTAGTCCATCCGTTTTCCGCAACTCCACCAATCCTATGGATGCTGATGATTGGCTTCGTGACATCCTGTTTGAAATGGAGTCAGCTAATGTTGCCCCTGACAGTTACGTCACCTTTGCGACATTCGACCTGAAGGGCCCAGCTGCTCAATGGTGGGAAAGCCACAAGGCTATGTTGCCTGCATAGACTGTAACCACTTGGCAGGAATTTCAGTCAGCTTTTCATGCACGTTACATTCCTCAAGGTCTGATGGACCAGAAGAAGCAGGAGTTCCGCAAACTCTCACAGGGCAAAATGACTGTGGATGAATATCAGAGGAAATTCCTTGAATTATCCCGCTATGCTGCGGATGACGTCGACACTGACACTCGCAAGCAGGAGAAATTCCGTGAAGGACTACGTACTGATATAAAACTTGCACTTGCTGTCCATGATTGCACAGAATTCGCAACGCTTGTCAGCAAATCTTTCCAAGTTGAAACAGCTCTGACTGAGTACCAGGAGTCGCTCAAGCGCACTCGTGATGTTGGTTCATCTTCGGGTCGACCTGTTCAGAAACGTCGAGTCTGGATTCCACACAATGTTTACCACCGACCTGCTCCAACACCAAGGCCGTCATATGTTGCCCCTCGTTTGCCTTCACCGCCGAGACAACTATCAGTTCATGATGGACCGCCTGATGCTATGGCTTTTCATCAGGATGCACCACGTCCTCCCGTTGGTTGCAAGAAGAGCTGTCGAAACCGTCGTCTCAGAAGCTCTAATGCCAGGCCATCTGCTATAGTTCGGGTCCATGTCAACCAAGTTAACATGGAAGAAGCTCGACAGGACCCCAAGATTGTGATGGGCACCCTTCTAGTGAATTCAATCCCAGCTTTGGTCCTCTTTGATTCTGGAGCATCGCACTCCTTCATGTCCGAAAGTTTTGCACGAAGTCATGATATCCCTTTCGAGGAGATGTCCACCCCATTAGTAATCCATTCACCTGGGGCTAATTGGCAAACTACCATGGTAAGCCACGGTAACCACATTGTGATCGGAGGATTGATGTTCCCCGTTTCACTCATTGCTCTCAAGACCTCCAACATAGACATTATTCTGGGTATGGACTGGTTGAAGCCTCATAAAGCTTTGATTGACTGTGCCACTGAAACAGTCCGCCTCACACACCCTTCCGGTCAGACTGTCAGATACTCAGCTCGTACAGCGCAGGACGCCGAAGCTCAGATATATGTTCTAAATGCATTGAACGCTTCACCTCTTGAAGGCATCGAGAACGTTCCAGTTGTTCATGAATTTCAAGATGTATTTCCAGAAGAACTTCCAGGGATACCCCCTGCTAGAGCTGTTGAGTTTGTCATCGACTTGAAGCCTGGCACTACCCCTATTGCAAAGCATCCTTATAAGATGCCTCCGCATCATCTTCTTGAACTTAAGGAGGAAATCGACACGTCACTTAAGAAAGGTTTCATCCGCCCCAGTTCCTCTGCTTGGGGAGCACCTTCACTCTTCGTTAAGAAGAAGGATGGAACTAACCGGTTGGTTCAGGATTACCGACCTATCAACCAAGCAACAATCCAGAACAAATATCCGCTTCCCCAGATCAATGATTTGTATGATCAACTTGCCGGTTCCTCAGTATTCTCTAAACTTGATTTGAGGTTGGGTTATCATCAGATCCGTGTTTGTGAAGAGGATATTCCGAAGACTGCATTTGTTACTCGCTATGGTTCTTACGAGTACACTGTCATGTCATTTGGCTTAACAAATGCTCCAGCCACATTCTCCCGTCTGATGAATTATATTTTCATGGATTACCTCGACAAGTTCGTCGTGGTATATCTGGATGATATTCTGGTATATTCGAAGAATAAGGAAGAACATGCCGAACACCTCCGTCTTGTACTGGAAAGGCTCCGAGAACACCAGTTGTATGCCAAATACTCCAAATGTGAATTCTGGCTTTCTGAAGTGACATACCTCGGTCATGTGATTTCCAAAGATGGAATTGCCATTAACCCAGAACGAGTTCAGGCTATTCTTGATTGGACTCCTCCGAAGAACGTCAAGCAAGTGAGAAGTTTTCTCGGCCTTGCAAGCTATTGCCGTCGATTTGTTGAGAATTTTTCTAAGATTGCTAAGCCCCTGACTGATCTGCTTCACAAGGGCGTTAAATTTGAATGGACAGAAAAATGTTAGGAAAGTTTTCAAGCACTCAAAGACAAGCTGACATCTGCCCCAGTACTATCTCCTCCAGACACCCGCAAAGACTTTGTGATCTATTGTGACGCATCCACTGAAGGATTAGGCTGTGTCCTAATGCAAGAGCGTAAAGTGATTGCTTATGGCTCTCGTCAGTTGCGCCCACATGAAGAGAATTATCCGGTACATGATCTAGAACTAGCTGCTGTGATCTATGCACTGCAGTTGTGGCGACATTACCTCCTCAGTAATTGTTGCGAGATCTACACGGATCATAAAAGTCTGAAGTACTTGTTCACTCAACCATCTCTAAACCTCCATCAGCAAAGATGGATGGAGGCCATTGCGGACTATGATTTGGGTATTTCCTATACCCCTGGCAAGGCTAACGTGATGGCTGATGCCTTAAGCCGCAAGTCCTATTGCGACAACCTCATGGTTAGGCGAGCTCAACCTCGTCTTTTTGAAGAATTGTGCAAGCTAAATCTGTGTATTGTTCCACAGGGATCTCTTAATAACCTTGTGATACAACCAGATCTTGAGAAAGCTGTTAAGAATGCGCAAGCTAAAGATGCTAAAATTGATCTGATGAAGAAAGACCTTCACCTAGTAAAGTATAGGGATTTCTTGCTGTCTGAAGATGGAACCTTGTATTTCAGAAACCGCATTGTCGTACCTCGCTTCGAGCTTATGACTGACAAAGTCATGAAGGAGGCACATGATACCCCGCTGTCTATTCATCCGGGTAGCACCAAGATGTATCGTGATCTCCGTCAAAGGTACTGGTGGTCTAAAATGAAGCAGGACATTGCTCGATATATTGCTGAATGTGATGTTTGTCGTCGCGTTAAAGCAGAACATCAGAAACCAGCTGGAATTCTGCAACCACTTCCTATTCCTCTATGGAAATGGGATAAGGTTCAGATGGATTTCGTTACAGGACTTCCCAGGTCACAGAAGGGCCATGATGCTATTCTTGTCGTCGTCGACCAACTTTCTAAAGTTGCACACTTTCTGCCTGTCAAAGAGACTATCACTGCTAGTCAGTTAGCAGAGTTGTATATCTCCAGAATTGTGTCACTCCACGGTATTCCAAAGGAGATTAGTTCGGACCGTGGCGGTCTTTTCACCTCAAAATTCTGGGAAAGTTTCCAAACAGCTATGGGAACTCATATTACCTGGAGTTCAGCTTATCACCCCCAATCCCAAGGCCAAGTCGAGCGAGTCAATCAAGTGCTTGAAGACATGCTACGAGCTTGTGTTATATCGTTTGGTAAGAAGTGGGAAGAATCTCTTCCATATGCCGAGTTCTCATATAACAACAGCTATCAAGCCAGCTTGAAAATGACCCCCTTCGAAGTACTCTATGGACGTAAGTGTCGAACCCCTCTGAATTGGTCAGAAACTGGGGAACGACCGCTCGTGGGTTTGGATATTATTCAACACGCCGAAGAACAAGTTCGTATTGTCCGGGAAAATCTCAAGGCAGCTCAGGACCGCCAGAAGAGCAACTATGATCGCAAACGATGGGGTTTGACTTATCAACCTGGTGATCAGGCTTATCTGCGAGTCACCCCGATGAAAGGCACTCACCGTTTTGGAATCAAGGGCAAGCTAGCTCCACGCTACATTGGTCCTTTCCACATTATTGCTAGACATGGTCAGGTGGCGTATAAATTGGAATTGCCGCCGCAATTCTCCCATATCCACGACGTCTTCCATGTGTCGCAACTTCGTCAATGCTTCAAGGAATCTCCGCACCGAGCTGTGGACCACGAGGTGCTCGAATTACATGATGATCTTTCATATAAGGAGCATCCGATCCGCATTCTCGATGAAGCTGAACGTCGGACCCGTCAGAAGGTTACCAAGTTCCTCAAAGTGCAGTGGTCAAATCATACTGAAGATGAAGCCACTTGGGAACGCGAGGATACTCTTCATGCGGAATACCCCGAACTTTTCCCTTCTACCTCTTAATTCTCGAGACGAGAATTCTTGTTAGTAGAGGAGATTTGTAACACCCCCGGTGGTTAACTACAGTAATCACCCTTTTGATTATGCCATGTCATCATGTTTAACAGTGCATAATCATCATTAGCACCATATTGCATTTCAACTCCTAAGTCAAATTCAAATTTAAAATGAAAGTGGAAAATAAAAGTTGTCCAACATAGAAACTAAATTGTTCATTAAATAGCAAATAAATCAGAGACAATTCTAAAATTGAAACCAACATCATTGGAGTTGGGTAAGTGACTCAAACATCCCCAAACAGTGACTAAAGACAATATTTAATTATCTTTTATTTAATCTAAAATAAATATGAAAAGATATTTACCCCAAACTAGTTTTTGGTGGTAGGATATATTGTGCTGTGATTTGTGGGCCAGCTCTCATATTTTACAAAAGTGTTTTGAAATAAAAACAAAAGCCTAAACAGAAACTAAAAAGAAAAAACAGAAAAGAAATTAGAAAAAGAAAAAGAGAAAGAAGCCCACCGCTGCCTGGGCCGCGAGTGCACAGTGCGGCCCGACCCACCTAGCTCTTCCCCTACCCCGCACTGCTCACCCGCGCTGCCTCGTTGTAGAACACCTGACGCGCGCACGCACGCCCGCCCCCCCCCCTCACCCGCTCGACAGCGCGCGCTCTCGCTCGCCGTGGATAAAGGGCAGCGCCCAGCGCTCCCCCGGCCCCCCCATGGCCACTCCTAAACTCTTCCCTCTCTGCTTCCCCCTCACCCGAGCGCCAACGACGCCATGGCTCCGGCGTAGCCATGGCCACCGCGCCCCATACGCCTCCCCGACGTGTCCCTGAGCTTCGCTGGCGGCCTCTACTTCGCCTGCGCCGACTGGACCGAGCCGAGGACCTCGGCATCGTCCCCAACTCCGTCGTCTTCAACCTGCGGCCGCCCACATCGCCGCCGCCGATTCGCCGTCGTCGACACCTCCCCGAGCCCGCTGCCACTTCCCTACGGCTCACCGTGAGCCTCTGCTTCCTCCCCGCTCTCTCTCGTCGCCGCTAGCTAGCCGTGGGCGCCGCCCCCTTCGTCACCGAACACGCATCCGCCTCGCTCGTCGCCGGTGTGCTCCCAGCGACCCTTGGGCCCCGTGCCCGTGCGCATCGTGTTCCCCGTGCCGCGTTGGGCCTCGCTAGCACCTCGTCTCGTTTGGTTGCGCACCGTAGCCCCGATTTCGTCGCACGCCCAATACGCCTCGCCGCCGATGAGCTCCTGCCGCTCAGCTCCGGCCACCTCAGCCCCTCGCACCGCCACCGTTCGACGCGCAGCATCGAGCCGCGTCGAACGCGCCTAGCCACAGCCCCTCGGACCCCCTGTGGGCGAATCCCGAACCCATCCCGACGCTGCACCGCCGCGAACGCGCTCGCCGGCGTGATTCCGGCGAGTCACCGGCCGTCGCCGACGTGGCACCGTGGGCCCCGCCCCTGTGTGGCTGGCGCTGGGCCCCGCGGGCCCAGTTGACTGGTCAGCGCTGCTGACTGGGCACAGTGGCCCACTGACATGTGGGTCCCGCTCGTTTAATTCAATTTTAAAAATAATTAAAATGTTAATAAAAGTGTTAATTATTTAATTAGTTAATTAAACCCTAATTAGACACTGACTAAGGGGGCCCACCCCTAATTAATCCTGCTTAGTTTAAACTAAACACTGGATTAACTAATGTGACACTGACATGTGGGCCCCACTGTCAGGTTTGACTTTGGTCAACCCCCTGTTGACTGCTGACGTCAGTATTACGTCACAGTGACGTCACCCTGCTACTGTTTCTGATAATGTTGATTTAAATAAATAATTAAATTCTAGAAATTAATAAAAACTTTAGAAAATCATATAAAATAATCCGTAACTCAGATCGAAAAACTTTGTACATGAAAATCGCTCAGAACGACGAGACGAATCCGACTACGCGGTCCGTTCGTCCGCCACACATCCCTAACTATCCGAACATGCAACCGTTCCCCTCCGGTCATCTGTCTGACAAATGTCCGGAGACGGGAAAACATTCCCGGATGAATCCCACCTTCGCCAGTATCACCCGACACTGCGTTAGGTCACCTCCGTCACCGCGTATTGCCATGTTATGCTTTGTGCTGCACTTGTTCGCTGTGTAATTATACTGTTTCCTCCCCCTC
The DNA here is from genome assembly GCA_011799875.1 of Thinopyrum elongatum. Taxonomy (NCBI): domain Eukaryota; kingdom Viridiplantae; phylum Streptophyta; class Magnoliopsida; order Poales; family Poaceae; genus Thinopyrum; species Thinopyrum elongatum. The sequence continues at coordinate 470,157,824 of CM022300.1, read as the reverse complement.
TTCTCTCTCGGTAGCTCCCGAGACCGACGTCGTCCCCGAGACCGACGCAGCTCCGGAGACCGAAGACACCATTGACAACCTTGCCCTTGCCGCCGAGCAACCAGGCAAGCCCCCCCTTTGATCATCCCGATATCGCCCATTCTATTTCTCATGCTTGCATTAGAATTGCTACTGCTGCTTTACCTATTCTGATGCATAGCCTGTTTATCGTAACCTGCTGTTGATAATTACCTGCATATCCTAAACTGCTTAGTTTAGGCTGGGTAGAGACCTATCAGTGACCCCACTTATCCCGACTGCCGTGCTGGATTGTCAGAAGACCCGATCAACGGGATTGAAGACCAGGCCCCGACACCGCACATCACCCCCTTTAGTTGTAACGACACTGCAGCGTTACTATCGAGTGCCGAGGGTGAAACCTCTTGTAGCACTTCTGATGTTAACTCTGTAGAGTAGCTATTCGGTCGTGGTCATCGAGGGTAATTCCTCCTTCACCGCTTCCGATAACGACGCCGTCGTACAACACCTCAAGTGTGAACCCAACGAGGGTGATTCCTCCGAGTTCACCTTGACGGATACATCGAGTAGGAATCCAACGAGGGTGATACCTCGGATTCCCCTGATGTTATGGACACATGGATACTTGGACTTTACACTGTTACTTGGATAGGCGGGTCGACCCTGAGGGGTACCCGCGTGCGCCTGAGAGGCGAGTGTTGTGAAGACGGGTGCCAGTGTGGTGCCCGAGTGGTGAATACGAGGCGCGGCCGGGCATTCTTAACCCTTGCAGCAAGTCCTCGAGACGGGGCGACGAGGTCACATCTTTCGTGAGTCTCTGCTCATTACCGCAAGCCCAAGGTACTAACGATTTGGACATTTGATCCGAGCAGGCCTCTGGTCTGATAGCACTAACCATCACGTGGGCATAGTATGGGCGTTCTCCATCGTATGCATCAGCCGAAAGCTCTGTCAGACGTCCAGTTCAGCATGGCAGCACGGTCGGATCGTGTCGGCCACCCGGGGCGATGCTGGTATCCACCCTGTGCGCAACGACCCGGAGGGCAAGGGGCGATGGCCAAGACCCCCTTACGCTTAGGATGTAGACCGGCGGGGACCTCTCTGCTGAGCTCTAGGTAGGGTTGCTATGTGTCGTTTGGCCGAGGCCGGGCATGACCCAGGAAAGTGTGTCCGGCCGGAGTTAATCGAGCGTGTTGGGTAAGTTGGTGCACCCCTGCAGGGAAGAAAACTTCTATCGATAGCCGGTCCTACGGTAAAGGACACTCGGAGTTGTATCCTGATCGATACAGCTAGAACATGAGATGAGACCTGGATATGAGGCTCTGGGATTGCTTCTCGCAGGGAGTCAAGAAGGGATCTCCGGATGAGGTTGATGACTGTATGGCTCTGGGATTGCTTCTCGTAGGGAGTCGAGAAGGGATCTTCGGATGAGGTTGATGACTGTATGGCTCTGGGATTGCTTTCTCGCAGGGAGTCGAGAAAGGATCTCTGGGTGAGGTTGAGACTTAATGATACTGCTACATTATATTGTACTGTTCTACTCTCTTCTACTGCTGCAAGACCGCTGAAGATGCTAGTCTTCGATAGGACTAGGCCTTCTCTCTATTCTGGCATTGCTGCAGCCCAGTCCACATATACAGCCTCCCCTTGAAAATGTTGCATATGTAGTGTAGATCCTTGCTTGCTGAGTACTTCTGAGTACTCACGGTTGCTTTGTTTTTCTTTTCTCCCCATATCAGTTTGTCGTGACCAGAGGACGGAGCCCCCTGAGACAGATGCCCCGTCGATCGACTACTACTTCGACCCCGAGGATGGATACTACTACGAGTTGACTGACGACCAGGAGTAGGTTCGAAGGGTCCCAGGCAGGAGGCCTGCGCCTTTCGATCGTAGTGTTTTATTTTGCCCCGCCTTCCTAAAGGCCTTTTTGTTTCTCTTTTATATCTGTACTCAGATATCTGATGCTTCCGCTGACGCTTGTACGCAAGCTTATGTATTCGAGCCCTCGAGGCCCCTGGCTTGTAATATAAAGCTTGTATGACTTTATTTATGTTTTAGAGTTGTGTTGTGATATCTTCCCGTGAGTCCTTAGGCTTGATGGTGTGCATTTGCGTGTATGATTAGTGCACGATCGGGCCGGGGGCGTTACACTCGCATGCTTGGCCGCGGGGGCGTCCGACCTACCGGAGTGCTCGAGAGGAGGAGGTGGACCCGTTGGTGCATTGCATGGTCGCCGAGACGCTCGGGGATGAGCGAAACACCGACCACGGCGGAGGGCAGTGCCGGGCACCGGTGAGCTCACGCACACAGAGGCGTAGGTAAGGGGCTGGAGCTTCGAAGCGATGCAGGAGTGTCGAAAGGGTGCTCAGGGAAGGGCTAGGGGGAGAGAGAAGGCCGACAATGCTCCAACTTAACCCACGGCCGATGGCGGATATGGCGAGCTCGGGCTCGATGGCATGGGCCACTGAAGGCAAATACGAGGTGCTGGGGAAGCTCTGGGGTGGTGGAGGAGTTCTCTGGTGGGGAAAGAAGGAGGGGAGGAGCTCGGGGCAGATCAAATTTACGAGAGCCGAGGCGGCGGCCATGGCGGCTGTGAGGGGCGAGGAGGGCTCCTGGAGCTTGATGGGAGGGGTTGTGGCTTGCGAGAGGGGCTTAGGGACGTGCTAAGTAGCTGAGGGAGGGCTCTGGAAAGCTCGGGAGCGACACGGTCGACCGGCCATGGTGGAGCAGACATGGTCTGCTCCTGGACGTGGTCGACGCGATGCGTCGGGCAAGAGAGACAAGGGGGAGGGGGGCCAGGGCGAGGGTGAGGCCAAGAGGAAGCTCCTAGACACGACGAGGTGGCAAGAGCTCGGAGGAACGGACGAAACTGTGGGTCCCAATTGCCAGAGCGCGTGAACGGGCATGCCAGCCGCGTGGTCACCGTGTGAACGCAACGATGCCATGCGCTCTGGTCGTCCAAACCGTGTCTGGTCGATTGGTCATTCATCAGATAGCTGCAATGAGCAAAGGGACAAGGGCAGGGACCCATTAAGTGACTACAGCTAGCTTAAAGACAATACTGCAGCAAGGTGTTTGTGATGAACTGGGGGAGTTTCACCTGGGGACAGGGTCTAAGATTTGTCTGGGGTTGATCACTTACTAAGATGATCATTGTGGCAGGGTTTCAGCTCAAATGGAGGAGTTAAACTAGCACTTGCTTCGCAATGTACCCCACTGGACAGAAATACAAAAGTTGAAGCTGTGCGCAAATGGTTGACCGGATTGAGCTGAAATTTGGTGGAGAGCTATAATTAGGGTATATGAAGGCACTGTAAAAGTTTAATACCATTTGGATAAATAAAAATGGTACTTGCTTCACAGTGCTTCTCTCTAGATAGAATCTTGGGAAAATTGTAGAGAAATAATGACAAGATGAAATAAGCTCAAATTTGGTGGAAAGAACAAAATACTATGATTGAGTATATCAATAAAGAGCTTGATGATTTTAATAAGGAAGTTATTGGTCTTAAATCTCAACTCATTCATATTGAAAGTTTAGTAGGACAAATATTTGATATACAAACTACGTTAATAAATAGGATGGCTGCTAAACCTGAATCTTTGAATCATGATGAAGATCCTAAAGTGATTGGGCTTGATAAAGAAGGGACTGGAGATGAGTCAACTATAGCTAGAAGGCGTCCCAATAATTTGGAGGGTGAAGATCTTAATAAAAAAATTGATAAAAGTGGGTTTGGCGAGGTCAAAACTTTAACTAGTGATGAGCCCAATCTTTTGGATTTCAAGGACTTTAATTATGATAATTGTTCTTTGATTGATTGTATTTCCTTGTTACAATCTATATTTAATTCACCTCATGATTATAGTCAAAATAAAGCTTTTACTAAACATATCCTTGATGCTATGATGAAATCTTTTCAAGAAAAACTTGAGTTGGAAGTTTCAATCCCTAGAAAGCTTTATGATGAATGGGAACCTACTATTAATATTAATATTAAAGATTACGAGTGCAATGCTTTATATGATTTTGGTGCTAGCGTTTCCACTATTCCAAAAACTTTATGTGATGTGCTAGGTTTCCATCAACTTGATGATTGTTATTTAAATTTGCATTTAGCGGATTCCACTATTAAGAAACCTGTGGGAAGAATTCGTGATGTTCTTATTGTTGCAAATAGGAATTATGTGCCCATAGATTTTATTGTGCTTGACATAGATTGCAATCCTACATACCCTATTATTCTTGGTAGACCTTTCCTTAGAATGATTGGTGCAATTATTGATATTAAAGAAGGAAACATTAGATTTCAATTTCCTTTAAGGAAGGGCATGGAACACTTTCCAAGAAAGAAAATTAAGTTGCCATATGAATCTATTATGAGGGCCACTTATGTATTGAATACCAAAGATGACAATACCTAGATCTATGCAATATGCCTAGCTAGGGGCGTAAAACAATAGCGCTTGTTGGGAGGCAACCCAATTTTATTTTACATTTTATGTTGTTTGCTTCTGTTTTTCAATAAATATGCAATTATACTTCTGTTATAATTGTGTTTTAATGTTTTAGTTAGTGTTTGTCCCAAGTAAGACCTTTGGGATGATTTGGAAGATCATTGATTTGATTCTGAGAAAAAACAGAAACTTTTGCATCCAGTATTAGAATTGTTAAAATTTGCTGGAACGTTGAAAAATTCTGATTTTTTTAGATAAGATTTATATAAAGATTTCCTACGTTTTGCTAATTTTTCAGAATTTTAGGAGTAACATAATTATGATCTTAATTCGGGTCTTTACAGACTATTCTATTTTTGACAGATTCTGTTTTCATTGTGTTGTTCGCTTATTTTGATGGATCTATGGGTAGTATGGGGGGGTATGAGCCATGGTGAAGTTATAATACAGTAGATATAATGCAAATATAAAATTGGAATGAGTTTACAACAGTACCTAAAAGTGGAGATTTGTTTTATTATACTAACGGATCTCACGAGTTTTCTGTTGAGTTTTGTGTTGTGAAGTTTTCATGTTTTGGGTAAAGTTTCGATGGACTATGGAATAAGGAGTGGCAAGAGCCTAAGCTTGGGGATGCCCAAGGCACCCCAAGGTAATATTCAAGGACAACCAAGCATCTAAGCTTGGGGATGCCCCAGATGGCATCCCCTCTTTTGTCTACGATCCATCGGTAAATTACTTCAGGCTATATTTTTATTCACTCCATGATATGTGTTTTGCTTGGAGCGTCTTGTATTATATGAGTCTTTGCTTTATTTGATTTTTAGTTTGCCACAATCATCCTTGCTGTACACACTTTTTGAGAGGGACATACATCAATTGTGAATTTATTTGAATACTCCATGTGCTTCACTTATTTTTTTTGAGCTAGGTAGTTGCTCTAGTTCTTCACTTATCTTTTAGAGCACGGCGGTGGTTATATTTTGAAGAAATTGATGAACTCTCATGCTTCACTTATATTATTTTGAGAGTCTTATAAATAGTACGACAATTTTCTTAGGTTATGAATTTAGTCCTAATATGATGGGTATTCAAGAGGGATTTAATAAAAACTTTCATGAAGATCATTGAATATATGAGAAGTTTGATTCCTTGCATTTGTTTTGAGATATAAAGATGGTGATATTAGAGTCATGCTAGTGAGTAATTGTGGTTTAGTAAGAATATTTGTGTTAAGGTTTGTGATTCTCGAAGCATGCACGTATGGTCTCTCGTTATGCGATGAAGTTGGAGCATGATTTATTTTTTATTGTCTTCCTTATGAGTGGCGGTCGGGGACGAGCGATGGTCTTTTCCTACCAATCTATCCCCCTAGGAGCATGCATAGTAGTACTTTGCTTCAAGGGCTAATAAACTTTTGCAATAAGTATGTGAGTTCTTTATGACTAATGTTGAGTCCATGGATTATACGCACTCTCACCCTTCCGCATTTTTCTACCCTCTTCGGTACCGTGCATTGCCCTTACTCACCTTGAGTTGTGGTGCAAACATCGCCGGTGCATCCAAACCCCGTGATATGATACGCTCTTTCACACATAAGCCACCTTATATCTTCCTCAAAACAGCCACCATACCTACCTATTATGGCATTTCCATAGCCATTCCGAGATATATTGCCATGCAACTTCCACCGTTCCATTTTATTATGATACATACCATCATTGTCATATTGCTTTGCATGATCATATAGTTGACATAGTATTTGTGGCTTGGCCACCGTTCGTATTTTTTATACATGCCAAGATAAATCATTGCACATCCCGGTACACCGCCGGAGGCATTCATATAGAGTCATATTTTTGTTCTAGTATCGAGTTGTAATTCCTGAGTTGTAAGTAAATAAAAGTGTGATGATCATCATTATTAGAGCATTGTCCCATGTGAGGAAAGGATGATGGAGACTATGATTCCCCCACAAGTCGGGACGAGACTCCGGACTTAAATAAAAAAGAGGCCAAAGAGCCCAAAAAAAGAGGCCAGGAGCCCAAAATAAAAAAAGAGAAAAAAAGAAAAAAATAAGAGAAAAAGAGAGAAGGGACAATGTTACTATCCTTTTCCACACTTGTGCTTCAAAGTAGCACCATGTTCCTCATGATAGAGAGTCTCCCATTTTTTCACTTTCGTATATTACTAGTGAGAATTTTTCATTATAGAACTTGGCTTGTATAATCCAATGATGGGCTTCCTCAAATGCCCTAGGTCTTCTTGAGCAAGCAAGTTGGATGCACACCCACTTAGTTTTCTTTTGAGCTTTCACACACTTATAGCTCTAGTGCATCTGTTGCATGGCAATCCCTACTCCTTGCATTGACATCAATTGATGGGCATCTCCATAGCCCATTGATTAGCCTTGTCAATGTGAGACTTTCTCCTTTTTTTGTCTTCTCCACACAACCTCCACCATCATATTCTATTCCACCCATAGTGTTATATCCATGGCTCAAGCTCATGTATTGCATAAGAGTTGAAAAAGCTGAAGCGCGTTAAAAAGTATGAACCAATTGCTTGGCTTGACATCGGGGTTGTACATGATAAATACTTTGTGTTAAGAAGATAGAGCATGACAAGATTATATGATTTTGTAGGGATAACTTTCTTTAGCCATGCTATTTTGAGAAGACATGATTGCTTTTTAGTATGCTTGAAGTATTATTTTTTATGTCAATATTAAACTTTTGTTTTGAATCTTATGGATCTGAATATTCATGCCACATTAAGAAAGATTACATGATAAATATGTTAGGTAGCATTCCACATCAAAAATTCTATTTTTATCATTTACCTACTCGAGGACGAGTAGGAATTAAGCTTGGGGATGCTTGATACGTCTCCAACGTATCTATAATTTTTTATTGTTCATGCTATTATATTATCCATCTTGGATGTTTTATATGCATTATTATGCTATTTTATACCATTTTTTGGGACTAATGCTGCTTCTTGAGCTTTCGTTGATTTTTCCCTTGAAGAGGAAAGGGTGATGCAACAAAGTAGAGATAAGTATTTCCCTCAGTTAAGAGGTATCAATCCAGTAGGAGGCACAAGCAAGTCTTCAATATATGCACCTGCACAAACTAACAAACACTTGCACACAACACGAAAAAGGGGTTGTCAATCCCTTCACAGTCATGAACAAGAGTGAGATCTAATAGAGATAGTTATAAAATATAAATAAAAGAGCAAACTAAATTAAATATAAATAAATTGCATCAAGGTATTTTTGGGATTTTTGGTTTATAGATCTGAAAATATTCGATGGAAAATAGACCCGGGGGCCATAGGTTTCACTAGAGGCTTCTCTCTTGAAAGAAAACATACGGTGGGTAAACAAATTACTGTTGAGCAATTGATAGAAAAGCACATAATTATGACGATATCTAAGGCAATGATCATGAATATAGGCATCACGTTTGTGACAAGTAGACCGAAACGGTTCTGCATCTACTACTATTACTCCACACATCGACCGACTCCTGCCTGCATCTAGGGTATTAAGTTCATAAGAACAGAGCAACGCTTTAAGTAAGATGGCATGATGTAGAGGGATAAACTCAAGAAATATGACATAAACCCCATCCTTTTATCCTTGATGGCAACAATACAATACGTGCCTTGCTACCCCTTGTGTCACTGGGTGAGGACACCACAAGATTGAACCCAAAACTAAGCACCTCTCCCATTGCAAGAAAAACCAATCTAGTTGGCCAAATCAAACTGATAGTTCGAAGAGAAATACAAAGATATCTTAATCATGAACAAAAGAGTTCAAAGAAGACTCAAATAATATTCATAAATAATCTGATCATAAATCCACAATTCATTGGATCTCAACAAACGCACTGCAAAAGAAGATTACATCGGATAGAACTCCAAGAACATCGAGGAGAATATGGTATTGAGATCAAAGAGAGAGAAGAAGCCATCTAGCTATTAGCTATGGGCCCCTAGGTCTGTGGTAAACTACTCACGCTTCATCGGAAGGGCAGCAAGGTTGATGTAGAGGCCCTTCGTGATCGAATCCCCCTCCGGCAGAGTGCCGAAAAAGGCCCCAAGATGGGATCTCACGGGAACAGAGGCTTGCAGCGGCGGAGAAGTATTTTGGTGGATGCTTCTGATGTTTGGGGAATATTTGAGAATATATAGAGCTGGAATTAGGGTCAGGGGACTCCCGAGGGGCCCACAAGCCAGGGGGCGCCCCCCTGGGGCTCGCCCTAAGGGCTTGTGGCCTCCTCGGGACTCTACTGGCCCTCTCTCCAAGTCTCCCGGGTGTCTTTTGGTCCAAGAAAAATCATCGTAAAGTTTTATTCCGTTTGGACTCCGTTTGATATTCCTTTTCTATAAAAGTCAAAAACAAGGAAAAAACAGAAACTGGCACTAGGCTCTAGGTTAATAAGTTAGTCCCAAAAATAATATAAAATAGCATGTTAATGCATATAAAACATCCAAAACAGATAATATAATAGCATGGAACAATCAAAAATTATATATACGTTGGAGACGTATCCAGCATCCCCAAGCTTAATTCCTTCTCGTCCTCGAGTAGGTAAATGATAAAAACAGAAATTTTGATGGGAAATGCTACCTAACGTATTTACCAATGCAATTTTATTTATTGTGGCAAGAATATTCAGATCCATAAGATTCAAAACATAAGTTTAATATTAACATAAAAACAATAATACTTCAAGCATACTAATAAAGTAATCTGTCTTCTCAAAATAACGTGGCCAAAGAAAGTTATCCCTACAAAATCATATAGTTTGGCTATGCTCCATCTTCATCACACAAAGTATTTCATCATGCACAACCCCGATGACAATCCAAGCAATTGTTTCATACTTTTGGTGTTCTCAAACTTTTTCAACTTTCACGCAATACATGAGCGTGAGCCATGGATATAACACTATAGGTGGAATAGAATATGGTGGTTGTGGAGAAGACAAAAAGGAAGGAGAAAGTCTCACATCAACTAGGCAAATTAATGGGCTATGGAGATGCCCATCAATTGATATCGATGTAAGTGAGTAGGGATTGCCATGCAACGGATGCACTAGAGCTATAAGTGTATGAAAGCTCAAAAAGAAACTAAGTGGGTGTGCATCCAACTTGCTTGCTCATGAAGACCTAGGGCAATTTGAGGAAGCCCATCATAGGAATATACAAGCCAAGTTCTATAATGAAAAATTCCCACTAGTATATGAAAGTGACAAAATAGGAGACTCTCTATCATGAAGAACATGGTGCTATTTCAAAGCACAAGTGTGGAAAAAGGATAGTAACATTGTCCCTTCTCTCTTTTTCTCTCATTTTTCTGTTTGGGCTTCTTTGCCTCTCTTTTTTATTTGGGTTTCTTTGGCCTCTTTTATTATTTTTAAAGTCCGGAGACTCATCCCAACTTGTTAGGGAATCATAGCTTCCATCATACTTTCCTCACATGGGACAATGCTCTAATACTGATGATCATCACACTTTTATTTACTTACAGCTCAAGAATTACAACTCGATACTAGAACAAAAATATGACTCTATATGAATGCCTCCAGCGGTATACCGGGATGTGCAATGATCAAGAGTGACATGTATAAAAAATATGAACGGTGGCCAAGCACAAATACTATGCCAACTACATGATCATGCAAATCAATATGACAATTATGGTATGTGTCATAATAGAACGGAACAGTGGAAGTTGCATGGCAATATATCTCGGAATGGCTATGGAAATGCCATAATAGGTAGGTATGGTGGCTGTTTTGAGGACGGGTATATGGTGGGTTTAATGCACCGGCGAAAGTTGTGCGGTACTAGAGAGGCTAGCAATGGTGGAAGGGTGAGAGTGCGTATAATCCATGGACTCAACATTAGTCATAAATAACTCACATGCTTATTGCAAAAATCTATTAGCCATCAAAACAAAGTACTACACACATGCTCCTAGGGGGATAGATTGGTAGGAAAAGACCATCGCTCGTCCCCGACCGCCACTCATAAGGAAGACAATCAAAGAATAAATCATGCTCCGACTTCATCACATAACGGTTCACCATACGTGCATGCTACGGGAATCACAAACTTTAACACAAGTATTTCTACCAATCCACAATTACTCACTAGCATGAATCTAATATAACCATCTTTATATCTCAAAACAAATGCAAGGAATCAAACTTCTCATATATTCAATGCTCTTCATGAAAGTTTTTATTATATCCCTCTTGAATACCCATCATATTAGGACTAAATTCATAACCTAAGAAAATTGCCATACTATTTATAATACTCTCAAAATTGTCAGGACCGGATTTCGGGAACACAAAATATCCCAGAAATTAAACCCCTCGTGTTACCACCAGCCCAGGATTACTGTTACTGGTGGACACGTCCTTGTTACAGATTACCAAGCAATTACAAGAATTGGATACAAGACCATGAAGGTCTAATGATACAACAATGATTCTGGCGATGGATGACGGAAGTGACTCGTGGTTCTCCAACGTCGACGGGGCTCCATTCCCACAGGAACAGCTGACCGGGATAATTCCTATCCGTGTGGTTGCTATCCTAGGCTCCGCACGGTCGTCGCTGTGGTACTCCATGTAGAACTTCTGACCTGGCCACGTAAATAGCCAGGGACAAGCCCGTGAGTACGTTTGAATGTACTCGCAAACATCATGAACAAAAGATATACTGAATGCAACAGATAAAAATATATGATCATGATGAGCCAAACTATATGCATATGCTCATGCTGACTGAAATTTAAATCATGACAATAAAATGATATGAACGTGAACATAGCATGTTAGTCATGATCAAACTTATTAGAAATAAAGCAAATGAATGCCACGGGTAGTCTAGCCAGCCCAAGTGACACTCAGCAAAATAAAAGAAATGCCAATCGGGTGTCCACAAGAGTAGTGGCGGGGCCGCCTGTAAACTCGAGGGACTCCATGAAGAGGTCTTGAAAAGAAATGCCAGTCGGGTGTCAAGTGACGCCACGGTCGGACTTGAAGAGAAATGCCAATCAGGTGTCCACAAGAGTAGTGGCGTGATAAACCGCCTGTGAACTCGAGGGACGCCACGAGAGGTCTTGAAAATAAAATTGAGTGCCCGGGGTAGTCTAGCCAGCCCCTGAGACACTCAGGAAAATACAAAATATGAGAAAAGGGTTAGTCCTCAATAATATGCATAACCATAATAATATTAATATGCATAGCAAAATATTCATGGTAGCATCAGGGTGTCAATAATTACCCTGCAAAATATTTCAGGCATATCATGATTATTTTCCTCCGGAGACCGACACTTAACCAACCCAGACTGTAGTCCTTAACCACGGACATGGCTATTCGAATAGGTTTAAACTCTGCAGAGGGTGTACTCTTTACCCACAAGTATAGGATTTCTTTAGCCAGTACCGTGACACTGGCTAATTCCCATTACGGTCTTTGGGTTGAAAACGCGCCTGACCAGCACACACCAGATTAACTTTCCGGATGCCAGGAATCACCCAAAGCATCGTTCAAGAAAAACTTTAAGGCGGAGAGACCAACGTCCTGCATGGGATCACTATTCATACGTGCGGATTAAAGGGGTGCCCCCCTCTCAGTCACAACTGGAAACACCCATGCCCCCTGACCCGATGACAGGATTTAGTCCACCAACATGGAAACCCTCATCGTAGCCCTCTATGTGGTGTGTGCACGGAAAGGGGTTAACAACTTACTAAACCATACCCCACCTGTGGCAGGGACAAGTGGCAACACGAATCAAGTATGGGGGTTACCGGAACAAGACTCAATCTACGGTCGACTCAGGAGGTTTAATTTTTCCTGCAGTGGTTAGCACAATATGATTCCTCGGTAGTACCCAACAGGGTCACCACCTGACATGTCCCGACATGCCCTTACTGATCATTCTCGTCACCACAAGAATTCAGTCTCACGGTCACTTTACTCGTGACTGATTCTTCCTGCAGATTAGTCCGGACCGGCACAGGCATATGTGACAAATAAAATAGCATGCTTACTCATACTACAAAGATGTCAGCAAAATGGTCATGGATCATGCATGCCAAAATAGCTATATGCCAAATTTTATTTGAATTCAAATTATTCATAACACCACTATTCATGCAAATAACCAACCATGCATTCACCATATCAAGTGTTCAAGATGCTTGCCTTAAGTATGCAGAAAGATTGGGGCACTCCAAAAGTTTGAATTTTTTATCTCCCCTCCATTTCCTATTTCCAAAAAAATTTAAATTACCATATAAACAAAAACAGTGCTAAAAAGTGTTTCAAATATTTTTGAAATAAATGTTAAAATAAACTAGATGAAATATAAGGAATTACAAAAAAAGAATCAATTTATTCGGAGTTCATATGATTTACTTATGGAATTTCTAAGTTGAAATAAATGATTAAAAGGACTATTTAATAGATCCAGTAGGAACAAGGCTTAGGAAAAATGTTCACCTAATTTAGATAAATAGAGAATGATTTTATAAGACTGTAAAAATTTGAATCACTGGATTTAGATTTGAAATGGTCACTGAGTAATTATTTGAAAATTGCTGGAAAAAGATAAAGAAAAAGGCTGAGGAAGGCCCTGTGCGTGTTTTAGTCGGACGGCGTCACTGGGCCGGGCCCAGTCGCCCAGCCGCACGGGAGGCCGCGCGGGCGTGACTTCCAGCTACTGACGATGGGCCCGCCTGGCCCACCGGTCAGTTTTGACTGGTCCACGTTGGCCTCCTCTCTCGCGGCAGAACACAGCGGAGCTCCAGTGCTCCTCGCCGGCGAACGGCGGCGCCGTTCGGGGCACCGAGCATACGAGCATGCTCCCATCGCCGAGGCGACCCCAGGGAGCTGCTCTGCGATCTCCGAAGATCACTATATCACCGACGACGAGCTTCCCCGGCAGACGGTGGTTACGGCCAGAAGAGGGCTTTCGTCCTCATTGCTTCTCCGGGGAAATTGAAGCGCAGAACGGAACCATGGGCTCGAGGTAGGGCTACTAGAGGGGAATTGGAGAGGAAGGGGCTCTGGAGGCGACGAATTTGGCAGAGAGCCGGCGACGAGTGCCTCGGCCAGAGACGAAGAAGACGACCCCGTCTGGTTGACTGGATGCTTGGGGAAGCTCACAGAGGAAGGTAGGGGGAAGGTGTGATGAGTAGGCAGTCTCGGGGTGGGATTTTATAGGGAGAAGGAGGTCGGTTACGAAGCTTACAGAGGACGGCACGTCGGCGGCGCCATTACTGGGATGGAGGAGGTGGTTGAGGGCGGTGTCACGGTCGGCGATGCCAGTGCGGTCGGTGGAGGGGGCGGTGGTCGGTAGTTAAGAAGGGGGTGCACTGGCGGGGTCGGGCGGTGCCATGCCCGAGTGGAAGACGACGACGGCGGCTCGGGATGGCATTGGTCAGTGCTAGGGTCAAGGGGAGGGTGTCGGCAAGATTCGCGGGTGTCTCGCGAAGCTCCTGGAGGTGCCCAACATGCGGAGCAGCAGCAGGGAGGGCAGCGCAGAGCGGTGCTGAAGCCTGCAATACTGGCGCTCTGGGCACGCTCTGTGCATGCATGCTACGTGCTCAACAAAACGCGAGGGGGCTCTACAGTGATCTAATCATGCTGGGTTTTGGCAGGCGGATGCTCCTGGAGATCCCAGAGATGATGGACAAGATGGTTTGTCCATATGATCAAGTTCCTAATGTAGTTTTGATAGGTAGCCAAATTCTGTCATGCACATGAGCTGTTTGATAAAATGCTAGGGCAATCTAGGGGACTTTGCTGGGTGTGAAATTTACCAGGATGGTGTCTCCTTAGTGGGTATAGATGATGGCGGAGTTGTTTTGGCAAAAAGAGATACTTGCTAATGCAAGTTTTAACAGAATTCATTTCTAGACAGAAACTATAGGAGGATATTTGGTGGACTTCCAAGATGCAAACTGAGCTGATCTTCTGTACTTAAGGGTTTGGTTGGAAGGACTATAGGTGGGAAATTTTTCAGAATTATTGAAGTAACAGAAAATTGGGTTGTAGTAGAAACTCAACTTCAGGACAGAATTGATAAGAGGTTGTTTCACTCAAAATTTCCAAAACACCAGGTTGGGTTTTTACATAAAAGTGATATGTGGGCATCACATGACCCCCCATATTTTTTTGTGGAATTTTTAGAGAATTATTTAAAATAGTCGTAGTGCAACAGAGGCATTTAAAGAATTGAAAATGCTATTAAAAGAATTATTTAGATGCAAATTTTATTTTGAAAATACTTCCTACTGTTATTAAAATAATAATGAAATGGTTTATCAAAGCTCCCAAAGCCACAAAGTTTTACAAAAAAATTCTATTTGGAGGGAAGAATTTTGGAAAACAGAAAGGACTCTGAAAATAATAAAAGACCTAATATAATTCAAAATTTTAATTCTGGCCATATTTTACTTAATAAAATCATGGTTGAATTTTTGGGGTGTTACAAAAATAATATAAGTGAAGCATGAGAGTTCATCAATTTCTTCAAAATATAACCACCGCCATGCTCTAAAAGATATAAGTGAAGCACTAGAGCAAACTGCCTAGCTCAAAAGATATAAGTGAAGCACATAGAGTATTCTAATAAATTCATGATTATAGTGTGTCCCTCTCAAAAGGTGTGTACAGAAAGGATGATTGTGTCAAACTAAAAAGCAAAGACTCATATCATACAAGACGCTCCAAGCAAAACACATATCATGTTGTGAATAAAAATATAGCCTCAAGTAAATTTACCAATGGATTGAAGACAAAAGAGGGGATGCCATCCGGGGCATTCCCAAGCTTAGATGCTTGGTTGTCCTTGAATATTATCTTGGGGGGCCTTGGGAATACCCAAGCTTAGGCTCTTGCCAATCGTTATTCCATACTCCATCAAATCTTTACCCAAAACTTGAAAACTTCACAACCCAAAACTCAACAGAAAACTCATAAGATCCGTTAGTATAATAAAATAAATCACCACATTAGGTACTGTTGTGAACTCATTCTAAATTTATATTGGTGTTATATCTACTGTATTCCAACTTCTCCATGGTTCATACCCCCCGATACTACCCATAGATTCATCAAAATAAGCAAACAACACATAGAAAACAGAATCTGTCAAAAACAGAACAGTCTGTAGTAATCTGGAGATTTAGTATACTTCTGTAACTCCAAAATTTCGGAAAATTTAGGAAAATTTAGGCAATTTGTATATAAATATTTTGTAAAAACTTTAGATCAAAATCATGTTTATGCGATTTTCTAAATTTCTGGCAATGAGCACAGAAGTTTCTGTTTTTCAGCAAGATCAAATCAACTATCACCATAGACCATCCCAAAGGTCCTACTTGGCTCAAACACTAATTAAAATACCAAAACACAATTACTACAGAGGTAATAATGTGTATTTATTAAAAAACAGAACCAAAAACAAAAAACATAAAAATAAAATTGGGTTGCCTCCCAACAAGCGCTATTGTTTAACGCCCCTAGCTAGGCATAAAACATAGATCTTAATCATTGAAATAGAAGTGAGGGAGATCATCCATGCTCATCTCATACTCCCTCCTCTCGGCAGCAAGCTTTCTTTGTGGTAGGCAAAAATAATCAAAGGTTCTAAATTTAATAGGGTAAGGATCTATAAGATCAAGTTTGGGAGGAATAGGATCCTCCTTCGGCCCTTTGTACTTGATAATTATTTCTTCATTATAAACATTCCTTTGAGTGAATTCTCTAAGTTTATCTCTTAGCACAAACCCAAATCCGTTATTTTGTATAGCAAAATTGTCATTGTGTTCAGAAATCTTATCAACCAAAACATCGGGAGGAACTTTCTTTCTTAAGTTTTCATTATAAGCAGCATAATCTAGGGATTGGAATCTCATTATTTCTTATTGATTAAAAAGGATCTCCTCTATGGGAGGACAACCACTATTGATATTATAATGAGAAAATATTTCATCCGCTTCTTTTAAAATAAACCTAACTCATGAGCTAGGAATATGGTGGCAATACGGTTAATGGAAGGGTGATGAAAATTAGAGAATTCTAGGAAAACCCTTTGTATACACGGATGCATGTGAACAAATTGTCTTTCAAGTTCAATTACAAGCAAAGATATTGCATCTGCAAGGCTATTAGTTTCATTAAGGATTGACCCTCCTAGCATGGGTATCGTATCGGCACAAGTAAAGAAATCTTGAATAACACCTTTTCCAATAATATTACCGCTACCCATGCGGAGTTTTTTAGTATGCATGACAGTAGGTTCTTCATGAGGATCATTATTAGCAAAGTCATCAAAGTTTCCCTCAAGATTATTACTATCTTCTTCAACGATAACCTCCCCAGATTCAGACATGATGGCAAGAAACTAATATAGCACACAAGCAAACGAAAAGACGAAGGAAAAAAGGCGAATAAAAAGGCAAATATTTTTGTATTTTTCTAAAAATGGTTTAGAAGTGGGGGAGAGGAAAATGAGAGGCAAATGGCAAATAATGTAAGTGCAAGAGATGAGAGTTTGTGATGGGTGATGTCTACTATGCAACTTTATTCTTGTAGACTCGTGTTGGGCCTCCAAGCGCAGAGTTTCGTAGGACAGTAGCAATTTTCCCTCAAGTGGATGACCTAAGGTTTATCAATCCGTGGGAGGCGTAGGATGAAGATGGTATCTCTCAAACAACCCTGCAACTAAATAACAAAGAGTCTCTTGTGTCCCCAACACACCAAATACAATGGTAATTTGTATATGTGCACTAGTTCGGCGAAGAGATGGTAATAAAAGCGTAGTAATGATAGTAGATATTGGTTTTTGTAATAGGAACAATAAAAAATAGCAAGGTAGCAATTGATAAAACGGAGCACAAACGGTATTGCAATGCTTGAAAATGAGGCCTAGGGTCCGTACTTTCGCTAGTGCAATCTCTCAACAATGCTAATCTAATTGGATCATATAACCATCCCTCAACGTGCGATGAAGAATCACTCCAAAGTTCTTATCTAGCGGAGAACATAAGAAGAAATTGTTTGTAGCTATTCTTTCCGATCGATCTATCCAAGAGTTCGTACTAAAATAACACCAAGTTATTCTTTCCGATCGATCTATCAAGAGTTCGTACTAAAATAACACTAAGTTATTCTTTCCGATCGATCTATCAAGAGTTCGTACTAAAATAACACCAAAGCAAATTCAGATTCATAATACTCAATCCAACACAAAGAACCTCAAAGAGTGCCCCAAGATTTCTACCAGAGAAACAAAAGACGAGAACGTGCATCAACCCCTATGCATAGATTACCCCAATGTCACCTCGGGAATCCGTGAGTTGAGTACCAAAACATATCTCAAGTGAATCAATATAATACCCCATTGTCACCATGGGTATTCATATGCAAGACATACATCAAGTGTTCTCAAATCCATAAAAGTATACAATCCGATAAAATGAAATCTCAAAGGGAAAACTCAATTCACAACAAGATAGAGAGGGGAAAACACCATATGATCCAACTATATTAACAAAGCCCGCGATACATCAAGATCGTGACATCTCAAGAACACGAGAGAGAGAGAGAGATTAAACACATAGCTACTGGTACAAACCCTCAGCCCCGAGGGTGGACTACTCCCTCCTCATCATGGTGGCCGCCGGGATGATGAAGATGGCCACTGGTGATGATTTCCCCCTCCGGCAGGGTGCCGGAACGGGGTCTAGATTGTTTTTTCATGGCTACAGAGGCCTGCGTTGGCGGAACTTCTGATCTAGGGTTACCCTGAGGGTTTTTGGAATATTTGGGAATTTATAGGGCGAAGAGGCGGTGCGGGAGACCACCGAGGTGGGCACAACCCACCAGGGCGCGCCTAGGCCCCCAGGCGCACTCAGGTGGGTTGTGCCCCCCTCGGGGCACCCCTCTGGTACTTCTCTGGCCCATTGGATGTCTTCTGGTCCAAAAAAAATCTCCAACAAGTTTTGCTGCGTTTGGACTCCGTTTGGTATTGATTGTCTGCGATGTAAAAAACAAGCAAAAAACAACAAGTGGCACTGGGTACTATGTCAATAGGTTAGTCCCAAAAAATGATATAAAGTTGCTATAAAATGATTGTAAAACATCTAAGAATGATAATATAACAGCATGAATACTTCATAAATTATAGATACGTCGGAGACGTATCAGCATCCCCAAGCTTAATTCCTACTCGTCCTCGAGTAGGTAAATGATAAAAGAAATAATTTATGAAGTGTGAATGCTAGCAAAGTGCATAAGTTTGATCAATGATAATTTCAATCACTTTTCATAGCATCATAACAACAATTCTTTCTCATAAAACTGCTCATGTTAAAGTAGCAACCAATTCACATGTTAAGGTTCAAACAATGAATTCTTGAAACTCAACAACCTATATTCCTAGTCACCAAACAATTGCAATTCAACTTATTCAAGAGTCTAAGTAAGAGCTCCACATACTCAATCATCATATAGTCTTCCATGATTGCTAGTACTCAAAGCATATTCTTAGAACAAATAGCATCCATCGAACAGAGAGAAAGATAGGGGCTTAATGTTTCGCCTCCCAACTCATTTATCATAGAGATAATTGTCAACAATAATAAATCATGATCAAATATATCTGATTGGTCATATGTGCCTAGATCTTTCCCCACCACATGATGCTTGCCAACTAGAGAATAGTTGAGGTTGAAATGAGATTTCATACTATTAACTCTTTGCATAAAAGTAAATACTGAAAAGTAAAAGATAGGCCCTTCGCAGAGGGAAGCAGAGGTTGTCATGTGCTTTTTATTTGGATGCCCAAGCTCTTAATGCAAAGGAACATCACGTTATATTGCCCCTTATGATAGCAACCTTTATTATGCAGTCCGTCGCTTTTATTACTTTGCCATCACAAGTTCGTACAACGCTCAATTTTCCCTTACAATAAAAGATCAAACATATTTAGGAGCAATTTTTATTGCTTTATGCACCGATGACAACTTACTTGAAGGATCTTATTCAATCCATAGGTAGGTATGATGGACACTCATGGCAAGAAACTGGGTTTAAGGGTTTTTGGATGCACAAGTAGTATCTCTACTTAGTATGAATTTTTGGCTAGCAAAAGATCCTAGGCAAACACCACATGTTGGAGGATCCATGACAATATAACTTCTATGCAAATATACACAACCATAACTCATTACGTTGTCTTCCTTGTCCAACTTCAACTAATTTGCTCAAGTTTGAAAATAATTAATGGGTATTCACAATCATAGAAGATGTCCAAGATGATATATTTGCATGTGAAAGTTCTCTTCCTTATACTAATCATTCATGAATTGCTTGTATGACCAATATTGTGATTGTCAAACTTCAAAAGATTTCACTTTCTAAACCCAATGTGAAGCTACTACTAGGCATGATATAAACATATAATTTAAACTTCATGATATTCAATTCATTCAACAATTTACTCATAGGATATAAGTGAAGCACAAGAGTGAATAACAAACTACTCCAAAAATATATAAGTGAAGATCAAGCGAGTAGTTAAGTAAATGGGTAGCTATTTGAGGACTCTCTCTTATTTAAAAGTTTTAGATCTAAGTATTTTATTAAAACAGCTAGAAAAACAAAATAAAATGAAATTCTAAGAATAGCACACATCATGTGAAGAAGCAAAAACTTAGGCTCAACCGAGGCTAACCGATAATTGTTGATGAAAAAAGGAGGGATGCCTACCAGGGCATCCCCAAGCTTAGATGCTTGAGACTTCTTGGATTATTAACTTGGGATGCCTTGGGCATCCCCAAGCTTGAGCTTTTGTGTATCCTTAATTCCTTTTATATCACGGTTTCCTAAATCTTAAAAACTTCATCCACACAAAACTCAACAAGAACTCGTGAGATAAGTTAGTATAAATCAATGCAAAAACCTTATCATTCTCTACTGTAGCAAATCACTAAAATTATTATTCAAAATTGCATACTAAATGCCTCTGCATATTTAATACTCCTATCCTCAAATAGAATCATTAAACAAGCAAACATATGCAAACAATGCGAACATAACAGCAATCTGTCTAAATAGGACAGTCTGTAAATAGTGCAATTATACTCATACTTCCCTAACTCCAAAAATTCTGAAAATTTACCACACTTTATCAGAGCTTATTGTGCAAAAAGTTTCAACATTTTATGACATTCTGACTTTTCTGGATAATTATTGCAACAACGATAAACTTTCTGTTTTGAAACAGGAACTCATATATTTGAAAAATAAGCATGGTGATGGCTATCCTTGCCACTTTTATTGAAATAAAAGATGAAAAACATTATTCTAAATAACAGAAAGCAAATCCTAATAAAATAAAATGACTCTCCAAGCAAAACTCATATCATGTGACGAATGAAAATATAGCTCCAAGTGAGGTTACCGGTAATGTTGAAGACGAAAGAGGGGATGCCTTCCGGGGCATCCCCAAGCTTAGTTGCTTGGATCTTCCTTGAATATTACCTTGGGGTGCCTTGGGAATCCCCAAGCTCAGGTTATTGTCACTCCTTATTCTCCTCATATCGATATCTCACACAAAACTTGAAAACTTCAATCACACAAAACTTAACGGAACTTCGTGAGATGGGTTAGTATGATAAAGACAAATCATTCACTTTGGTACTGTCAAAAACAAGATTCATAATTGTTCTCACACAATTCCTACTGTACCTTATCATTTCTACAATTTATATTGAGCAATATAAGCCATAGAAACTAGAAAACAAGCAAACTATGCATTGAAAACAGAATCTGTCAAAAACAGAATAGTACGTAAAAATCTGAATTAATGTCATACTTATGTAACTACAAATGTTCTGAAAAATTAGGACAACGTAGAAAATTTGTATATCCATTAACCGTAAAAAATTAAGAATTTTTCCACGTTCCAGTAAAAGACAAGAATTTATGCACTTGACGCAAAAGTTTCTGTTTTTGCACAGAATCAAGTCAACTATCATCCACACTATCCCAAAGGCTTTACTTGGCACTTTATTGAAACAAAAGCTATAAAACATGATTACTACAGTAGATTAATCATGTGAACATACAAAAAAATAGGTAAAAGTGTTGGGTTGTCTCCCAACAAGCGCTTTTCTTTAATGCCTTTTAGCTAGGCATGGTGATTTCAATAATGCTCGCATAAAAGATAAGAATTGAAACACAAAGAGAGCATCATGAAGCATATGACTAGCACATTTAAGTCTAACCCACTTCCTATGCATAGGGATTCTGTGAGCAAACAATTTATGGGAACAAAAATCAACTAGCATAGGAAGGCAAGACAAGTGCAACTTCAAAACGTTCAACATATAGAGAGGAAACTTGATATTATTGCAATACCTACAAGCACATGTTCCTCTCTCATAA
The DNA here is from genome assembly GCA_011799875.1 of Thinopyrum elongatum. NCBI lineage: Eukaryota > Viridiplantae > Streptophyta > Magnoliopsida > Poales > Poaceae > Thinopyrum > Thinopyrum elongatum. The sequence goes on along the minus strand of CM022300.1, from coordinate 470,135,850 downwards.
TAATTTTCAGTAGCATCATGAATGAATTTAACAATATAGCTATCACATAAAGCATTCTTTTCATGATCCACAAGCATAGAATTTTTATTACTCTCCACATATGCAAATTTATTCTCATGAATAATAGTGGGAGCAAACTCAACAAAATAACTATCATGAGATTGAAAATTAAAATCAAGATGACAAGTTTCATGGTTCTCATAATTATTTGTAGCATACATGTCATCACCATAATCATCATAGATAGGAACTTTGTTTTCATAATCAATTGGAACCTCTTCCAGAATAGTGGATTCATCATTAAATAAAGTCATGACCTCTCCAAATCCACTTTCATCAATGTAATCATCATAAATAGGAGACATGCAATCATCATAATAAATTTTCTCATCAAAACTTGGGGGACTAAAAATATCATCTTCATCAAACATAGCATCCCCAAGCTTATGGCTTTGCATATCATTAACATCATGGATATTCAAAGAATTCATACTAGCAACATTGCAATCATGCTCATCAATTATGCCAAACATTTTATTGAATTCTTCTTCTATCAATTGAGCACAATTTTCCTTTCCATCATTTTCACGAAAGACATTATAAAGATGAATAATATGAGACCACCTCAATTCCATTTTTTTTGTACTTTTCTTTTTATAAACCAAACTAGTGATAAAACAAGAAACTAAAAGATTCAATTGCAAGATCTAAAGATATACCTTCAAGCACTCACCTCCCCGGCAACGGCGCCAGAAAAGAGCTTGATGTCTACTACGCAACTTTATTCTTGTAGACTCGTGTTGGGCATCCAAGTGCAGAGTTTTGTAGGACAGTAGCAATTTTCCCTCAAGTGGATGACCTAAGGTTTATCAATCCATGGGAGGCGTAGGATGAATATGGTCTCTCTCAAACAACACTGCAACCAAATAACAAAGAGTCTCTTGTGTCCCCAACACACCAAATACAATGGTAATTTGTATAGGTGCACTAGTTCGGCGAAGAGATGGTAATAAAAGCGTAGTAATGATAGCAGATATTAGTTTTTGTAATAGGAACAATAAAAAACAACAAGGTAGCAATTGATAAAACGGAGCACAAAAGGTATTGCAATGCTTGAAAATGCGGCCTAGGGTCCGTACTTTCGCTAGTGCAATCTCTCAACAATGCTAATCTAATTGGATCATATAACCATCCCTCAACGTGCGATGAAGAATCACTTTGATACGTTTCCAACGTATCTATAATTTATGAAGTATTCATGCCATGTTTACAACAATTTTATATGCTTTTGGTATGATTTGATTAGAACTAACCCGGACTGACGCTGTTTTCAGCAGAACTACCGTGGTGTCGTTTTTTGTGCAGAAATAAAAGTTCTCGGAATGGGCTGAAAATTTACGGTGATTTTTTATGGACCAAAAGAGACCCTCGACGCACAAGAGTTGGGCCAAAAGAGTCCCGAGCCAACGACAAGGTGGAGGGCGCGCCCACCCCCATAGGGCACGCCCCCTACCTTGTCGCTACCCCGTGGACCCCCCTGACTTGAAACCGACGCCAAAAATTCCTATAAATCCAGAAACCCCCAGAAAGAAACCTAGATCGGAAGTTCCGCCGCCGCAAGCCTCTGTAGCCACCAAAAACCAATCGGGGCCCTGTTCCGGCACCCTGCCGGAGGGGGAAACCACCACCGGTGGCCATCTTCATCATCCCGACGGTCTCCATGACGAGGAGGGAGTATTTCACCCTCGGGGCTGAGGGTATGTACCAGTAGCTATGTGTTTGATCTCTCTTTCTCTCTCGTGTTCTTGATTTGGCACGATCTTAATGTACCGCGAGCTTTGTTATTATAGTTGGACCATATGGTGTTTCTTCCCTCTCTATCTCTTGTTGTGATGAATTGAGTCTTGCTCTTTGAGGTTTTGTTATGTTGGATTGAGTATTGGATTTGAGAACACTTGATGTATGTCTTGCGATGGGATATCAGTGGTGACAAATGGGATGTTCTATTGATTCACTTGATGTATGTTTTGGCACTCAACTCTCGGATTCCCGAGGTGACATTGGGGTAATCTATGCATAGGGGTTGATGCATGTTTTCGTCCTACGTTCTTCGATAAAAACTTTGGAGTGATTCTTTGTTGCATGTTGAGGGATTGTTATATGATCTAATTATGTTATCATTGTTGAGAGAACTTGCACTAGTGAAAGTATGAACCCTAGGCCTTGTTTCTAAGCATTGCAATACCATTTTTGCTCACTTTTGTTACTAGTTACCTTGCTGTTTTTATATTTTTAGATTACAAAAACCTATATCTACTATCCATATTACACTTGTATCACCATCTCTTCGCCGAACTAGTGCACTTATATAATTTACCATTTTATTGGGTGTGTTGGGGACACAAGAGACTCTTTGTTATTTGGTTGCAGGGTTGTTTGAGAGAGACCATCTTCATCCTACGCCTCCCACGGATTGATAAACCTTAGGTCATCCACTTGAGGGAAATTTTCTACTGTCCTACAAAACTCTGCGCTTGGAGGCCCAACACGAGTCTACAAGAAGAAGGTTGCGTAGTAGACATCAAGCTCTTTTCTGGCGCCGTTGCCGGGGAGGTGAGTGCTTGAAGGTATATCTTTAGATCTTGCAATTGAATCTTTTAGTTTCTTGTTTTATCACTAGTTTAGTTTATAAAAGAAAACTAAAAAAATGGAATTGAGGTTGCCTCATATGCTTCATCTTTTTAATGTCTTTCATGAAAATAAGGATTCCGATAATTGTGCTTAATTGCTACAAGAAGAAGTCTATAAAATGTTTGGCACTAAATTTTTGAATGATGAGCATGATTGCAATGTTGTTAGTATGAATTCCTTGAATATCCATGATGCTAATGATATGCAAAGCTACAAGCTTGGGGATGCTATGTTTGATGAAGATGATATTTTTAGTCCCCCAAGTTTTGATGAGAATATTTATTATGATGATAGCATGCCTCCTATTTATGATGATTATATTGATGAAAGTGGGTTTGGAAGAGTGTCAACTCTAGGTACTAATGATCCCACTATTTTGGAGGGTGTTGAATCTTTTCACAATATTGATAAAAGTGGATTTGGAGAGGTCATGACTTTATTTAGTGATGAATCCACTATTTCGGAAGAGGTTCCAATTGATTATGAGAACAAAGTTGCTATGTATGATGATTATTGTGATGACATGTATGCTATAAAGAATAATGATAACCATGAAACTTGTCATCATGATTTTAATTTTCAATTGGATTATGCCTCACATGATAGTTATTTTGTTGAGTTTGCTCCCACTACTATTCATGAGAATAAATTTGCCTATGTGGAGAGTAATAAAATTTCTATGCTTGTGGATCATGAAAAGAATGCTTTATGTGATAGCTATATTGTTGAATTCATTCATGATGCTACTGAAAATTATTATGAGAGAGGAACATATGCTTCTACATATTGCAATAATATCAAGTTTCCTCTCTATGTGCTAAAAGTTTTGAAGTTATGCTTGCTTTGCCTTCCTATGCTAGTTGATTCTTGTTCCCATAAATTGTTTGCTCACAAAATCCTTATGCATAGGAAGTGGGTTAGACTTAAATGTGCTAGTTATATGCTTCATGATGCTCCCGTTATGTTTCAATTCTTATCCTTCATGTGAGCATCATGGAAATCATCATGCCTAGCTTAAAAAGGCATTAAAGAAAAGCACTTGTTGGGAGACAACCCAATATTTATCCTTGCTGATTTTTAATAAATTTTTCATCTAGCCTCTTTTTAGATGTGGTTTTGTGTTTTGATTAGTGTTTGTGCCAATTAAAACCTTTGGGATGGCTTACGGTGATTGTTGATTTGATCTTGCTGAAAAACAGAAACTTTTTCTTCCAGTCACAGAATTTTAATAATTCACTGGAGCGTTGAAAAACCTTGAATTTTTTATACGAGATCGATATACAAATTGCCTCTGTTTTCCTAATTTTTAGGAAGCTTTGGAGTAACAGAAATATGAGCTTAATTCAGATCTTTACAGACTTTTCTGTTTTTGGCAGATTTTGTTTTCGATGCATAGTTTGCTTGTTTCCTAGTTTCTATGGCTTATATTGCTCAATATAAATTGTAGAAATGATAGGGTACAGTAGGTATCAGGTGATAAAAACTTTGAATCTTGTCTTGACAGTACCAAAGTGAATGATTTGTTTTATCATACTAACCCATCTCACGAAGTTCCGTTAAGTTTTGTGTGATTGATGTTTTCAAGTTTTGGGTGAGATATCGATATGAGGAGAATAAGGAGTGACAAGACCCTAAGCTTGAGGATGCCCAAGGCACCACAAGGTAACATTCAAGGAAGATCCAAGCAACTAAGCTTGCGGATGCCCCGGAAGGCATCCCCTCTTTCGTCTTCAACATTATCGGTAACCTTACTTGGAGCTATATTTTTATTCGTCACATGATATGAGTTTTGCTTGGAGCGTCATTTTATTTTATTAGGATTTTCTTGCTGTTATTTATAGTAATGTTTTTCAGATTTTATTTCAATAAAAGTGTCAAATATAGCCTTTACCATGGCTATTTTGCAAGTCTATATGTTGCTGTTTTGAAAACAGAAAGTTTCCTATCATTGTCTGAATTTTTATGGAAAGTCAGAACGTGATAAAATCTTGAAATTTTAACACAATGAGTAAAAACAATTTTTCTACAGTTTGGTAATTTTTCAGAATTTTGGAGGTAGTGAAGTATGAGTACAATTGCACTCTTTACAGACTGTCCTGTTTTGACAGATTGCTGTTATGTTTGCATTGTTTGCATATGTTTGCTTGTTTAATGATTCTATGTTAGGATAGGAGTATTAAATATGCAGAGGCATTTAGTATGCAATGTTCAATAATAATTTTAGTGATTTTCTACAGTAGAGAATGATAAGGTTTTGCATTTGATTTATACTAACTTTTCTCACAAGTTCTTGTTGAGTTCTGTGTGCATGAAGTTTTTAAGATTTAGGGAAACCGTGATATAAAAGGAATTAAGGAGACACAAAAGCTCAAGCTTGGGGATGCCCAAGTCATCCCTAGTTAATATTTCAAGAAGTCTCAATCATCTAAGCTTGGGGATGCCCCGGTAGGCATCCCACCTTTCTTCATCAAGAATTATCGGTTAGTATCGGTTGAGCCTAAGTTTTTGCTTCTTCACATGATGTGTGCTATTTTTAGAATGTCATTTTATTTTATTTTGCTTGCTGTTTGAATAAAATACTTAAGATATAAATTATTATTTTTGAGAGAGAGTCTTCACATAGCTACTTAATTATTTGACTACTCATTGATCTTCAGTTATAGCTTTTTGGAGTAGTTTGTCATTTACTCGTGTGCTTCACTTATATCCTATGACTAAATGGTTGAATGAATTGAATATCATAAATATGAAATTATATATGTTTCATATGCTTATCCCATGGGGAGTAATGAATTCACATATAAGAAGTAGAGGTGGTAAATTTATTGAAAGTTAGCAAACATAGTATTGGTCACTTGAACAATTCATGAAAGAATATTGAAGGAAGAGAGATTTCACATATAAATATACTATCTTGGACATCTTCTATGATTGTGAGCCCCATTAATTATTTTCAAACTTGAGCAAATTAGTTGATGTTGGACAAGGAAGACAACGTAATGAGTTATGCTTGGGTATATTTGTGTAGAAGTTATATTGTTATGGATCCTCCAACATGTGGTGCTTACTATTTAGAATCCTTTGCTAGCCAAAATTTCTGTACTAAGCGGGAATACTGCTTGTGCATCCAAAACCCTTAAACCCAGTTTCTTGCCATGAGTGTCCACCATATCTACCTATGGATTGAATAAAATCCTTCAAGTAAGTTGTCATCGGTGCAAAAAGCAATAAAAATTGCTCCTAAATATGTATGATCTTTTATTGTAAGGGAAAATAAGCGTTGTACGAACTTGTGATGGTAAAGAAATAAAAGCGACGGACTGCATAATAAAGGTTGCTATCACAAAGGGCAATACAATGTGACTTTCCTTTGCATTAAGGGTTTACACATCCAAAAATAAAAAAAGCATGACAACCTCTGCTTCCCTCTGCGAAGGGCCTATCTTTTACTTTTATGCAAGAGTCAATAGTATTCCTTCTCATTTCAACCTCAATTATTCTCTAGTTGGCAAGTACCATGTGGTGGGGAAAGATCGAAGCATATATGGCCATTCAAATATATTTGATCATGAATTATTATTGTTGACCATTATCTATATGATAAATAAGTTGGGAGGCGAAACACTAAGCCCCTATCTTTCTCTGTGTTCGATGGATGCTATTTGTTCTAAAAATATGCTTTGAGTGGTAGCAATCATGGAAGACTATATGATAGTTGAGTATGTGAAATTTGCTAAATCAAAGCTCTTACATAGACCCTTCCTGAAAATAAGATGAATTGCAATTGTTTGATGACTGAGAACATAGTTTGTTAGTTTTCAAGAAAGTTTATGATCTATGCTTTAACAAGTGAATAGCTTGCTACTTGATCATGAGAAGTTTTATGAGATGAGCTACTGTTTATGATTTATATTGATGCTAGAAAAAGTGATTGAAATTCTCATTGATCAAACTTGTGCACTTGCTAGCATTCACACTTCATAAATTATTTCTTTTATCATTTACCTACTCGAGGACGAGCAGGAATTAAGCTTGGGGATGCTGATACGTCTCCAACGTATCTATAATTTATGAAGTATTCATGCAATGTTTACAAAAAATTTATATGCTTTTTGTATGATTTGATTAGAACTAACCCGGACTGACGATGTTTTCAGTAGAACTACCGTGGTGTCGTTTTTTGTGCAGAAATAAAAGTTCTCGGAATGGGCTGAAAATTTACGGTGATTTTTTATGGACCAAAAGAGACCCTCGAAGCACAAGAGTTGGGCCAGAAGAGTCCCGAGTCAACGACAAGGGTGGAGGGCATGCCCCCCTACCTTGTCGCTGCCCCGTGGACCCCCCTGACTTGAAACCGACGCCAAAAATTCCTATAAATCGAGAAACCCCTAGAAAGAAACCTAAATCGGAAGTTCCGCCGCCGCAAGCCTCTGTAGCCACCAAAAACCCATCGGGACCCTGTTCTGGCACCCTGCCGGAGGGGGAAACCCCATCGGTGGCCATCTTCATCATCCCGGCGGTCTCCATGAAGAGGAGGGAGTAGTTCACCCTCGGGGCTGAGGGTATGTACCAGTAGCTATGTGTTTGATCTCTCTCTCTCTCTCGTGTTCTTGATTTGGCACGATCTTGATGTACCGCGAGCTTTGTTATTATAGTTGGATCATATGGTGTTTCTTCCCTCTCTATCTCTTGTTGTGATGAATTGAATCTTGCTCTTTGAGGTTTTGTTATGTTGGACTGAGTATTGGATTTGAGAACACTTGATGTATGTCGTGCGATGGGATATCTATGGTGAAAATGGGATGTTCTATTGATTCACTTGATGTATGTTTTGGCACTCAACTCGCGGATTCCCGAGGTGACATTGGGTAATCTATGCATAGGGGTTGATGCACGTTTTCGTCCTACGTTCTCCGATAGAAACTTTGGAGTGATTCTTTGTTGCATGTTGAGGGATTGTTATATGATCTAATTATGTTATCATTGGTGGGAGAACTTGCACTAGTGAAAGTATGAACCCTAGGCCTTGTTTCTAAGCATTGCAATACCGTTTTTGCTCACTTTTGTTACTAGTTACATTGCTGTTTTTATATTTTCAGATTACAAAAACCTATATCTACTATCCATATTACACTTGTATCACCATATCTTCGCCGAACTAGTGCACTTATACAATTTACCATTTTATTGGGTGTGTTGGGGACACAAGAGACTCTTTGTTATTTGGTTGCAGGGTTGTTTGAGAGAGACCATCTTCATCCTACGCCTCCCACGGATTGATAAACCTTAGGTCATCCACTTGAGGGAAATTTGCTACTGTCCTACAAAACTCTGCGCTTGGAGGCCCAACACGAGTCTACAAGAAGAAGGTTGCGTAGTAGACATCACACTCCAAAGTTCTTATCTAGCGGAGAACATAAGAAGAAATTGTTTGTAGCTATTCTTTCCGATCGATCTATCCAATTGTTCGTACTAAAATAACACCAAGTTATTCTTTCCGATCGATCTATCAAGAGTTCTTACTAAAATAACACTAAGTTATTCTTTCCGATCGATCTATCAAGAGTTCGCACTAAAATAACACCAAAGCAAATTTAGATTCATAATACTCAATCCAACACAAAGAACCTCAAAGAGTGCCCCCAAGATTTCTACCGGAGAAACAAAAGACGAGAACGTGCATCAACCCCTATGCATAGATTACCCCAATGTCACCTCGGGAATCCGTGAGTTGTGTACCAAAACATATCTCAAGTGAATCAATATAATACCACATTGTCACCACGGGTATTCATATGCAAGACATACATCAAGTGTTCTCAAATCCATAAAAGTATTCAATCCGATAAAACGAAATCTCGAAGGAAAAACTCAATTCACAACAAGATAGAGAGGGGAAACACCATATGATCCAACTATATTAACAAATCCCGCGATACATCAAGATCGTGATATCTCAAGAACACGAGAGAGAGAGAGAGAGATTAAACACATAGCTACTGGTACAAACCCTCAGCCCCGAGGGTGGACTACTCCCTCCTCATCATGGTGGCCGCAGGGATGATGAAGATGGCCACCAGTGATGATTTCCCCATCCGGCAGGGTGCCGAAACGGGGTCTCGATTGGTTTTTCGTGGCTACAGAGGCCTGTGGCGGCGGAACTTCTGATCTAGGGTTACCCCGAGGGTTTTTGGAATATTTGGGAATTTTGTAGCGACCCGACCCGAATGGATTGAAGTCTCTGTGCTTAAGTGTCATCCCTGGATTGGTATGCTGACACACACAATACTCGAGGATTTATAACAGAGGTAAGTCACATGTATAAAGTAACGTAAATACTATTACCTCAATCCAAATAGCGGAAGTAACAACAAAGTTGTGGAGTTCCCAACAACACCAACGGCAAAGTTGAGTGTAGACATCGTAACCCTAACGTATCACTTACTCGTTGTAAGAATCCTGCAACATGAGACGTTGCAGCCATGTAGGTCAGTACATTGAATGTACTGGCAAATTCACACCACAGAATAATGATGAAAATATCTATCTCCATATGCATATTTGGCTGGTGGAGGCTCTAAGTTTAATTTTGCATAACGCTAATTTTTTCCTACAACAAAGGAATAACTGTTTTATTCACTACCAAGTTTATGCCATTATTGAGAAGGTTCCTCCCACTCATTCCCAAAATTACCAAGTAATAATATTAATAACCCAATACATTAATTAAATAGAGTGATGGGATCAACAAAATATTCACTTCTAGATACTCAAGATGTCCATAACCGGGGACACGGCTAATCATGATTAGTTTGTACACTCTGCAGAGGTTTGCGCACTTTTCCCCACAAGACTCGACCGCATCCATGATCGGAAGATCGAGACATAGTCTTTCTGAAGCATTAACTCTCTACTCTGGGTAGATCGGTACACCTACTTTCCCCTACATCTGCTAGTCCACCTCTTCAAGAGCTCACACAACTTACTCAACTATGCCAGAGCCCATAATGGCTTGTGGCTGCACACGGAAGTTTCTAGGCATGAAAATATCATATGATCCCTTTGAGCCTGGGTGGCGGACCTAGGGTAATCACACGGGTACTCCGGGATTCCCTTGGGCAAGCACTGGTTTCTCCAGGTGCCCCAAACAATCCACCCAGTTGTGTATTAAAGTAGCCACCTTAAGTTTCCCTTAGATAAATTACTCTCGCAACTTTCATGAATCTCACATACCAGTCCCCGTCTACAAGCATGGCTAAGCAATATGAGCATAACGTATATTCCCGGGGTGAATCAAAAGGGTAATAGGTTCCTACCTCATCAACTACATAGCAACACCCACATATTCCCAATCCTACTCATGCAATATTTGAGGGTGAAACTAATGCAAGTAAAAATGGGTATAGAAAAATATGATCAAGGTGTGAACTTGCCTTGTACTGTTGATGAAGATCCTTCGCACTCATAATTCCTGATAGTTCTACTCGTCACACTCCGTTCAATCTATCGTAAGCAAGCAATTAATTGCACACATAAGAAATCACTCAAAACATCCAAAACAAACTAAGAAAAACACTTCGGAAAACTTCAAAACCATCAAATAAAGCTTCTAGACAGAAACATATTTTTAACAGTAGCAAAATTATGTGATTTTGATCTTAACAGAAAGTACATGTGATGAGCTTTGATTTGCAAAAAGAATCAATTAAATCAGATTTATAAAACTTAAGTTGTGATCGAAAGAAGTTCAAATTCAAATCTATTTGAAATCAAATTTTAAACTTTCAAAAATATGTTTAAGTTGTTTTACTGGATAGAGGGGGTCATAACGAAGAAGTGGGCGTTGGTTTCGTTGGATTTGGACAAACGAGTAAAAAGTTGTGATCGTTTGAAGATCAGGGACTAAACTGTAAGAAAACTATTCACGGATAGTTCACTGGCCAAAAAAATAAACTGGAAAAGAAAAAAAAATCTAACGAACGAACGTTCGCTAACAGAGACTAACGAACGAAAGCGTTCACTAACAGATCTAAACGAACGAACGTTCTCTAGTTAAACTAACCTAAATAAATAAACTGGTTAAAAGAAAAACCGAAACAAAAACCGGGTCGGGGCGACAGTTCTACCGGTTCGGTCGGTTCGGTGAGAAAAACCGGCAGCGGCGGTTAGCGGATCGGGTGGCGAGGCGGCAGACTCCGGCGGGGCGGGGCTAGCGGCGGCGCGGCGGCTACGGCGGTAGCGGCGCGGCGCTTGCGGCGGCGGCGGGTGCTGCTGCTGCTTGGGGCGGCGGCGGCTTGATGGGAGGGAGAGGGGTTAGGACGGCGGCTTATATAGGTGGGGGGGGGTGCGGCGGCCTTGGAGAAGGGGCAAGGCGGCGGCGGGCGGGGCTCGGACTCCTGCCGGAGTCCGGCTCGGGGACGGTGGAGGTAGGCGGCGCGGTGGTTGGGACGGCTGGGCTTCGGCCCAGTTCGGTCCGAAAGTTTTTTTTAAGAATTTTACAGAAAATAAAAATAAAACGATAAATAATAAAAATGTTATATAGGCATATTATATATCTAAATTTTCAGAAAAAGATTTTCTACAACGTAAACATTTTTCTAGCGTCAAATAAAATACACAAAAAATTTAAATAAAGCAAACAGTGCTACAGCTGCAATAAAACCCAATAAAAATCATTTAAAAAAATACCAAAATGATTTCAAATTTATTTCTCTCCAATTTTCTATTGAAGGGAATCATTTTACCCTATTTCCATATGTTTTATTGTTGGAGAAAAATAATTTGAATAAAAACCAAATAACTCCAAATTGAAAATAATTTCAAAGGGACTTTAAATTTGATTGTTTTAAACTTCCAACTCATATTTCATATAATTTGAAGAAGTCATTTTATGTCCTCTCATGAAAATCATTGAGTGGCATAAAGTTTCTGAAGTTGAAATATTTCCAAATGGAATTCAAATATTTAAAAAAAAAACCTTTTCATTTATTTAAATGGAAGTTGTCATGTCATCTCCACTCTAGGGTTTTGTATTTGAAAAGCATTTGAATTCATGGAGATCATAAATGCAAGATGAGAGTTTTGGGAAAGTCCTTTTATTCCCTCTCATTTAACTTTCAAAAAGTTTCAAATTTCACTCAATTTCACACAAGCAGCCATACCACAATCAAACAATCAATCAAAACTATTTATTTAATATAACATTCCAAAATTTAGAATTTTGGGATGTTACAAACCTACCACCCTTAAAATGAATCTCGCCCTCGAGATTCAGAGAGGCTAGAAAGAAAATAGGTTAGGTTTGGGGGTCTTCTAAAAAATCCATCAATTGTCACAGGGGGTATGGGGTGCTACCACCCTTAGAAACATCATTACGGTTCCATCAAAACTCATATACTCCATCCTTTTGGTTGACAGTGCCGATCTTCTCAGATCTTCAGGATAATTCCATCTCTGGGCTCTTCTGGTAGTGGCATAACCTTTTCCTCAATTCTTGGGTCCTTTCATCTTGGTAAGGTTCTTCTGTGACTGGGTCTTCTTAGCTGACGGGTCTGGCGTCAATACTAAACAACTATCAATATCTCATGGTGGTCAACAATTTATGGTTTCTCCTGCAGGAAATGGGTCTGGGCTTCATTCTTACCGTATGACCTACGATTGGCAACAGTTGCCTTGTACAAGGGGAAAAATTGTCATACCATTTTATGGTTTAAACAAGGTTTAATATCGCCGTCTCTCTACTATAGGCAAGTCACTCAGATTTACCATCCCATATAGCAAGGCGAATAATAAGAGTAAGTCGGTATGGTGATCAATCCATCCCGCACCCAAATCATTATCTTGTATATGGTTTAGTGAATCTCGCATTCTATCACTCGGTCATCCTCACAAGCATTGCAGAATTTCTCTTGTCGATGAACTAAGTTCGAATAAATCCATTGATTCTGCAAGCCAAACGAACATCTATCGTTTCTTCACATCTCTCAGGTTTTGCGTTACTCCTATAAGATCGTCTGTTGATAAAGTCGTATCTTCTTCCAGGGTTTTTCCTTCAGCAAGAGTGTGCTTGCTTCTTGGCAGGTCCTGGGGCCTGTGGGTTATGGCCCATCTCATCACTTGTAAACCTTGAACTCATCATCGGGGGAGGGGGGGGGGGTAATTGCTCCATATCAACAACACTATATCTCCTTTGTATCCAATAGTACTTCATCCCTTCATATTCTTGGGGTATCCCACATATCGAGATAAAACTCATACTTATTTTGTCCGAAGTCCACTACATGGAATACCATTATCCTTTCCAGGGGTCAAGTGTCCTCACAGGGTACTACCACCCTTGAAATGCACAAATTCATCCATAGACCATATTTCTCATATCCTCGAAAATGGTCAAAATCTTTCTTCATAGAGTAACAACTCATAAAATCCCATCAGTACCAACGATGCTAACTTTATTGATTCTCAAATTATTACAATCTCCTGCATTTCCATTACATGCCTCAACCCAACACCTCAATATAAAAGAATTGTTCCCACTACTACTACTATATTTCTTTGTTGCAAACTCAACTATTTAGCACAAGTCTCCTTCTCATTGGGACAATCTCTAGCAAGGTGCCCTGCTTCATTACAGCAGAAACATATTACTTCTGACAAGTCTCGTGGTTTCCTAGTGATTACATAGCCTCCTTGGGTCCTCGGCTTCCTTTTTGGGCAATCGCTGAAGTAGTGTCCTGAATCTTTGCACCTAAAACATGTGATATGACTCAGGTCCTTCTTTGTAGAAATTTGGTTGTTCTTGGAGTCCAATCTATTTCTCTTCCTGGACTTTTCCGTGCTGATCAGGGCTTCTATTTCCTGTGGATCATACTCTACTTCCTCTGTCGGGAATGCTACTAGATCCCCCTTCAGACAATCCTGGGAGATGTGTCCTTCTTCTCCACATGAATAACATGATTTGGTGCAGGGTTTAATTATGTTTCCTTTGTGTGTGTCCTCGACCTCTTCCTTCATCACAGGTTCTTCTACAATTTACGTGAGGGCTCCTTTCATTGCTTCTTTCTTCTGCTGGATGATTCTTTGTACTATGGGGTAAATGTGACACTGAGCAGGGTAGTGGGTAGTCCCTTCACACAAGAAACAAGTAATCTGCCTAGTTGGGCATTCTTCATCTGGGTGACTTTCTTCACAATGAGGGCATTCATCCTTGTGTTCTTTATGGTTGTGTCCTATTTCTCCACAGAGCTTCCATGCACAAGGTTTCTTCATATCATTTCCATAAGGCTTCAATTTCTGGGACACAAGGCGAGACTTTAGCAGAGTCAACTTAAATTCTTCCCAAGTGGTTACTCTTTGCCATCCATTGATGGTTTGGTACATCCTCCACCAAGTAGCAGCACCTCTTTCAAAGCACTGAAGGGCATGCTGGGTCATATCCTTTCCGGGTATAGTGTTATTCTTCATGTGATCTTCCATGTTCCGAATCCATCAGTCCGTCTCCAATTGAGTCATCGGTCTAGAAAATATGAGTTCATCTCCATTCATCTTCTATTGGTTCCAAGGGTTTTGGGGTGAGATAAGAGAGATAGAGAGGGATACACACAATACAAACAATAGTTTTGAAGAGGCAGATTTTATTTTGTGGCTGTCAGAAAAACATCAAACAAAGGACAGCTCACAATCGTCGTATCTAATGTAAGTATATAACAGGAGTTTGGTCTTCTAAAGGTCAATAAATCTTTAAAGTCACCAAACCCTTCAAGTCTTGTTCATGCCTCCGATGGTTTCTTCCGATCGTGCTTGTCCTTCTCAAGTTCTTTTAACAGATCATCTCTGTTGACGCGAAGTCTCTCGCGACGTCCTTTAATATTTCTGGAGTTGCGTTCCAAACTTTTGGGTTTCAACATCCTTGGCATGAACCATGGCCCTACTGTCCTCCAGTTCCTGACGAATCTCCGGTATCTTGAGGTTTTGCTCCTCCAGCTTGGCTACTTTCAGCTTCTGGGTCCTGAGTTCTTCACGAAATGCTTCCTTGTCAAATACGGCTTCCTGAAGATCCATCTTAAATTTTTTGATGTAATACTCCAGATCCTGTCGATACACTAGCTAAGGTTAAACTTCATCTTTTGCTGATAGATGCTCCATTAGCCCTTTTGTCATCCAATCCTTCCGATGAAATGCATGCTTAACTCAGCACGGCGACAATAGCATAAGTGGGCGATAACACCATGGATAGTAGTGTTTCTGCCCTTGTCATTGCCATGAGCTATCATTCCATAGTTGATATCTCCTGCCTTAGGGTTTTCTTGACAAAAACTTTGAGTTTTAACGCTCCATGTTCCGGTCTTTCTCCGACACACCTTGATCTCGGGTATTGACAGCTTCAATAGTCTGACAAATTCCATAAGGGTAGCCTTCCTAGGTCATACCAATCTGGAAATTCTTCAGAGCCTTCAAATTCTCCTAGTCTTCGGAGTCTTCAACCGTTGTAGTTTCCATTATTATAATGCTCGGTAAAATCCTCTTCATTCCGAAGTGGTCTTAGTTGTCCGATAACTTGTACTTCTTGGATTGGTCTCATCAGTCGAACCTTCGTGTGGTCAAGAGGGAAAAGGGTATAGTCTAACTATTTGAGATGAGAGGAAAAATACTTAGAAAATATGAGAGTTAAGGGATCTCTTTTAAAAATGAAGTTTTAGAGAAATCCTTTCCTATGGGCTTGCCAGTTTCTAGGGGTCACATCCTACAGTCAACATGTGCTCTGATACCATCTTGTAGCGATCCGACCCGAATGGATCGAAGTCTCTGTGCTTAAGTGTCATCCCTGGATCGGTATGCTGACACACACAGTACTCGAGGATTTATAACAGAGGTAAATCACATTTATAAAGTAACGTAAATACTATTACCTCAATCCAAATAGCGGAAGTAACAACAAAGTTGTGGAGTTCCCAACAACGCCAACGGCAAAGTTGAGTGTAGACATCGTAACCCTAACGTATCACTTACTCGTCGTAAGAATCCTGCAACATGAGACGTTGCAGCCATGTCGGTCAGTACATTGAATGTACTGGAAAATTCACACCACAGAATAATGATGAAAATATCTATCTCTATATGCATATTTGGCTGGTGGAGGCTCTAAGTTTAATTTTGCATAAAGCTAATTTTTTCCTACAATAAAGGAATAACTGTTTTATTCACTACCAAGTTTATGCCATTATTGAGAAGGTTCCTCCCACTCATTCCCAAAATTACCAAGTAATAATATTAATAACCCAATACATTAATTAAATAGAGTGATGGGATCAACAAAATATTCACTTCTAGATACTCAAGATGTCCATAACCGGGGACACGGCTAATCATGATTAGTTTGTACACTCTGCAGAGGTTTGCGCACTTTTCCCCACAAGACTCGACCGCATCCATGATCGGAAGATCGAGACATAGTCTTTCTGAAGCATTAACTCTCTACTCTGGGTAGACCGGTACACCTACTTTCCCCTACATCTGCTAGTCCACCTCTTCAAGAGCTCACACAACTTACTCAACTATGCCAGAGCCCATAATGGCTTGTGGCTGCACACGGAAGTTTCTAGGCATGAAAATATCATATGATCCCTTTAAGCCTGGGTGGCGGACCTAGGGTAATCACACGGGTACTCCGAGATTCCCTTGGGCAAGCACTGGTTTCTCCAGGTGCCCCAAACAATCCACCCAGTTGTGTATTAAAGTAGCCACCTTAAGTTTCCCTTAGATAAATTACTCTCGCAACTTTCATGAATCTCACATACCAGTCCCCGTCTACAAGCATGGCTAAGCAATATGAGCATAACGTATATTCCCGGGGTGAATCAAAAGGGTAATAGGTTCCTACCTCATCAACTACATAGCAACACCCACATATTCCCAATCCTACTCATGCAATATTTGAGGGTGAAACTAATGCAAGTAAAACTGGGTATAGAAAAATATGATCAAGGTGTGAACTTGCCTTGTACTGTTGATGAAGATCCTTCGCACTCATAATTCCTAATAGTTCTACTCGTCACACTCTGTTCAATCTATCGTAAGCAAGCAATTAATTGCACACATAAGCAATCACTCAAAAGATCTAAAAGAAACTACCAAAAACACTTTGGAAAACTTCAAAACCATCAAATAAAGCTTCTAGACAGAAACATATTTTTAATAGTAGCAAAATTATGTTATTTTGATCTTAACAGAAAGTACATGTGATGAGCTTTGATTTGCAAAAAGAATCAATTAAATCAGAGTTATAAAACTTAAGTTGTGATCAAAAGAAGTTCAAATTCAAATCTGTTTGAAATCAAATTTTAAACTCTCAAAAACATGTTTAAGTTATTTTGCTGGATAGAGGGGGTCATAACGAAGAAGTGGGCATTGGTTTCGTTGGATTTGGACAAACGAGTAAAAAGTTGTGATCGTTTGAAGATCAGGGACTAAACTGTAAGAAAACTATTCACGGATAGTTCCCTGGCCAAAAAAAATAAACTGAAAAAGAAAAAAAAATCTAACGAACGAACGTTCGCTAACAGAGACTAACGAACGAAAGCGTTCACTAACAGATCTAAACGAATGAACGCTCTCTAATTAAACTAACCTAAATAAATAAATCGGTTAAAAAGAAAAACTGAAACAAAAACCGGGTCGGGGCGACGGTTCTACCGGTTCGGTCGGTTCGGTGAGAAAAACCGGCGGCGGCAGTTAGCGAATCGGGCGGGGAGGCGGCAGACTCCAGCGGGGCAGGGCTAGTGGCGGCGCGGCGGCTACGGCGGCAGCGGGGCGGCGCTTGCGGCGGCGGCGGGTGCTGCTGCTTGGGGCGGCGGCGGCGGCTTGATGGGAGGGAGAGGGGTCGGGGCGGCGGCTTATATAGGTGGGGGGGTGCGGCGGCCTTGGAGAAGGGGCAAGGCGGCGGCGGGCGGGGCTCGGCCTCCTGCCGGAGTCCGGCTCGGGGACGGCGGAGGTAGGCGGCGCGGTGGTTATGCCGGCTGGGCTTCGGCCTAGTTCGGTCTGAAAGTTTTTTTTAAAGAATTTTACAGAAAATAAAAATAAAACGATAAATAATAAAAATGTTATATAGGCATATTATATATCAAAATTTCCAGAAAAAGATTTTCTACAACGTAAACATTTTTCTAGCGTCAAATAAAATACACAAAAAAAATTAAATAAAGCAAACAGTGCTACAGCTGCAATAAAACCCAATAAAAATCATTTAAAAAAATACCAAAATGATTTCAAATTTATTTCTCTCCAATTTTCTATTGAAGGGAATCATTTTACCCTATTTCCATATATTTTATTGTTGGAGAAAAATAATTTGAATAAAAACCAAATAACTACAAATTGAAAATAATTTCAAAGGGACTTTAAATTTGATTCTTTTAAACTTCCAACTCATATTCTATTAATTTGAAGAAGTCATTTTATCTCCTTCATGAAAATCTGGAGTGGCTTAAAGTTTCTGAAGTTGAAATATTTCCACATGGAATTCAAATATTTTCAAAAAAAAACCTTTTCATTTATTTAAATGGAAGAAGTCATGTCATCTCCACTCTAGGGTTTTGTATTTGAAAAGCATTTGAATTCATGGAGATCATAAATGCAAGATGAGAGTTTTGGGAAAGTCCTTTTATTCCCTCTCATTTAACTTTCAAAAACTTTCAAATTTCACTCAATTTCACACAAGCAGCCATACCACAATCAATCAATCAATCAAAACTATTTATTTAATATAACATTCCAAAATTTAGAATTTGGGATGTTACAAATTTATAGGGCGAAGAGGCGGTGCGGGAGGCCACCGAGGTGGGCACAACCCACCAGGGCACGCTTGGGCCCCCAGGCGCGCCCAGGTGGGTTGTGCCCCCCTCGGGGCACCCCTCTGGTACTTCTCTGGCCCACTGGATGTCTTCTGGTCCCTAAAAAATCTCCAAAAAGTTTCGCTGCGTTTGGACTCTGTTTGGTATTGATTTTCTGCGATGTAAAAAACAAGCAAAAAACAACAACTGGCACTGGGCACTATGTCAATAGGTTAGTCCCAAAAAATGATATAAAGTTGCTATAAAATGATTGTAAAACATCTAAGAATGATAATATAACAGCATGAATACTTCATAAATTATAGATACGTTGGAGACGTATCAATGGGTAGTTGGTAGGCTTGATGTAGAACCTCCCCGGCAACGACGCCAGAAATTCTTCCTGCTACTTCTTGAGCTTGCGTTGGTTTTTCCCTTGAAGAGAAAAGGGTGATGCAGCAAAGTAGAGATAAGTATTTCTCTTATTTATGAACCAAGGTATCAATCCAGTAGGAGGCACAAGCAAGTCTCCAATATATGCACCTACACAAACTAACAAACACTTGCACACAACGCGAAAAAGGGGTTGCCAATCCCTTCACGGTCACGAACAAGAGTGAGATCTAATAGAGATAGTTATAAAAAATAAATAAAAGAGCAAACTAAAGTAAATATAAATAAATTGCAGCAAGGTATTTTTGGGTTTTTTGGTTTATAGATCTGAAAATATATGATGGAAAATAGACCCGGGGGCCATAGGTTTCACTAGAGGCTTCTCTCTTGAAAGAAAACATACGGTGGGTAAACAAATTACTGTTGAGCAATTGATAGAAAAGTGCACAATTATGATGATATCTAGGGCAATGATCATGAATATAGGCATCATGTCCGTGACAAGTAGACCGAAACGAGTCTGCATCTACTACTATTACTCCACACATTGACCGACTCCTGCTGCATCTACGGTACTAAGTTCATAAGAACAGAGCAACGCTTCAAGTAAGATGACATGATGTAGAGGGATAAACTCAAGCAATATGACATAAACCCCATCTTTTTATCCTTGATGGCAACAATACAATACGTGCCTCGGTACCCCTTCTGTCACTGGGTGAGGACATCGCAAGATTGAACCCAAAACTAAGCACCTCTCCCATTGCAAGAAAAACCAATCTAGTTGGCCAAACCAAACCGATAGTTCGAAGAGAAATACAAAGATATCTTAATCATGCATAAAAGAGTTCAGAGAAGACTCAAATAATATTCATAAATAATCTAATCATAAATCCACAATTCATCGGATCTCATCAACGCACCGCAAAAGAAGATTACATCGGATAGAACTCCAAGAACATCGAGGAGAACATGGTATTAAAGAGCAAAGAGAGAGAAGAAGCCATCTAGCTACTAGCTATGGACCTGTAGGTATGTGGTAAACTACTCACGCTTCATCGGAAGGGCAGCAAGGTTGATGTAGAGGCCCTCCATGATCGAATCCCCCTCCGACAGAGTGCCAGAAAAGGCCCCAAGATGGGATCTCACGGGAACAGAGGCTTGCGGCGGTGGAAAAGTATTTTGGTGGACGCTTCTGATGTTCGGGGAATATTTGAGAATATATAGAGCTGGAATTAGGGTTAGGGGACTCCCGAGGGGCCCACAAGCCAGCGGCGCCCCCCCTAGGGCGGGCCCTGAGGGCTTGTGGCCTCCTCGGGACTCTTCTAGCCCTCTCCCCAAGTCTCCTAGGTGTGGTTTGGTCCAAGAAAAATCATCATAAAGTTTTATTCCGTTTGGACTCCGTTTGATATTCCTTTTCTGTAAAAGTCAAAAACAAGAAAAAAACAGAAACTGGCACTGGGCTCTAGGTTAATAAGTTAGTCCCAAAATAATATAAAATAGCATATTAACGCATATAAAACATCCAAAACAGATAATATAATAGCATGGAACAATCAAAAATTATAGATACATTGGAGATGTATCAACTAACCTATTAACCTAGTTCCAAGTGCCAGTTGTTGTTTTTCCTTGTTTTTGTCTTCTACAGAAAATCAATACCAAACGGAGTCCAAACAGAACGGAACTTTTTCAGGATTTTTCTTGGAGCAGAAGACACCCAGGAACCTTCGGGAGGGGGTCACAGGGGCCACCAGTTGGCGACAAGCTTGGGAGGCGCGCCCTAGGGGGCGCCCCGTAGGCTTGTGGGCCCCCTGGTGCTCCTCCAACCCTAATCTTTGCTCTATAAATACTCAAATATTCCTCGTATACCAGAGGGCACACCAAAAGTACTTTTCCGCTGCCGCAAGTTTCTGTCCTCATGAGATCCTATCTGGAGACCTGTTTCGGTACTCCGCCGGAGGGGGATTCAATCATGGAGGGCCTCTACATCAACCTTGCTGCCATTCCGATGATGTGTGAGTAGTTTACCATAGACCTACGGGTCCATAGCTAGTATCTAGATGGCTTCTTCTCTCTCTTTGATCTTCAATACAATGTCCTCCTTGATGTTCTTGGAGATCTATTCGATGTAATCTTCTTTTGCAGTGTGTTTGTTGAGATCCGATGAATTGTGGATTTATAATCAGATTATCTATGAATATTATTTGAGTCTTCTCTGAACTGTTTTATGCATGATTAATATAGCTTTGTATTTCTCTCTGATATATTGATTTGGTTTGGCCAACTAGATTGATTTTTCTTGCCATGGGAGAAGTGCTTTATAATGGGTTCAATCTTGTGGTGTCCTCACCCAGTGACAGAAAGGGTAGTGAGGCACGTATTTGTATTGTTGCCATTAAGGATAAAAAGGTGGGGTTCATTCATATTGATTGGATCTATCCCTCTATATCATGTCATCTTGCTTAAGGCATTACTCCGTTCTTGTTAGCTTAATACACTAGATGCATGCTGGATAGCGGTCGATGTGTGGAGTAATAATAGTAGATGCACGCAAGAGTCGGTCTACTTGTCATGGACGTGATGCCTATATTCGTGATCATTGCCTTAGATATCGTCGTGACTTTGCGCTTTTCTATCAATTGCTCAACAATAATTTGTTTACCCATAGTATGTGTTCTTTCAAGAGAGAAGCCTCTAGTGAAAACTATTTCCCCTGGGTATATCTTTTATCATATTATTTTCAGATCAAAACCAAAGACCAAAAAATACCTTCCTGCAATTTATTTACCTTTACTTTATTTTGTACTTTTATTTATCTTTTATACCTATCTCTATCAGATCTCATCCTTGCAAGTAATCGTGAAGTGATTGACAACCCCTTTATCGCATTGGGTGCAAGTATTTGTTTGTTTGTGTAGGCGCAACCATTAGTGACTTGTGTGTTCCTCCTACTAGATTGATACCTTGGTTGTCAAACTGGGAGAAATATTTATCTCTACTTTGCTGCATCGCCCTTTCCTCTTCAAGGGAAAAACCAACTCAAGCTTAAGAAGTAGCAGACATCGTGAACCTCGAATAGCTCTGGAGGTAACTCTAACTGATATGCCACTTTACCAACTCTGGTCATGACTGGGAACAAACCGATGTATCTTGGTGTGAACTTTCGCCGGGTATGAAACCTCTTAATACCTTTCATGGGGGTAACTCGGAGACAGGCATATCCTCCTGGTTCAAAACTGACCTGTCTATGCTTTGGATCATAGTTGCTCTTTTGATGAGATTTTGCCACTTGCAATCTGTCCAAAATTTCTTTAACTTGTTGTTTTGCTTTCATCATCAAATCAGTCCCAAAGATTTTGATGTCCCCTGTCTGAGACCAGTTCATGGGTGTGCGACATTTGCATCCATATAAAGCCTCAAACGGTGACATCTTGAGGCTGGTTTGATAGTCGTTGTTGTAGGAAAACTCAGCGTACGGCAGACTGTCTTCCCATTTGGGTCCATAAGCAAGAGTGCATGCCTGAAGCATGTCTTCCAAGACTTGATTAACCCGTTCTATCTGTCCATCTGTCTGTGGGTGATAAGCAGTGCTATGCTTCAAAGCAGTCCGGAAGGCTTGGTGAAGGCGTAGCCAGAATGTCGAGGTGAACAAAGATCCTCGGTCTGAAGTGATAGTCTTGGGTACTCCATACAGACTGACAATCCTAGATATATAAAGTTGAGCTAGTTGGTCTGCATGGTAGGTGGTCCTTATTGGAATAAAGTGAGCTACCTTTGTAAGCATGTCGACCACAACCCATATAGCGTTATTTCCTCGTGGTGTTGTCAGCGCTCTGGGAACCAGGGTACCCAGACTTGCCTGCCTGCGGCCCATGGCGTGGCTTCATCGACGGCCTGGTACGGCCCATCTACAAGACTACCAAGACAAGACCCTCGCGAGGGGTCGAGCATCGCGAGGAAGACAATGCCAAGACCTCCCGAGGGAGCGGCCTCCCTAGGCTGCCTCCTAAGGAGCGGAGATTCTTATGCAGGTGCCCGAACCTCATGAGGTTGCGGTGACACAAGCCATGACGACCAAGGCCAGGCGGGTGCCAACAGGCGCAAAGGAGACAGTTTCCTCTTTGGTGCTAAGGAGGCAAGTGTAGGCGTGGGTCCCCGAGGACTCAGGCAAAGAATTCCATTCCTATGCAACGAGACCAAGACCACCAGGACGGCAGGATGGATGTCATCACCGAGCCCACTACAGCATCACGCCAGAAGCTTTGCAGGCGAAGACCACCTTTCGTCAGGATAAGATGTACTACTTGTCCCCTTTAAAATTGGCCGTTGTGGAATCCCTTCCCGCCTACGTTTTGGGAAGAGGACCAAGGCCACTATAAATATAGGCTAGCCACCACCGTAGAGGAGGACGAACCCCCCGAGAGGACGAACCCCCCGGGATCGGATCCTTTCCACCCTCACTAGAGCAGACCTCACGAGGTTGTTCATCCCTTGTACTTGTTCATCCTCAGCCCCTTGTGAGGCAAATCCACCACAAAGCAGGAGTAGGGTCTTACACCGCAAGGTGGCCCGAACCTGGGTAAACTGCCGTGTTCATCTTCTTCCTTGTTCCTTGAGCTAGGCCATAGGGCGACGAGCTGGTTGGCTAGATAGGTTGAGTTCTTCGCACACGCCCCAGAGTTCGAACCTTTCTTGGGTCTGCGGAGCCCTGAATCCGACATTTGGCGCGCCAGGTAGGGGCGTGTCGAAGCCTCTCTTCCACCGTTCACTCCACCATCGTTCCGTTGGTCCTATGGCCGATGCTCGCCATGTCCGTGCAGAGCGCCGGGCCGCTCGCATCGCCCAGACGGCTCCTGCGGGCAACGGCGCTCCTCGCTGCTCTGCCTCCCCGGTGGCTAACGCCGCCACCGAACCTGCTGCTCGCAAACAGCAGGACTCATCGCTGCCACCGTCCGTGCGGCGTGACGGCCGCACCGTGACCCCATCACCAACTCCGGACGCGGCATCGTCTTCTCACGTTCGTCGCGGGCCGGCAAACGCGCTGGCTGCGCTGCTCATGGCGCGTGAGCTTCTGCGCTATCGTCCGGCCAACGACCTCTACGACTACTGGTTCGCCCGCATCGCCGGGCTCGTCAAC
Organism: Thinopyrum elongatum; assembly: GCA_011799875.1. NCBI lineage: Eukaryota > Viridiplantae > Streptophyta > Magnoliopsida > Poales > Poaceae > Thinopyrum > Thinopyrum elongatum. Next base: position 470,111,799 of record CM022300.1, on the reverse strand, counting down.
GCCGCCAGTGAGGCCCCTGCACCATCCCGTTCGCCTCGTCCTCCGCCATCCCTGGCGGGCGACGTGGCTCACGGCGCACCTCCCCCTCCTCCTCTGCACGACGCGGACCCCGAGCCCAGGTGTGAGGCACCCCCGCGCGACCAGCCGCACAGAGCGCCAGCGCGCGATGAAGAAAGCTGCCAGGTGGTGCAGCGGCCCCAAGGAGAGGCGCGTGCGCTCCCAGCGCCGCCGTGTCAAGACCGCGCACCGCCAGAGGCGGTGGCACGCGGGCGCCAAGACCAAGCTCCTCCCATGCGACTAGCCCCTGTGAGTGCGGCAGGCTATCGTGCTTTAACCTGGAGCTGCGTCGTGTCATCTGGCCCGGCAAGTTCAAGCCGGATCTGCCTCCACGCTACGACGGTACCCCCGACCCCGCTGAGTTCCTCCAGCTCTATGAGCTGAGCATCGAGGCGGCAAACGGCAACGAGAAGGTCATGGCGAACTAGTTCCCCATGGCCCTCAAGGACGACGCGCGCTCTTGGCTCCTGAACCTCCCGGTGGGCTCAATCTCCTCCTGGGACGAGCTCCGCGAGCGCTTCATCGCCAACTTCCAAGGCACTCGCGACCGCGCTCCTGCAGCAGGCGACCTGCGGCGCATAAAGCAGTAGCCGGGCGAGACCTTGCACAAGTACATACAGCGCTTCACAAACGTTCGCCTCAAGATCCCGAAGGTGTCGGACGAGGCCATCATTTCGGCGTTCTCCGAGGGCGTCCGGGATGTCAAGATGAAGGAGGAGCTCTCCATACACGAGGACTTGTGCTCGGCCCTGGAGATGTTCAACATGGCCGCCAGGTGCATGAGGGCAGAGGAAGGTTGCCTCTCCCTGCTGGAGCTTCCGGAGGTCGATCCTGAAGACAAGAAGGGCAAGGCTAAGGAGGTAAAGCGCAAGGGCCCCGTCTGCTCGTGGCTGAACCTGAGATGAAGCGCGGCTGCGACCACGCCGAATCCTCCAGGGGCAGCCGCCCGTTTTGCGTCTTCCACAACGTCCATAGCCACAACACCAATGACTGCCAGGAGCTCAGGGCAATCCGTGACGGGAGCCTTGGCCGCTGTCCTGAGCGCAACGACCGTGGCTATGGCCGCGGAGGAGGCCATGATGGAGGCCGCTGGGACAACCGCAACCCCCGCCAGGACTGGCACGATTAGCCTCATGAGGACCGCTGGCAGGGCCAGCCTCGCGACGGCCCCTGGTGTGACCAGCCCCGTGAGGACCGTCCTCAGGGCAATGCTGTCCTTCCTCCGCTACTGCCGCCTCCAAGGAGAAATGACGACAACCGCCAAGATGATGGGGCTGGGGGCTTCCAGGAGCCACGCGCGATCGCTTGCATCCTGGGTGGTGCTCAGGCACCCGCCTCTCATCGCATCTTCAAGCAGTTCACTCATGAGGTGAACGCAGCCCTTCCCAAGCTTGAGGCGTCGCGTCCCCTTAGGTGGTCCAAGTACGCCATCACCTTCGACTCTACGGACCAGCTCAAGTGCTCAGCCGCCGCTGGCGCGCTCTCGATGCTCTGCGCGTCGACCATCAGCAACGTCCTCATCACCAAAACCCTCATCGATGATGGCGCGAGGCTCAATGTTCTTTCCATCGAGACATTCGAGACACTCCAAGTGCCCTGAGATCAGCTTCTGCCCACCAAGCCCTTCTCAGGGGTGACCGATGGCTCCATCGTCCCCATAGGGCAGATTCGCCTCCCTGTCACCTTCGGCAAGTGCGACAACTACCACACCGAGCTCATCGACTTCGACGTCGCTCACATTCACCTCCCGTACAATGCCATCCTCGGGTATCCGGCCCTTGCCAAGTTCATGGCGGCAACTCACCACGGCTACAACGTCCTTAAGATGCCAGGAAGTGGTGGTGTCATCACAGTTGCTTGCGACAAAAAGGATGCGGTGTGCTCCCTCGAGCGCGCCTACCAAGCTGCGGCGGTCGAGAACTCAGATGGCGAGGGTGCCATCCTGCCTCCCGAGGCCATCCCCAAGAAGAAGAAGTAGCTCCTCCCAAAGGGCCGTCAGGAGGCTGGGGCGCCCGACGGTCGTGCCTCAGGCCCCCCGCCCACTGCTGGGACGCCTTTCCCTCTCGCATAGGAAGGCACGCCCGGTGCCCCTCTCAAGATGGGCTCGGGGGCTCTCATCTGGAGGGCCTCTGACCTGACCAGCATCGCGAGGGAGGCATTCGGGCACCACGTGGGGGGCGTGCTTCGATGCGCGCCCCGATGAGCAAGGCGCGAGGCGCCAGGCGCTCAGGAGTTCCTCACCAAGGCAATCGAGGAGCTTTAGGAGGCGCGAGCCATGCGTGGCGAGCATCGCCCCGCGTCATCCAGTGCAGCTGCCACCCCTAACGCGGGCGGCGAGCTGCGCGTCTGCGTCAACATCCCATGCCTCAACAGGGGTGCTTTGAAGGACCTCTATTGGCCGTCCCGCCTCGGCCGGAGCGGGGGCTACCCCTGCAGCTACGTCTGCATGCCGTTTGGCCTGCTGAACGTGGCTGCCTCGTACCAGCGCCTCATGCAGGGAGCCTCGGCGGCTCATGAGGCTAGGCGCCAGGCGGTCCTATCCGAGGAGGTGACGGACCCTCGCGAGCCCCCGGACCTCTGGAGCCTCCCGGGACTCAGGAGCCGGTCGGCTCATGAGGAGCGATCTCTAAAGTATGCATCTTCAACTACTGCAATGCTTCTACAACGATCGTGCCAGGTGACTTTTTGGTTTGTTCAACTGAGGGCACCCCTCGGGCTACATCATCCTTAGGCTGCTAGGGCCCACCTCCACAGCTGCGTCATTTTGATTCGTGTACTCCAGACCAGTTATGCATGCTTAAATTGTTATGATGATTAACGTTATACCTGTCGACCCGTCATCTATGGAGTCGCCCTTCACGGTCTCCGCACGTTGCTAGCTCGCCTTTTGCTCATCCCGCGACGGGGGCTATTGGCATGGCACCTTGATAACCCACAAGTATAGGGGATCGCAACAGTTTTCGAGGGTAGAGTATTCAACCCAAATTTATTGATTCGACACAAGGGGAGCCAGAGAATATTCTCAAGTATTAGCAGCTGAGTTGTCAATTCAACCACACCGAAAGACTTAATATCTGTAGCAAAGTATTTAGTAGCAAAGTAGTATGGAAGTAACGGTGGCAAAAGTAACAGTAACAGTTTTGTAGCAATCGTAACAGTGGCAACGAAAAAGTAACGAAGCAAAGATCAATATGTGAAAAGCTCGTAGGCAATGGATCAATGATGGATAATTATGTCGGATGGCATTCATCATGCAACAGTTATAACCTAGGGTGACACAGAACTAGCTCCAATTCATCAATATAATGTAGGCATGTATTCCGTATATAGTCATACGTGCTTATGGAAAAGAACTTGCATGACATCTTTTGTCCTACCCTCCCGTGGCAGCGGGGTCCTAATGGAAACTAAGGGATATTAAGGCCTCCTTTTAATATAGAACCAGACCAAAGCATTAGCACTTAGTGAATACATGAACTCCTCAAACTACGGTCATCACCGGAAAGAATCCCAATTATTGTCACCTTGGGGTATGCGGATCATAACACGTAATAGGTGTCTATAACTTGCAAGATAGGATCAAGAACATATATATATATTCATGAAAACATAATAGGTTCAGATTTGAAATCATGGCACTCGGGCCCCTAGTGACAAGCATTAAGCATAGCAAAGTCATAGCAACATCAATCTTAGAACATAGTGGATACTAGGGATCAAACCCTAACAAAACTAACTCGATTACATGATAAATCTCATCCAACCCATCACCGTCTAGCAAGCCTACGATGGAATTACTCACGCACGGCAGTGAGCATCATGAAATTGGTGATGGAGGATGGTTGATGATGATGATGGCGACGATCTGGCCTCCCGAGGAAGAACAGGAGGTGGCGGCGGCTCCGTATCGTAAAATGCGATGATAATTTTTTCTCCCCGAACGTGAATATATGGAGTTGGAGTTGAGGTCGGTGGAGCTTCGTGGGACCCACAAGCCAGGGGGGCGTGCCCCCCACCCTTGTGGACAGGCGGTGGGTCCCCCTCGGTTGATTCTTTTGCCAATATTTTTTATTTATTCCAAAAATATTCTCCGTGAAGTTTCAGGTCATTCCGAGAACTTTTATTTCTGCTCAAAAATAACACCATGGCAATTCTGCTGAAAACAGCGTCAGTCCGGGTTAGTTCCATTCAAATCATGCAAATTAGAGTCCAAAACAAGGGCAAAAGTGTTTGGAAAAGTAGATACGATGGAGACGTATCACGCCTGTGCTCGGGTCCGTACCTGCAGCGCTGACAAACCTAAGAGACTGAGCTCTGGCTCGCGGCCGGCCCCGCGCACGTCACCTCACTAGGTCCTTAGTGCCTTCGTCTTCTCGCGGAAAGATCATGGGCAGGATAGCAAGTGCGACTGCCCTTTGTGTCTTGTGGCTAACTTGCAGGAACCTCCGGAGGCAGAATCATGAGCAGCTTCGCCAACACCTCGCCATCGTGGAAGGATACCGCGCTGCGTGCCATGGGGCGCAACCCCTCATAGGTACCCCCTCGGAACCAGCCACTCTTTTCTCGCGCAAGTCGCTTGCTGATACGTCCATTTTGCATCATGTTTACCTACTGTTATTTATAATATTTTTATGCAAAATAATGCTTTTTGGAGTAATTCTAATGCCTTTTCTCTCATAATATGCAAGGTATACACAAAGAGGGAGAATTCCGGCAGCTGGAAATCTGGACCTGAAAAAGCTACGTCAGGCTACCTATTCTGCACAACTCCAAATGAGCTGAAACTTCACGAGGATTTTTTATGGAATAAATAAGAAATACTGGAGCAAATAACTACTGGAGGGGGGCCACCTGGTGAGAACAAGACACTAGGGCGCGCTAGGCCCCCCCAGGCGCGCCCTGGTGGGTTGTGCTCAGCCCAGCCCACCTCCGGTGCCCATCTTCTGGTATATATGTCATTTTGACCTAGAAAAAATTAGGAGAGGACTTTTGGGATGAAGCGCCGCCGTCTCGAGGCGGAACTTGGGCAGGAGCACTTTTGCCCTCCGGCGGAGCGATTCCGCCGGGGGAACTTCCCTCCCGGACGGGGAAATCATCATCATCATCACCAACAACTCTCCCATCTTGGGGAGGGCAATCTCCATCAACATCTTCAACAACACCATCTCCTCTCAAACCCTAGTTCATCTCCCGTGTTCAATCTTTGTACCAAAACTATAGATTGGTACTTGTGGGTGACTAGTAGTGTTGATTACATCTTGTAGTTGATTACTATATGGTTTATTTGGTGGAAGATTATATGTTCAGATCCATTATGCTATTTAATACCCCTCTGATCTTGAGCATGATTATCATTTGTGAGTAGTTACTTTTGTTCTTGAGGTCACGGGAGAAATCATGTTGCAAGTAATCATGTGAACTTGATATATGTTCGATATTTTGATGATATGTATGTTGTGATTCCCTTAGTGGTGTCATGTGAACGTCGACTACATGACACTTTACCATATTTGGGCCTAAGGGAATGCATTGTGGAGTAGTTATTAGATGATGGGTTGCGAGAGTGACAGAAGCTTAAACCCTAGTTTATGCGCTATTCCGTAAGGGACCGATTGGATCCAAAAGTTTAATGCTATGGTTAGAATTTATTCTTAATACTTTTCTCGTAGTTGCGGATGCTTGCGATGGGGTTAATCATAAGTAGGAGGTTTGTTCAAGTAAGAACAGCACCTAAGCACCGGTCCACCCACATACCAAATTATCAAAGTAGCGAACACGAATCGAACCAACATGATGAAAGTGACTAGATGAAATTTCCGTGTACCCTCAAGAACACTTTGCTTATCATAAGAGACCGTTTTGGCCTATCCTTTGCCTCAAAAGGATTGGGTAACCTTGCTGCACTTTTGTTACTACTATTATTACTTGCTCGTTACAAATTATCTTGCTATTAAACTACTCGCTACTTACAATTTCAGTGCTTGCAGACATTACCTTACTGAAAACCGCTTGTCATTTCCTTCTGCTCCTCGTTGGGTTTGACACTCTTACTTATTAAAAGGACTATGATTGATCCCCTATACTTTTGGGTCATCAAGGCTCTTTTCTGGTGCCGTTGCCGGGAGTGAAGCGCTCTTGGTAAGTGAAAATTGGTAAGGAAAAATTATTACTACGTGCTGAAATTTATTGTCACTTGTTACTATGGAGAGCAATCCTTTGAGGGGTTTGTTTGGGGTATCTTCACCTCGACCGGAACCACAATTAGATGCCCCTCAACCTACTGCACCTACTGAAAATATTGAATATGAAATTCCTTCGGGTATGATAGAACAACTGCTAGCTAATCCTTATGCAGGAGAAGTGGTTTAAATATCACCCACCTATTAAAGAAGAAATTAAAGAACCGGTAATAGCTAAAGATGAAACAATTATCGACAATGTTGACCCAGTTGTTCCTACTGCTTATATTGAAAAACCACCTTTCCCTGTCAGGATGAAGGAACATGCTAAAGTCTCAACTGTGGCCAATAAAAGTTATATTAGGACACCTAAACCAGCTGAACAAATCATGGTAGAACCTAGTGTTGCTATGGTTAAGGATCTCTTGGTCGATAATATTGATGGGCATGTTATTTACTTCGTTGGTGAAGCTACTAGAATTGCCAAACCCGATGGGAAAGATAAACATAGACCCGTTGTTGGCATGCCTGTTGTCTCAGTTAAAATAGGGGATCACTGTTATTATGGTTTATGTGACATAGGTGCTAGCGTAAGTGCTATTCCTTTTACCTTATATCAAGAAATTATGAATGACATAGCACCCGCTGACATAGAAGACATAGATGTTACTATTAAACTTGCTAAGAGAGACACCATCACACCACTTGGGATTGTTAGAGATGTTGAAGTCTTGTGTGGGAAAGTAAAATACCCTACTGATTTTCTTGTTCTTGGTACCCCACAAGATGACTTTTGTCCCATCATCTTTGGTAGATCTTTCTTGAACACCGTTAATGCTAAAATAGATTGTGAGAAACAAACTGTCGTTGTTAGCTTTGGTGATGAGTCTCATGAGTTTAATTTTTCTAAGTTTAGTAGAAAACCTCATAAGAAAGATTTGCCTAGTAAGGATGAAATTATTGGTCTTGCTTCTATTGTTGTACCTCCTACTGATCCTTTAGAGCAATATTTGCTAGATCATGAAAATGATTTGCATATGCATGAAAGAAATGAAATAGATAGAATCTTGTTCGAACAACAACCTCTGCTTAAACACAATCTGCCTATTGAAACTCTAGGAGGTCCTCCTCCACCTAAAGGTGATCCTGTGTTTGAATTAAAACAATTGCCAGACACTTTGAAATATGCTTATCTTGATGAGAAAAAGACATATCCTGTCATTATTAGTGCTAACCTTTCAAAACTTGAAGAAGAAAGATTATTGAAAGTTCTAAGGAAGCACCGAGCTGCTATTGGATATACTCTTGATGATCTTAAGGGCATTAGTCCCACTCTATGTCAGCACAAAATTAATATGGAACCTGATGCTAAACCTGTTGTTGATCACCAACGTTGGTTAAATCCGAAGATGAAAGAAGTGGTAAGAACAGAAATATTGAAACTCCTGGAAGCAGGTATAATCTATCCTATAGCTGATAGTAGATGGGTAAGTCATGTTTATTGTGTCCCTAAGAACGGAGGTATTACTGTTGTTCCTAATGATAAGAATGAACTTATTCCACAAAGAATTGTCACAGGCTATAGAATGGTAATTGATTTTAGAAAATTAAACAAATAAACTAGAAAAGATCATTATCCTCTGCCTTTTATTGATCAAATGCTAGAAAGATTATCTAAGCACACACATTTTTGCTTCCTTGATGGATATTCTGGCTTTTCACAAATACCTGTTTCTCAACCTGATCAAGAAAAGACCACTTTTACTTGTCCTTTTGGAACTTATGCTTATAGACGTATGCCTTCTGGTTTATGCAATGCACCTGCTACCTTTCAAAGATGTATGACTGCTATATTCTCTGATTTTTGTGAAAAGATTGTTGAGGTTTTCATGGATGACTTTTTTGTTTATGGGAAGTCTTTTGATGATTGTTTAAGCAATCTTGATCGAGTTTTGCAGAGATGTGAGCAAATAAATCTTGTCTTGAATTGGGAGAAGTGCCACTTTATGGTTAATGAAGGTATTATTTTGGGCCATAAAATTTCTGAAAGAGTTATTGAGGTGGACAAAGCCAAGGTTGATGTAATTGAGAAAATGCTATGTCCTAAAGATATCAAAGGTATTCGTAGTTTCATTGGTCATGCTGGTTTCTATAGGAGATTTATCAAAGACTTTTCTAAAATTTCTAGGCCTCTTACAAACCTTTTGCAAAAGGATATTCCTTTTGTTTTTGATGATGATTGTTTAGAAGCCTTCGAAACACTCAAGAAAGCCTTAATTATTGCACCTATTGTTCAACCACCTGATTGGAACTTGCCTTTTGAAATTATGTGTGATGCTAGTGATTATGCTGTTGGTGCTGTTCTAGCATAAAGAGTTGATAAGAAACTAAATGTTATCCATTATGCTAGTAAAACTCTAGACAGTGCCCAACGAAATTATGCTACTACTGAAAAAGAATTTTTAGCAGTTGTGTTTGCTTGTGATAAATTTAGATCATACATTGTTGATTCTAAAGCGATTGTTCACACCGATCATGCTGCTATAAAATATCTTATGGAAAAGAAAGATGCTAAACCTAGACTCATTAGGTGGGTTCTCTTGCTACAAGAATTTGACTTACATAACACTGATAGAAAGGGAGCTGAGAACCCCGTAGCTGATAACCTGTCTAGGCTTGAAAATATTCTTGATGACCCACAACCTATTAATGATAGCTTTCCTGATGAACAGTTAGCTTCAATAAATGTTTCTCATAACACTCCTTGGTATGCTGACTATGCTAATTATATTGTTGCTAAATACATACCACCTAGCTTCACATACAAACAAAAGAAAAAATTCTTCTATGATTTAAGACATTACTTTTGGGATGACCCCCATCTTTATAAAGAAGGGGTAGATGGTATTATTAGACGTTGTGTACCTGAGCATGAACAGGAACAAATCCTATGGAAATGTCACTCCGAAGCTTATGGAGGACATCATGCGGGAGACAGAACTGCTCATAAGGTATTGCAATCTGGGTTTTATTGGCCTACTCTTTTCAAGGATGCCTGTAAGTTCGTCTTATCTTGTGATGAATGTCAAAGAATAGATAATATCGATAAGCGTCAAGAAATGCCTATGAATTATTCTCTTGCTGTTGAACCATTTGATGTTTGGGGATTTGATTACATGGGACCTTTTCCTTCCTCTAATGGGTATACTCATATTTTGGTTGATGTTGATTATGTTACTAAGTGGGTAGAAGCTATTCCAACTAGTAGTGCTGGTCACAACACCTCTATTAAAATGCTTAAGGAAGTTATTTTCCCAAGGTTTGGAGTCCCTAGATATTTAATGACTGATGGTGGTTCACACTTTATTCATGGTGTTTTCCGTAAAATGCTTGCCAAGTATGATGTTAACCATAGAATTGCATCACCCTATCATCCTCAGTCTAGTGGTCAAGTTGAACTTAGCAATAGAGAAATAAAATTAATCTTACAAAAGACTGTCAATAGGTCCCGGAAGAATTGGCCTAAGAAATTAGATGATGCACTTTGGGCTTATAGAACAGCATATAAAAATACTATGGGTATGTCTCCTTATAAAATGGTTTATGGAAAAGCTTGTCATTTGCCTCTTGAGTTAGAACATAAAGCATATTGGGCAATTAAAGAACTCAACTATGATTTCAAACTTGCTGGTGAAAAGAGGTTATTTGATATTAGCTCATTAGATGAATGGAGAACCCAAGCTTATGAAAATGCCAAGTTATTTAAAGAAAAATTTAAAAGATGGCATGATAAAAGAATCCAAAAGCGTGAGTTCAAAGTTGGAGAATATGTTCTTTTGTACAACTCTTGTTTAGGATTCTTTGCAGGAAAACTCCTCTCCAAATGGGAAGGACCCTATGTTATCGAGGAGGTTTATCGATCTGGAGCTATCAAAATAAATAATGCCGAAGGTACTAACCCGAAGGTTGTTAATGGGCAACGAATAAAACATTATATCTCAGGCATGCCCATTAATGTTGAAAGTAATGTTATCCAAACCATGACACCGGAAGAACACATAAAAGAAACCTTCCGGAACACTCCAGAATCATGAAAAAAGGGAGGTACGTGATACGGTAAGTAAACGGACTCCGAAAAATCTGGAAAAATATTTTTTGTCAGTTTTGAAATATTTAGAAAATTAGGAAAATAAGAAACTACCAGGAAGGTGACCATGGTAGGCACAAGACACCAGGGCGCGCCTGGCTTGCCAGGCGCGCCCAGGTGGGTTGTGCCCACCACTGGTACCTTCCGGACTCCATTTTTCTTCCGTTTGCTTGTTTCCCAAGATAAAAAATCTTTATATACCCCCCCGAACCTATTGACCTCCGTATCACGGAGAAATCTTCTGTTTTCTTTTCTTGCTGTTTTTGGTCGGATCTGTTAAGCCAGGCATCATGTCTTCCCCCTCTTCCAACAATGGAGAAGACGATGCCGGATTGTTGTAGGAGGAGCTAGAGGGGGAGGGAGTTCAGGAGGTTGCTATGGAGGAAGATGAAGGGAATTCCATCGGAGTTCACCCTCCGGCTTCCGAGAGAGGCACACTAGCTGGTATCTCCACCCGTCCTAATCCTCATCAAGCCATGAGATCATCAAACAATCATGAGAGCTCTGAAGTACAAGAAGAACTCCCTTCCAGGAGGCCTTTACACAGGTTACATCGTAACAATTTTCACAATTTGATTCATAACTATGGGTTCGAAAACACTCCTCGTGTGCATATACTGGCCAATTGGGACATATCTCGTCCAAGAGAAAGCGATGCAGGGACAAACTCTTGGGGTCCGAAAAATAAGCATATCATGGCTAAAGTAGAGAAGAACACTGAGTTGCTTCATCAAGCTCTTCGGGAGATTCAAAGTCTAAGAGAGGCACTCAGAGATATATTGGACAAGATCGCTACCACTTCATCACCACCACCTCCTTCTTCATCACCAAAAGAAAATTGCGTATCGGGTATGGGCACTCCCGTTGGCTTCCGCCAAGCTTGGGGGAGGTGCCCCGGTATCGTATCACCTCCACTATCCTTTGACTTTACTTTTCTTAGTTCGATCCATGGTTATCTTTTGCTTTAGATGAATAAAGGTTTAGTTCGATCCTTTCTTTTCGAGAGTTTGCTTAGTGATCTATCCTTGTAATCGTGTGTGAGATATATAATAAAGTTTAGTTTGAGTTTTACTTTCATGTTTCAATAAAAAGAAAGGAAATAAATGAAAAAGATCATATGCTAATCTTATGGTAAGTAATGACTTCACACAAGGAAGAGTATAAGTAGAAAATTTTATTGTAGATTGACAAACATAGTATTGGTCAATGAAGCAATTCATGAAAGAATTAATAAGGGAAGAGAAGATTCACATGCAAATACACTATCTTGGAAATCTTTTGTGATTGTGAGCACCCATCAAAATATTATATGCCAAAATTGTTGACATTGGACAAGGAAGACAACGTAATGATTTATGTTTGTTCATATTCACATAGAAGTTATATTGTCATAGATCCTTCAACATGTGGTGCTTGCCCCAATCTTTGCTAGCCAAAAATTCCGCACCAAGTAGAGATACTACTTGTGCATCCAAAAACCCTTAAACCCAAATCTTGTTTTGAGAGTCCACCATACCTACCTATGGATTGAGTAAGATCCTTCAAGTAAGTTGTCATCGGTGCAATAAGGCAAAGAAAATTGCTTCTAAAAGTGTTGGATCATTTAGTGTAAGAGAAAATTGAGCGTTGTACGAACTTGTGATGGCGAAGAATAAAAGCGACAGACTGCATAATAAAGGTTGCTATCACAAGGGGCAATATAACGTGACGTTCTCTTGCACTAAGGGATTGAGCATACAAACAGAAAGCGCATGGCAACCTCTGCTTCCCTCTGGGAAGGGCCTATCTTTTACTTTTATGTATTTACTTTCATGCAAGAGTCAAAGTTTTTCTCTCTATTCATTTTTACTTTCTATTTTGGCAAGCATCATGTGGTGAGGAAAGATCTAGGCACGTATATCCAGTTGAATATGGGTAGAATGAGTTATTATTGTTGACATCACCCTTGAGGTGAATACGTTGGGAGGCGAACCTATAAGCCCCTATCTTTCTATGTGTCCGGTTGAAATGTTTTGCTCATGTGTACGCGGTGAGTGTTAGCAATCATAGAAGACTATGATGGTTGAGTATGTGGTCTTGCCTAAAAGGCTCCGATACGTGACCCTTCCTGAAAAGATGATGAATTGTAGTTGCAAAGTTGACTGAGAACATAGTTTGTTGATTTCCAATAAAGTTTATGCTTTATACTTCGATGTTGTGATGAATTGTTACTTATTCATGAGAAGTCTATGATAAAAGTTTTATGTTAAAGTTTGTTGCTGTTATAATAGATTACATGATGCTTCTATGTCCGTATTTTGTTTTTACCGACACCTCTCTCTCTAAGCATGTGGACATGTTTTTCGATTTCGGTTTCGCTTGAGGACAAGCGAGGTCTAAGCTTGGGGGAGTTGATACGTCCATTTTGCATCATGTTTACCTACTATTATTTATAATGTTTTTATGCAAAATAATGCTTTTTGGAGTAATTCTAATGCCTTTTCTCTCATAATATGCAAGGTATACACAAAGAGGGAGAATTCCGGCAGCTGGAAATCTGGACCTGAAAAAGCTACGTCAGGCTACCTATTCTGCACAACTCCAAATGAGCTGAAACTTCACGAGAATATTTTATGGAATAAATAAGAAATAATGGAGCAAATAACTACCGGAGGGGGGCCACCTGGTGAGCACAAGACACCAGGGCGCGCCAGGCCCCCTAGGCGCGCCCTGGTGGGTTGTGCTCAGCCCAGCCCACCTCCGGTGCCCATCTTCTGGTATATAAGTCATTTTGACCTAGAAAAAATTAGGAGAGGACTTTTGGGACGAAGCGCCGCCGTCTCAAGGTGGAACTTGGGCAGGAGCACTTTTGCCCTCCGGCGGAGCGATTCCGCCAGGGGAACTTCCCTCCCGGAGGGGGAAATCATCGTCATCATCATCACCAACAACTCTCCCATCTTGGGGAGGGCAATCTCCATCAACATCTTAAACAGCACCATCTCCTCTCAAACCCTAGTTCATCTCCCGTGTTCAATCTTTGTACCGAAACTATAGATTGGTACTTGTGGGTGACTAGTAGTGTTGATTACATCTTGTAGTTGATTACTATATGGTTTATTTGGTGGAAGATTATATGTTCAGATCCATTATGCTATTTAATACCCCTCTGATCTTGAGCATGATTATCATTTGTGAGTAGTTACTTTTGTTCTTGAGGTCACGGGAGAAATCATGTTGCAAGTAATCATGTGAACTTGATATGTGTTCGATATTTTGATGATATGTATGTTGTGATTCCCTTAGTGGTGTCATGTGAACATCGATTACATGACACTTTACCATATTTGGGCCTAAGGGAATGCATTGTGGAGTAGTTATTAGATGATGGGTTGCGAGAGTGACAGAAGCTTAAACCCTAGGTTATGCGCTATTCCGTAAGGGACCAATTGGATCCAAAAGTTTAATGCTATGGTTAGAATTTATTCTTAATACTTTTCTCGTAGTTGCGGATGCTTGCAAGGGGGTTAATCATAAGTAGGAGGTTTGTTCAAGTAAGAACAACACCTAAGCACCGGTCCACCCACATACCAAATTATCAAAGTAGCGAACACGAATCGAACCAACATGATGAAAGTGACTAGATGAAATTCCCGTGTACCCTCAAGAACACTTTGCTTATCATAAGAGACCGTTTTGGCCTGTCCTTTGCCTCAAAGGATTGGGCTACCTTGCTGCACTTTTGTTACTACTATTGTTACTTGCTCGTTACAAATTATCTTGCTATTAAACTACTCGCTACTTACAATTTCAGTGTTTGCAGACATTACCTTACTGAAAACCGCTTTGTCATTTCCTTCTGCTCCTCATTGGGTTCGACACTCTTACTTATCGAAAGGACTACGAGTGTTCCCCTATACTTGTGGGTCATCACTTGCACGTTAAAGGAGGGGCCCTTGAGCATCGCGCCTCAGGGGCTCCTACCGGCCCTCGAGCCCTCACCCCCTGGCCTTGACCACAGCATCGCGACCTGGCATACCACCGGCAGCCGAGCCTCGCTCGAGAGCTAGGTCCCAAGGACGTAGAGCACCCTGACGAGCGGGAGAGATGGAGTCAGTAGGAGCCTGCAGGGGGGGCGCCATCTGGAGAAGGGCGCAGCCTAACGTCACACAAGAAGCTCGCCCTCGCGACAAGGAAACCACCGCAGGCTCGCCAAGATAAGTCGCTTCGCACACTCGGGCGCGAACCCCATAATCGGCGTTTCATCTCTTGTGATTTTGCTCGGGCAAGGGAACTCCCCTTTCAGTCCTTCGGGAGCCACTTTCGTTCCCGAGCATCGCGCCTCGGGGGCTCTTACCGGACCTCGGGCCGCTCACCTCCTGGCCTTGATCACAGCATCACGACCTGGCATACCAGCGATGGCCGAAGCTTGCCTGGGGACTGGGTCCTATCGGTGTAGAGCACTAAGCTACCGTGGGAATAAAAAGGGGGAACCATGCCCAAGAGAGAGACACAAACACAGTATAAATTGGGGGCGCTGACATTAAGGCAAAAAGTGCCACAATCTTTACACACCCCGCGGGGCCCTTCATGATTTTTGCGCAGGAATGAAATGAAAGGAAAGGACCTCCTGAGGATCGCGACCCAGGCGGTGTCGCCCATGTCGCCTGGCCGGCGCCATTCCTCCCTCAAGCCCGACCGTGGCGGCGCAGCGGCTCATAGATGTCGTCGTCACTTAAGCATGGTTCAGAGGAGGCGTCGCTGCTGCTGGAGGAATCGCGGACAAGGCCAAGGGCAAGTTCACCGCGAGGGGCCTCGGTGATTTGCCGGCCTGTGGGGGGGTCACCGTCTTGATCGCCTCCCCTGGGGCAGCACTCCAGACATCGGCCATCCCCTCTGAAGACCTTGAAGAAGAGCGTCGACGCCCCGTCGTACTCGAAGTGGATGGCGTGCCTCCCCTTTGATCTGCAGGTGTGGGCGATCGTGCCCCATCCCCGGGTCATGAAGACGTCACCGGAGTCGACGGCCTCGACCTCCGCCTCTCATTTTGGCTGTAGCAGCCGTTGTGCTGCAACCACAGCTTGATGGGCCCCCTCGGCGGTATCTCCCTCGCTAGGGACCGCGGGAGCCGGATCCACGTGCGTGGAGGCATTGCCGCCCACACCACAAACTCGTAGGCCGTGCCATCGGTGTGGGCCTGCGGGCAGGGTGGCCGCACGACCATCGCTTGCTCTTCCCTACGACTTTGTCCTCCGTGACTTCCACGGCTGCTTCCACGAACAGGGCTGTGCGCGCGAGCATGCGCGCTAACGGGGAAACCCGGTGGTGCTCGTTCGTGCCAGGGCTGCGCTTCCGTGGGCCCTGCAGAGGGCTCACGGGGGCGGTCATGCCTCTTCTTCGACGGGAGTAGCACCGGTTCTACCTGTGGAGCCTTTTTCTCCTTGGCGGCCGAGAACCTCCTCACTGGCGCCATGGATGCTCTGGCAAGATGGCGGAGCGAAGAAGAAGAAGGAGCGAGCGGCGAGAAGATGAAGATGAGCTGGGGGCTCCGCCCCCCTCTCCCATTTATAGGCGAAGGAAGGCTAACCGCCGGCCTCTCACACCCCAAGCAATGATGGCCTTTTTGCATGCACCAGGCAGTTGTGAAGTCGAACAGTTGCCGAGGCAGCATGGGGAAATGGAGACACCCACGTCCCATCAAGTGCCACGTGTCAGCCTCGTCCACAGGCGATTGGGGCCCGCGGCACTTCGCCCTTGCCCTTTGGCTTCACCTCGAAGCCAAGTCCGAGCGCGCCTTGGGCCCGGGGGCTACTATCGGCGTTCTAGGAACCAGGGTACCCAGACTTGCCTGCCTGTGGCCCATGGCGTGGCTTCATCAACGGCCTGGTATGGCCCATCTACAAGACTACCAAGACAAGACCCTCGCGAGGGACCGAGCCTCGCGAGGCAGACGACGCCAAGACCTCCCGAGGGAGCGGCCTCCCCAGGCTGCCTCCTGAGGAGCGGAGATTCCTATGCAGGTGCCCGAACCTCATGAGGTTGCGGTGACGCAAGCCATGACGACCAAGGCCAGGCAGGCGCTAGCGGGCGCAGAGGAGACAGTTTCTCTTTGGTGCTAAGGAGGCAAGCGCAGGCGTGGGTCCCCGAGGACTCAGGCAAAGGTTTCCATTCCTGTGCAACGAGACCAAGACCACCAGGAAGGCAGGATGGATGTCATCACCGAGCCCACCGTAGTGTCACGCCAGAAGCTTTGCAGGCGAAGACCACCTTTCGTCAGGATAAGATGTACTACTTGTCCCCTTTAAAATTGGCCATTGTGGAATCCCTTCCCGCCTACATTTTGGGAAGAGGACCAAGGCCACTATAAATATAGGCTAGCCACCACCGTAGAGGAGGACGAACCCCCCGAGAGGACGACCCCCCCGGGATTGCATCCTTTCCACCCTCACCAGAGCAGACCTCGCGAGGTTGTTCATCCCTTGTACTTGTTCATCCTCAGCCCCTCGTGAGGCAAATCCACCACAAAGCAGGAGTAGGGTCTTACACCGCAAGGTGGCCCGAACCTGGGTAAATTGCCATGGTCATATTCTTCCTTGTTCCTCGAGCTAGGCCATAGGGCGACGAGCTGGTTGGCTAGATAGGTTGAGTTCTTCCCACACGCCCCAGAGTTTGAACCTTTCTTGGGTCTGTGGAGCCCTGAATCCGACAGGTGTCTTTGGCAATCCCACAATGAATTCCATACAGAAGTTATCCCATTTCCATTGTGGAACTAGCAGGGGCTATAGTAAACCGACGGGTTTCTGATGCTCAACCTTTACTTTATTACATATATCACAATAGGCGACGTAATATGCGATGTATTTCTTCATGCCGTCCCACCAGAATGTCTGCTTCAGATCTTGATACATCTTAGTGCCTCTGGGATGAATAGAGTATGTGGACTCATGAGCTTCCTTCTATATCTGCTACTTTGGGTCCCCATGAGTAGGTACACAGACTCGATTCCAAAATTGGAGTGTACCTTGGTCATCTGTGTGGAAGTCTTGTGTCTTCCCTTCTCGCACTTGGGCGATTACCTTGAGTAAAAATGGATCCTTGGCTTGAGCCTTGCGGATCTTGTCTTCTAGTGTGGGAGTGATTTCCAAAGTAGTTGCGCATGTTGCTTCACAAATGACCATATTGAGCTGAGCTATCTCTTCTTGAAGTGCTGGGTGCAAGGACTTGATTAGAGAGTTTGATGTGGCCAGTTTGTGACTAAGAGTGTCGGCCACCACATTAGCTTTTCCCGGGTGATAGTTGATGCCAAGGTCATAATCTTTGACCAATTCAATCCATCTTGTTTGTCGGAGATTCAAGTCTGGTTGAGTGAATATGTACTTGACACTCTTGTGGTCGGTGTACATTTGACATCTTTTTCCAATAATGTAGTGCCTCCAAATTTTTAAGGCATGCACCACTGCGGCCATTTCCAGATTATGTGTAGGATATTTCTCCTCGTGCGGCCGTAGTTGTCTGGATGCATAGGCCATGACCTTTCCATCTTGCATAAGCACACACCCAATGCCACATCTGGATGTGTCGCAATAGATGTCGAAGCTCTGATAAATGTCTGGTAGAGTCAACATAGGAGCGTTGGTCAAACGAGACTTCAGCTCATTGAAACTATTCTCACAAGCTTCTGTCAATATAAACTTATGATTCTTCTTGAGCAATTCTGTCATTGGCTTGGCAATCTTTGAGAAGCCTTCGATGAATAGACGGTAATAGCCTGCCAGACCCAACAAACTTCTGATTTCTAACACTATAATGGGTGCCTTCCAATTTGATACTTCTGTGACTTTGCTTTGGTCCATGACCACTCCTTGAGAGGATAGAGTATGCCCAAGGAATCCCACTTCCTTAAGCCAAAATTCACATTTGCTAAATTTGGCATAAAGTTGATGGGCTCGCAATCGCTTCAATACTGCACGGAGATGCTAATTATCCTCCTCTTCGCCTTTGGAGTATATGAGGATATCATCAATGAATACCACCGCGAACTTGTCCAAGAAGTCCAATTCATCATATGCATGAAGAAGGCGAGAGCGTTGGTCAGTCCAAATGACATGACTGTGTACTCATATAGACCATATCATGTAGTGAATGTTGTCTTGGGAATGTCTTTTCTAATTTTCAGCTCGTGATGCCCGGTTCGCAAGTCAATCTTGGAGAATACTTGATCTCCACTTAGTTGATCGAATAAATCATCAATCCTGGGAAGCGGGTATTTGTTTTTGATGGTGACATCATTGAGAGCGTGTGTCAACACACATCCTGAGACTACCATCTTTCTTGCCCACGAATATGGCAGGTGACCCCCAAGGAGATGAACTGGGGCGAATATATCCTTTTTGAAGCATTTCATCCAACTGTTTCTTCAAATCCACTAATTCAGACAAAGGCATGTGATAGTACTTCTTATAAATTGGTGCTATCCCGGGCACAAGATCAATTGAAAACTCAAGCTCACGGTCGGGTGTCATTCCTGGCAGTTCTTCTGTGAACACATCTGGAAACTCATTGACCACTAGAATCAAATCCATCTCTATGGCGATAGTTGCATAAACCATTCCTTTCTTCGGCATGGTTCTGCCGGCAAAGAACCGAGCTGGCTGTCTTGAGGGATTTATTAGTGTAACTTCTCTGGTTGCGTAGTTGATACAGACTTGATGTTTTGTTAACCAATCCATCCCCGGGATAACATCCAACTTCGAGGATTGAATGGATACCAGAGATGCGGGGAAGATAATGCCATTTATTGATATTTCCAAACCCGGCATACAATATTTGTGCTGAGCATGGATCCAGGGGATTGCACCACCATAACTTTGTCCAGAAGAGTATAAGAAAGTTGATGCTGGGCAAAAAAAATCCGCGAAATAAAAGAATGGGAAGCCCCGGAATCGAATAAAATCGTTGTAGGTATGTTATTAACAAAAACATACCAATGACCACCTCAGGTGCTTCTTGACGGGCTTATTCTGCGGAGATATGGTGAACTTGCCCTTGAATAAACTTCTGGTTAGGGAAGTGTCCCACATTATTGACTTGAGGCTTGAGGTTTGTTGGTGGCTTTCCGTTCTTGGGGCACTGTCGGGCATAGTGCCTAGTTTGACCACATGAGTAACATGCATTGTTACGCTGACAGTCTTCCCTCACGGGGTTTGTAACAATATTCTTGACTCGATTCTCAGTCTTGGTGTTACCCTACTACCATGTTGGCTTGAACTCAAACTGCGGCTGCTGCCAGGTACGGATCTTCTGAAAAGCTTGCCCTTCCTTCTTGGGTTCAAACTTGTGTTTGCGATCTTCATAAGCAGACTTGTGATCATTGACAAGCTTGTGCTCCCTTTCTGCGATAAGTGCCTTGTTCACCAAAGCTTGGAAGTCGGGAAAGTCCAACATGCTAAGCGTGCATCGGAGGGTATGATTGAGCCCTCCAAGGAACCGATCTATCTTCCTTTCTTCATTGGCTACATCATGAGCGGAATAATGGGCCAGATGATTGAACTTGTTCAAATACTCACTTACAGACAAGTTCCCTTGAGTAAGGGCAAGGAACTCTTGCTGCTTGACCTTCATGATACTGGTGGAAAGATAATACTTGCGGAATTTATCTTTGAATTTATCCCAAGTAACCTCATCTTCAGCAGGCCACATAAGTTTGGTATTGTCTCACCATATAGCAGCTGGCCCTTCCAGATAATGACTGGCAAAGGGAACCTTGTCGGTGTCTTCAATACGAGCAATCTCTAGCTTGTTTTCAATGGTCCTCAACCAATCATCGGCTTCCATGGGATCTGCTGTTTGGCTGAAACTCGGCGGTTTGGTCCTCTAAAAATCTGACAACTTGGAGTGGTTACCGTTATGATTATGTTGTCCAACCATAGTCTACATACTTCGCAAGAATTCCATCAGATCCTGATTTCTCTTCTCCTTGAACATTCGCATAATCTGCTATGTTGTGGGTGCTTGAGGTGGAGGAGGGGGTGGCTGAAATGGTTCTGGAGAATGTCCTGCTTGTCTGGCAGATCGACGAACTGGGATATTATCGCCACCATGACTGCTGCTACCACACCTTGTCATCCTATATTTGTTTCCAAATACAAAGCATCAAGATGAGCAACATCCATAAAGGAAAAAAAAGAGAAGGCAAAGCAACAACCTCGAAAAAAGAGGAAAACCAAGTCGAACAAAAGAAAACAACATAATTATACATAGCATCACACATCATACATAGAAAGATGAAATCATGGATAGTACTACTATAGACATACGACCATACATCAACATCATACTCGTCTACTCATAGCAGTAATGATCGCACTGGCACTCTGACGGTTCTACTAGTGTCTCCTCGGTCTTGGACTCTAAATCGGAACTGATAATACTAACGGAAACCTCCGGAGCAAAGGAAACACGACGATGCTGGCGGGATGGCTCTCCCTCAGGGTTTGGAGCAGGATGGCTTTGAAGCATAGGAGCAGCTGGGGTAGTGAGAAGTAAAGCCCACTCGATGGGAGACTCGTGAGGAGTCACTGTCGAGGTATCCGAGTTACTCTGAGAAGGTACTAGTGTAACTGGCATGGGTGGGGGTATAGTAACTGGAGGAACGAGAGGTGTATAAGAAAGTGAAGGTGGAGCAAACGTAGATCGAGCGGCAGCAAGCGCGTCTCGAGTGCGGTTCAGCTCCCGAGATAAGATGTGGATCACAAGGTACCCAACCGTTATGTAACGAGACAGGTGGCTGGTGGAATGATCACAGTCCGGATCAATTATAAGAAAGCGGATTCGTCCTGTGTCGAACATGGACGGGTAGAAATAGAAACCTAGGTGTGTCTGCATCTGAATCTCGTTATAACACAAGTCGGTGAGAGCCTCGAATGTGGCAAACTGGATCACCTGGTCGGGTGTAGAAGCAGTCCAACCCTTGGAGGATGATGGCTCATATCTGCATCAGTATTTCCTCGAAAAGGAAGGGACGATGCAGTACAGCTTCGGTAGGTATTTCCCTCAGTTATGAAACCAAGGTTATCGAACTAGTAGGAGAACCAAGCAACACTATGTAAATGGTACCTGCACACAAAGAACAAATACTTGCAACCCGACATGTAAGAGGGGTTGTCAATCCCTCTCGGGTAAAAGATAGATTGGTTTGTATGATTTTGGATAAATAGACACTACTGCAGGATGCTGCTAACGCGACACTACAATCATAGACCCTTCGATGAAACTGTGTGCGATGCATTAATCACAAACGGTGCTGTAAAAAAACATCAAAAAAGATGCAAAATGTTTGCGATGGCGGATACATCAAACACGGTTCAGATTTTAGTTGCGTGTGCGATGCGGGGCATACGGTTCAGTTCAATGAATTGTTTGCGATGAGGAAGAAAAATAGAAATGGGCAGCCAGATCAAGGTGTGTGCGATGTACGGCATACCAGTTCACTCGGATTAACTGTTTGTGATTAGGCAACACAACAGAAATGGTCAGCCAGATCAAGGTGTCTGCGATTAAGGGCATACACTTCAGACTGATGAACTATTTGTGATTAGGCAACACAACAGAAACGGTCAACCGAATCAAGGTGTCTGCGATTGACGGCATACACTTCACCCAGATGAACTGTTTGCGATTAGCCACAACAAACGGAAACAGTTAGACAGATCAACGTGTGTGCGCTAGACGGGCACACATTCTAATTAAAAGAAGCGTGCATGATGGTAATAACGAGCGCGCACGGTTGATGGAACAAGACGTGTGCTGACATCGCCTATTGCGGTGCACCCTGCAAATGCCACATACGCGGCCGAGAACTCGTGCCCGTGTCACGTCGTTTGGGAATAGTGCCGCACTTAGAAATTATCGAACCATCAATAAATTTGGAGCCTGCATCCCGTCACATTCCAAATTACTACCACGCTATATTTAATTGCAAACCTGTTCACACCGATCAAAACCTAAATGGTTTCCCACTTAGGAGTGTATTAGTACTCGGTTATAAATGCTACCTACTCCAAGATGACTGCACATTCCTCCTCAACTCCTCATCCACAAAAACAAACAAGTCATTCATCGTCGTTCCCTTGCGTCTGCCATGGCCCGCATGAGTTCTGGGTCAAGAGATTACTACCAGGAAGAGGCGAGCATGGAAGCGGAAGCACGAGAGATGTCCCGCCTCGCCGCAAAAGCAGCCGACATGTCCCGCCGCGCGGCCGTAGTAGCACAGAGGTCCCGCCGCGCCGCAGAAGCAGCACAGAGGTCCCACCGCGCCGTCGATGCAGTAGACTGGTTCGGCCGTGCCGCAGAAGCAGCAGAGATGTCCCGCCGCACCGCGAATGCAGCAGAGATGTCCTCCCGCGCCACGGTGACCTGGGAAAATATCTCGCGGGCAGGCGAGGACTCTCACAGGCGCATGCGCGCTATGCTCGATGACCTGATGGGTCGGATCTCTGACTGGATGAAGCTGCAGGATGAGATGAATGCCTCGTTTGAAAATGCTACCAGCGTCATCCGGGGACTAGGGGAGGACAAGGTTAAGCTCCGCACCGAGCGCGACCTGCTGAGGGCGAAGATCGCCAGAACGATGAAGCAGCACGAGGAGACCATTGCCTTGTTGAAGAGGACCGGCATCATCATCAAGAAACTTATGGACGAGAATGCCATGCTTCGCATCGAGCGCCAAAGGATGGTGGAGGAATCCATGGAAGCTCTCAAGCAGCGTCTTGAGGACACGAAAGAGCTCATCGCCGCTCACCACGAGAACTAGTCTTTGTGGCCTGCAGCAACGCATCAAGAAAGTAGAGATCAGCGAACCAGATCGTTGTCTGTGTCTTCCTTCTTCTTTTGCCCTTGTGTATTTCGGGCGTTGTCGCATGTGGCTTTTTTAATTATCTTCCTAAATATGTAAGACAATTATTATCCACTATTATTTTCCTTATATTCATCAGTCTTGCTATAAGTCGCAGTCGATGCTATATAGGTCCGTCGGATCTTACATCAAGATACGTGCAAAACTTTCTTTTTAGATTTTCTTTTTTCTCTCTTAAATCTCAGTCGAGTGAGACATAGCCACGCCATTAAACAGGGGCTCGGGCGCCATTAATGGAGATGTTGGGAGAGAGGTGGCCGGCGGATAGAGGTCAAAGGGCTCTCCTCCCGATGAGCACGCGCAGGGATCTGATCGCATGCCTCCCGTACTCAAATAGCTACCCCACACGACACCTCCTAGCCAATAAAAAAATGGGACGCATGGCGGCACGTAAATGGTAAGTAGAACACCCACGGTTTCAATAATACTTGTGTTTCATATTGTAATGTGATAGCACTTGTTCCAAAATGACTTTGTTGATTGTTAATGTGTGCGCCTTCGCAAATCAGACAAAAAATTTACCACAGCATGTTGGTGCCATGCCATGACACCATGCCAAGTTTCATGATTTTCAGGCGAGTTTTGGATTTACGGGAATTTTAAAACCAAGTTTCTCGATGTTTCCGGCCGAGCCAAGACGCCCAGATGTTTGAACTCCATTCCCATTTCTTGCATGGGACCTAGAAATTCGCCCAAGTACACATAAATGATTTTTCAACTAACTTTGACGCACTGGAGCATGTGCTTGTAGTTCAAATTTGAATTATATGCATTAAATGCCTGGAAATTCAATTAATGTATAAAAAAGGCCAAACAAACCCGGAATAATTCCAAAATTTAGCATGAAACTCCTATTGGTCTAAGCTGCCTGTGTAAAAAAATCAAGGCGGGAGAAGGCAGTGTATGTCGTTTCGCACACGGAGGTGACACGTTCCCTCTCGGAACCACGAGCCTTCTTGAGAGAAGCTCCAGTTTGCAAGAAGCTTATACCAAAGCTTGTCCCAATTCGGCCAAAATTTACCACAGCATGTTGGTACCATGTCATGACACCATGCCAAGTTTCATGATTTTCATGCGTGTTTTGGATTTATATGAGTTAAAAAACCAAGTTTCTCAATATTTCCGGCCTAGCCATGATGCCCAAATGTTTGAATTTCATTCCCATTTCTTGCATGGGACCTAGAAATTCACCCAAGGACACACATGTGATTTTTCAACCAACTTTGGTGCACTGGAGCATGTGCTTGTAGTTCAAATTTGAATTATGCACATTAAATGCCCAGAAACTCAATTAATGTATAAAAAAGGCCAAATGAACCTGGAATAATTCCAAATTTTAACACGGCACTCATATAGTTCTATGTTGCCTCTGTAAAAAAATCAGGGGGGAAGTGATAATCCCCAAGTGCAAGGAATCATCGTAACAATTTCCAAAGGTGGAAGTGATAAGTATGGAGTGTCGAACCCACAAGGAGCTAAAGGTAAGATCAATATTCTCTCAAGTCCTATCTGCCACAGATACGACTCTACGTACACCGAACATTTGCTTCCATCTAGAAACGAGAAATAAAACTACATTGTGGGTATGAAGAGGATAGCCTTGCATGATATCGGAGAGCTAAAATATAAAAATAGGTGTTGTTATCATAAAGTTAGAATATATTATAATATATTACAAATAGCGAGTGTGGAATAATGATGGAACGGTGTGCAGAATTGTCCTAGGCAATCATTAACAAGATCGGTAATCATTATTGCAATTTTATATAAGGGAGAGGCATAAGCTAACATACTTTCTCTAATTGGATCATATGCACTTATGATTGGAACTCTAGCAAACATCCGCAACTACTAAAGATCATTAAGGTAAAACCCAACCATAGCATTAAAGTATCAAGTCCTCTTTACTCCCATACGCAAACAATCCCCTTACTCGGGTTTAAGCTTCTGTCACTCTAGCAACCCACTATAAGTGAATCATGAGCATATTGCAAACCCTACAGCAGGAATCCCTCACATGTGCGCGGCACGGAGGGCACCATAGGACAGCACCAAAATAAAACATACAACTCAAACCAATCTAGATCATCAATCAACCCAAAAGACAAAAGAAATCTACTCAAAACATCATAGGATGGCAACACATCATTGGATCATAATATGTGGCATAAAGCACCATGTGCAAGTAGGGGATTGCAACGGGGTGCGGGAGAGTGGACCGCTTAAAAGAGACGAGGAAGGTGATGAAGATGGTGATGTTAATGAAGACGATCACCGCGGCGATGATTCCCCCGGCGGCACTCCGATGCCACCGAGAGAGAGGGGAGAGAGTCTCCCCCTTGTGCTTCCTCCTCCATGGGCTCCCCCTAGATGGGGAAAGGTTCTCCCTCTGGTCCTTGGCCTCCATGGTGATGATGGCCCCCTCCGGCTTCCTCCTCCATGGCCTTCGGTGATGATGGCCCCCTCCGACAGGGTGCCGAAGAGGGCCTAGATTGATTTTTCATGGCTACAAAGGCTTGCGGCGGCGGAACATCCGATCTAGGGTTCTTTTCGGAGGGTTGGGTATTTATAAGAATTTTTGGCATCGGTCTCACGTCAAGGGGGTGCCCGAGGGGCCCACAAGCCCGGAGCACCCTCCTTGGGGGGTAGGGCGCGCCTAGAGGGCTTGTGGCCTCCTTGTCCACTTCCTGGCACAGCTCTTGTGCTTCAGGGGTCTCTTTTGGTCCATAAAAAATCACCGTAAATTTTCAGCCCATTCCAAGAACTTTTATTTTTGCACAAAAAACGACACCACGGTAGTTCTGCTGAAAACAGCGTCAGTCCAGGTTAGTTCTATTCAAATCATACCAAAACCATATAAAATTGTTGTAAACATGGCATGAATACTTCATAAATTATAGATACGTTGGAGACGTATCAGGGAGGCAGCGTATATCGTTTCGCACACAAAGGTGACATGTTCCCTCTCGGAACCACGAGTCTTCTTAAGAGAAGCTCCGGTTTGCAAGAAACTTATACCAAAACTTGTCCCAATTCAGCCAATTTTGTTACCACAGCATGTTGGTGCCATGAAATGACACCATGCCAAGTTTCATGATTTTCAGGCGAGTTTGAACTGACAAGAATTTAAAAAACCAAGTTTCTCAATGTTACCGGCCAAGCCACGACGCCCAGATGTTTGAATTTCATTCCCATTTCTTGCATGGGACCTAGAAATTCACCCAAGGTCACACATGTGATTTTTCAACCAACCTTGGTGCACTGGAGCATGTGCTTGTAGTTCAAATTTGAATTATTCACATAAATGCCCAGAAACTCAATTAATGCATAAAAAGGGCCAAACGAACCCGAAATAATTCCAAATTTTAACACGACACTCATATAGTTCTATGTTTGCTCTGTAAAAAAATCAAGAGGGGGGCAGCGTATGTCGTTTCGCACACAAAGGTGACACGTTCCCTCTTGAAACCACACGCCTTCTTGAGAGAAGCTCCAATTTGCAAGAAGCTTATACCAAAACTTGTCCCAATTCAGCCAACTTTTTTACCACATCATGTTGGTGACATGAAATAACACCATGCCAAGTTTCATGATTTTCAGGCGAGTTTGGGATTCACAGGAATTTAAAAACCATGTTTCTCAATGTTTCCGGCCGAGCCACGATGCCCAGATGTTTGAATTTCATTCCCAATCTTGCACGGGACCAATAAATTCACCCAAAGACACACATGTGATTTTTCAACAAACTTTGGTGCATTGGAGCATGTGCTTGTAGTTCAAATTTGAATTATGCACATTAAATGCCTAGAAACTCAATTAATGCATAAAAATGCCAAACGAACCCGGAATAATTCCAAATTTTAACACGACACTCATATAGTTGCATGTTCACTGTAGATAAATGTTCTAGCAATTCAAACACCATCCTTTCCCTCCGTAACACCATTTTGTCTTTCAAAATAGAATGAAAAAATCAGGTATACCACAAACAGTTTACTAGCAAGAATCATGTGGGATGCGATATAAAATATCTTGGCGCACCATCTTTTCTGGCTTACGCAGGAAGCTTCGTCGTCTACAGTCCACCGCCCGCGCTTGAACCACACTTGCGCGCCAGTTTCTCGCGGCACCGAGCGAAATTATCTGCCACCACGGAAATATCTATCTCCCCACCCCCACCCCACCAAAAGCCACATTTCCACTGTTCCTCCTTGCTTTCCAAGTTCAAACCTTCACTGCTGCTTACTGGCAGTGCCGCCTCCTCACCGGCGACTCTTCTTCTTGCAGCGCTGCCTCGTCGCCGGCGACCCTTCTTCTTGCAGCGCTGCCTCCTCGTCGGAGACCATTCTTCTTGCAGCGCCGCCTCCTCGCCGGCGACCCTTCTTCTTGCAGCGCCGCCTCCTTGCCGGCGACCCTTCTTGCCGCCTCCTCATCGGCTACCCTTCTTCTTGCTGCGCGGCCTCGTCGATATGGTCAGGTAATCCACACCCCACCCACACCATCCTCCTCCTTCCCCGTCCCACATGCCCCGACCGACGGCGTGACACCTTCCGCCGAAATCACTGGCCCCGTCCTCCAATTAAGCACCGCCCACAACCATTTTGCACGCAGTTTAACATGGAGCTCAGTAGCATCTGGCAGCGGAGAGGCAAATCGTGACCGCACGCGCGGACAAGGTCACTATGGATGCGATGTGTGCCGACCGCCAGATCCTGGAGGAGCACCTCATCTTCGAGGCCACCGTCGACACCGCCACGCGGTTGTCTACTTTAAAATATAGTTCGTGTTGTTTTCTGGAGGTCACCACCAGTGCCTTCTAGTGATTTGTCCTCTGTAATGTTAATTGCAATATGATATTCTGAAATGTAATGTTCAGTTAATAGTTTGGTCCAACAATTGCGACATTTCGTAGTACTGTTCTCAAGCATTCTTGGTTTTGTTAACTGTCTTATCTTCTAGTATATGTTC
This sequence comes from Thinopyrum elongatum, assembly GCA_011799875.1. Classification (NCBI taxonomy): domain Eukaryota; kingdom Viridiplantae; phylum Streptophyta; class Magnoliopsida; order Poales; family Poaceae; genus Thinopyrum; species Thinopyrum elongatum. The sequence continues at coordinate 470,083,559 of CM022300.1, read as the reverse complement.
TATTCTGCAATGTCGTGCTCAATTAACTGTTTTGGTTCATTTGGTCTGCTGTCCAGTTAACTGTTTGGTTCAATTTTGCAATTTGATTTTCATTTGTTGTGGGTACAATTTTGTATTGTTATGCATGTCAGAAATAAATCGAATTTGGCTGTACTCAATACATATTCTACTGATAGTATGGCAACTCTCAATTAAACTGATCAAGATCTTCCTTATATGTGTTGCAGGGAAACAATGGGAGACACTGTTGTTTACCATCGAGGTTTGCTCATGCATGGTCCTTTCGCTAATAGCACATTATTGTGTAGTTGCAGGAATCATTCTAATATTTAGGTTTCTTACAATATGGTCTTGCACATGTAGGTCCTGCTGTCAGAGGCTTAGACCCACTGTTCGACCCATTTTGCATATGGGGAAATGAGATGTCTATGGATATCAGTCATGTCAAGAAACTCAGAAAGATTGTTAGGATAAAGAAACTTGCGACGAATAACAGCAAGATCTTTGTTTGCATAATGAAGAAGACATCAGTAAACTATAGGATGGTACTAACTCTTTTACCTTGTTTTTACCCCTTGCGCCATTTCAAAATTTATAACAGCGATTTATGCATATCTTTGTTTTCAGTACTTTTCAAAGCAGTTCACGGATGATTACCTCTCAAACTACCTGCATGGTCAAGAGGCGAGGAAGGTATTCATTCAACACCCATGGTACAATATTGAAGTCTTCCTAAAGAGGATGAAGGTTGGGCGGGCAATTATCCATAGCCACTGGCCTAAAGTTGCAAGGACATTCAACGTCACTGAAGGCTCAATATTCGCCTTCCGCTTCTGCAGTTTCCCAGATGAGATTCATCTGTCTATTTGCCGTGTATGATGCTACTTTTCCAAAGGTTTTTGATGTTGCATGTGAAACTTGGTGCTGTTGTGTAATGGCGTAGCTAGCTGTATCCCTCTTTGGTGTAACTGAGTGTTGAAGCTATCTGATGTAATTCGATTATGAAATCTTGGTTGCCGTTATACGGATATGAAATATATGGTGTGTTTTATAAGAAATATCAATTTAATTACTAGATGGATTATCTAATAATAGGCTAATTACCCTGCTTATTGGGGTTTTCTATTGCAGACGGTTACTCAGACAACACCGTGGGTGATGAACTCAAAGAACCCACACGGTTTCTAGAAAGTAAGCATGTTGGATCAACTAACAATCACACACGACTTCCGGCAGAGAACTGTTCGCGTTAGCCACCTTGCACAAACGTTTCAACACAAAAAACTGTGTGTGATATACATACAAACGGAAAAGTTTTTCTGGGATTCACTGTGTGGGATGTACATACAAACGGAAACGATTGGGCTTCGATGCCTCGCCCGATCGCACACGAGCTCATTTTGCCCCCGACGGTTTCTGGGTCGTGTGGGAAGGACCCCCCTATCGCACATACTCACTAGGCGACGGTTTAAAACTCCGTCGCGTAAAGGGGGTAAAAACCGTTTGTATAGCACGTCTTTGCACCAGTGAGATCTCGCAATAAAACAACATAAAATAAAGAAAGAAAAAGTGTAGCAAGGTATTTTTGGGTTTTTAGAATAATATATCTGAAAACAAAAGCAAATAAAAATAGATCTCAAAGCAAATATGATAAAGAATACACCCGGGGGCCGTAGATTTCACTAGTGGCTTCTCTCGAGAAAAATAGCATACGGCGGGTAAACAAATTACTGTTGGGCAATTGATAGAACTTCAAATAATTATGACGATATCCAGGCAATGATCATTATATAGGCATCACGTCCAAGATTAGTAGACCGACTCCTACCTGCATCTACTACTATTACTCCACACATCGACCGCTATCCAGCATGCATCAAGTGTATTATGTTCATGGAAAAATGGAGTAATGCAATAAGAACGATGATATGATGTAGACAAGATCTATTCATGTAGGAATAGACCCCATCTTGTTATCCCTAATAGCAACGATCAATACGTGTCTTGCTGCCCCTTCTGTCACTGGGAAAGAACACCGCACGACCGAACCCATCAGAAAGCACCTCTTCCCATGGCAAGAAAAATTGATCTAGTTGGCCTAACTAAACCAAAGATTCGAAGAAGAAATACGAGGCTATAAGAAATCATGCATATAAGAGATCAAAGAAACTCAAATAACTTTCATGGATAAATAGATCTGATCATAAACTCAAAGTTCATCGGATCCCAATAAACACACCGCAAAAAGAGTTACATCAAATAGATCTCCAAGAGACCATTGTATTGAGAATCAAAAGAGAGAGAGGAAGCCTTCTAGCTACTAACTACGGACTCGTAGGTCTACAATCAACTACTCACGCATCATCGGAGAGGCACCAATGAGGATGATGAACCCCTCCGTGATGGTGTCTAGATTGGATCTAGTGGTTCTGGAACTTGCGGCGGCTGGAATTGTGTTTCGTCGACTCCCCTAGGGTTTTTGGATTTTTGGGGTATTTATACAGCAAAGAGGCGGTGCGGGAGGCGGCCAAGGTGGGCACAACCCACCAGGGCGCGCCTGGGCCCCCAGGCGTGCCCAGGTGGGTTGCGCTCCCCTCGGAGCCCCCCTCTGGTACTTCTTTGGCCCAACAGGTGTCTTCTGGTCCAGAAAAAATCTCCAAAAAGTTTCACTGCGTTTGGACTCCGTTTGGTATTGATTTTCTGTGAAGTAAAAAACAAGCAAAAAACAACAACTGGCACTAGGCACTATGTCAATAGGTTAGTCCCAAAAAATGATATAAAGTTGCTATAAAATGATTGTAAAACATCCAAGAATGATAATATAACAGCATGGAACAAGCAAAAATTATAGATACGTTGGAGACGTATCAGAGGAGGAGGTGTAGGTGCCCACCAAGGTGTTGTTATGCATGATGACCTCCGCGTGATACTCGTACACATCGTCTGCAAGCTGCTCTCAGTACACCTGGTACACCGGGTCATCACCATCGGGGTAGAGTCGGCGCCACACATTATGAAGCAGGTGAGGGAAGGTGGAAGGTGCCGGCTCAGGATGATAAGGATACGGAAGTGGTGCATTCTACACTCACAATATTAGCTGGTCAACAATAAAATAAACTATATGCATGCAATGCAACAACCAAGTGCAAATGCACACTAAAATCGCCCAAGGACTTCTACCTACCATTTCCTAATGCGTTGGCTCTCTAGGGTGTCCTACAGTCAGGGCGGCTCTGATACCAAACATTGTGGCACCCCGACTCAGAGCAACCAGTTTACCTTGCATTGCCATCCCAGAGATCAAGTCTTCTGGCAACACACAACAACTTGGTACAGAAAAGAGCTGCTTTATTGATCTCTTGCGGATACATAGGTTAGAATATTACATGACAAGCGAGGACAAGCGGCATACACAGTGCGGCTACACTTATGTACATTATTTAGTAGACATCTCAGGGGCCTCGAGGATAAGGGAAACTCCTACTCAGCAGCGGAACGACGAAGTAGCAGGACTCCACTCCACAAGGACACTGTTGGGACACGACCTAGAACGTGACATAATGATCGACATCAACTCCTTGCATGGCTTCTCCTGCATCTGGCATGACACGCCAGGTGAGTACTTTGAATGTACTCGCAAGATCACAACAAACAAAGCAAACACGACAAACAATAACAAGGCATTTTACAGGTTAATGCATGAGCATGAACATGATACTGTCACTCATGATGTGTACGTGGATTATTATCATGGTCCCTTGGACCAACTTACGATCTCGGGTTGCCTCGTAACCACCATTAACAACTTACCATCGTGATCCTCACTCGATCACCTCAATACCAACCATCGTGATCCTCACATCACTACAAAAAAAAGACACATCCGTGACATTTTGGCCCGAACGAATTTTTTTCCTGTCATGCTTATGACACTTCTATGATGATAATTGTGACAAAACCATGTATCATCATAGATGTGGTGGGCTCCTACTTCTATGACAAAAATGGGCTTTTCGTCCTGGGCGGGCCGGGGACGCACCTGCATGACATTCTTTGGTCCGTCCATGACGGAAAAAAACCATGGTAGAAGCGAGGGCAAGGAAAATATCGGGGAGTTCCCGGTTATGGTGGGTGTCTGTAACACCCTGGATTTTGCCCATTTTCTTTTTTCTTTCGATTTTGGTCTGGTTTTGCTTTTCAGTGGCTTAGTGGTCTTGAAACCTGGAGAGATCACCCTCGATTCTTCTCCTAGTGGCTTGTCAATCTCAAAACCATCTCAAGACCATATCATTTTCATCTTGGACCAATCCCAATATTCTTTTTCTTGGGAATATTCCTTTTTTTCTATTAAAAGAATAACCCTGTCTACTCTGGGTTGTGAAGCAACCCACATTTATGTCATCCCAAAGATTCCCAAATAATTCTCATAAATCCTTTGGGATATATCTTCCTCAGATATGTCAAAATACTTCCTTGCCATGTTCAAAAATATTTCACCAATATTTCTTTTCTGATTCTGCCCTAGCTGGCGGTTTGTGAAGGAAGTACCCATTATCTTTGCTTGCTTGCTCTCAAACTTTTTGTGCACTCTTTCCTATCCATATTATTGCCACATGCCAAATTTCAACTTCATTTGCCTAGTAAATATTCCTGAGCAATTTTTCAAAGTTTCTGTTCAAACAGGGACCTTGTGAAGGAAGTGCAAGCTAGGCATATCCAAATGAGTTGAAATTTTGCAAGATTCTTCATATGCTCAAATAATGGCTCTCCACCAAATTTGAGCATCATTCACTCATCTATGTGATCACAGCATCAAATCTTTGTTTCTGGTAATTATTTTGGGTTGTGAAGCAACTATAGTTTTTATTGCTCCATAATTCATGAATAATTTCCAGAACATGCTTCTACCTATATGACATCCCTATACCCAATATGGGCTCATTTCATTCATCCAATATTTCTCTAGAATTTCTCTTAGCTTATGTCCAGAGAGGACCACTGTGAATGAAGTACCATTTTGGTGTGTCCAAATGGTATGAGATTTTTACAGTATGTTCATGTGTCCAAATAACTCCTAGCCACCAAATTTCAGCTCAATCCAATTAACTCTTAGAGTGCCACTTCATGGTTTGTATTCTGGACCAGATTATGCAGTTGTTAAGCAACTGTATTAAATCTTGATGCAAATCATTCCAAACTTCATAGGATAGTAGTCCTTCCTACCCTAACACCCCCAGACATCTTATTTACTTCTTAACACATCTCTGTTGATCACAGTTGAGCAGTCAAGTTTGCTACAGCAAAGTTCCAGAGAAGCCTCACATCATCCCGTGACTTCTCTTGATGATCTATCACTTCTGTGATACCTTGGGGAGCAAGGACTTCACTCCAGACAAGGTGTGCCAGCCTCTCGTGTCCCCTCCGAACATGTTCACGCGGTGACCACCGCCCTGGCATGCCATGGACGCGAGCTGGATGTCGTTTGCTCGGGCCCCTCCTCTGCTCATCGGCTTCGCGAGCTTCGTCATGTCCAGCAGCTTTCCCTCGCCGTTCTCTTATCTCTGGAACCCTCACCCCCTCCGTCTTCTTCCTCACCGCGCCGCGACGAGCGCCTCTGCTCCGTCACTGTGCCTGCACATGCGCCGCCGTATGCGGCCATCTCCGAGCTATCCTGAACGAGCCAGCGCAGCCTCGCTCTGCAGCTCGTCAGGTCGGCAACCACCCCTCGCTCGCCAGCTCGCCGCAAGCACCAGTGCGGTGATAGGGCCGCCACGACGGCCGATCCTATCCACCCTCGTCGCCCGCCTATAAATAGGCCACCCCGAGCCCCTCTGAGCACACCACTAGCCTCCCCACCCTCCTCTGGTCCCGACTAGCCCCTTCGTCGAGCTCGATGGCTCCTCCTCGACCCCCATCGCCGCCATGGCCGCTGGCGATCCTCGCCTAAATTGGGGCCCCATGCCCCCTCCCTCGTCCTTCCACCACCACCAGAGGAAACTCCACTGCTCACCGAGCCTCTCCCACCTCTTATCTTCATCGCTGGAGCACCTTGGTCGCGCGCCCAAGTGTGGCCGATGCTGCTGTCCGCCCCGGCCGACGTCCCGTCCTTTCTCGCGGTCTCCAGCGTCCGTGGCACGGTCCATCCGAGGCGACTCCGCCCCCCGAGCACGCCGGTGGTCCGGGCGCCGCGAATGGCGGCCTGCAGCGCCGGCAAGCGTCGCCGGAGTCGCGCCCTTGCTCTGCCCCATCGAGCACTGGAGCTTGGAGACGAAGACGACGGCGTCGCCCTGCCAGCTGGACGGTGGGCCAGTGGCCCCCACCCGTCAGCGACCCAGAGGCCGACCCCGCCCCTGCCTAGCTGGATAAGTCGAAGCGGATTCCGGGTTTTACGCTTTCCCTATGGGAAAGCGTATTTCGCTGGAGTGCGCGACCCGTCGAGCTGTCAGGGGCCTGGTTGTGAATATTTTATTTATAGAATGGTCCCTGGTCTTCAACCCTTCTTATCTTTTTGATCCTAACTCCAAATGAGGTGATTCCAAAGCCCATTTCTTTGTCTCTTTGAGCCCGTCACGTTGGTACCATTTTCATAATGTTTTCACACTATGAAAATGACCATTTTGCCCTTGCCCGTAAACAGCCCCCTCCCAGAGAGAACTATTTCCGGCAGTCTTCTCCGCGAACCCTCCACACTACTCCCCGATGGATTCCTCGTACCCAGGCAAGCCACGACAGCCACTTGCATGATGAATTTGCAGTAGCTATGGTTTCCTACTTGAATAGTTACTTAATGTGTGCATGTTATTCTGTCTGAAACTACTATATATGCTTATGTTCTATGCTCATGTTCTATGCTCATGTGCATCTTGCTAGTTATCGAGTACTCGTTGGTAGCAATACGCTCATGGTTAACACTGGCAGTAGTTCATGCTAAGAAGATGACATGTCTGCATGTTTCTTTATCTGTTGTTGTGGTTAATCCTGTTATCATGACTCAGCGCATCATCATTCAAATTTAACTGGATGTTAATTAAACTTGAACACCTGTTGGCTGAGTCATAGTGCGGACCAAATCAAGCTCACCAGTGCAACCACACTTGCTGGGATGGGGCAGCCCTAATTCGATCTATTGTCATGCCTCTCGCCGGTGCCTCCAACTAGGGAAGGTTATGAGCGCGGGCTACCCTGATCAGGTAGGCGGCTATAACCTTGTGAACCCAGTTGAGTTATTGGATCCAGGTCCCCGTTTGGGACAGTTTTGTTTGGCCACGATGGTGGTAGGTGTCGGAAGGACACAGGGGTCACCCATGACATAGCCCAAAGGGGAGTGTGTCGGAGTGGCTGGGAGAGTGCCATGCAATAGATTGGGTTTTGTCGGAACGTCATTGGTCCACCCGAATGGGAGCACGAGGCCATGAGTTTTGTGGTGTGGGTACAGTGTACTAACCTCTGCAGAGTGTATAATCTATCGATAGCCGTGTCCTCGGATATGGAACAGTTCGTAGTAGGACACACTATGGGTCAACAGTATAATAATCTTGCTTATAACAACCCGGTTCGATGTGAAAGAAGTGGGTTGATCTTTATGTGATCGTGATAGGATCACCATGGTATCAAGGATACCGATGTTGGTTGATCGTGATCACGAGAGGATCACCGTGGTTTGGTGTTATGTGGTGATCTCGGTAAAGACCAAGCTCCTTGTGATCAGGTTATCACTACGGTATTGTAATACCAAGTTTGGTTGGTCCCGAGGTCATCATGTGGCACACTCGGTGGTAAGTTCTTACAGGTGAGGGTTACGGGGCAACCTCACAACAGAGTAAGTTGCAACCTGTTGCATGTAGTATATGCCATGCCATGCTTATATTGTTCTAGCATCATCTTGTTTACACCTGCTTAACCTGTAAGTGCCATGCTATTGCTTGTCTTGACTGCTTTGGTTGTTGTGAGCTTGCGAGTACATTCAAAGTACTCACCTGGCATGTCATGCCAGTTTGCAGGTCATGCCATGATTGCTTGCTTGTCGAGGATTCCGAGTTTGCGAGCTAGGATACGTGTTCCAGCCAGAGTCCCTTCGGAGTGGAGTTCACCACCGCCATCGTTGTTCCGCTACCGAGGATACTCCGCTTCCTTGGATTATTCCACTGTTAGCATAGAGCTACCCTGGGCAGGCGTAGTATCGCCGCACCGATGTAACCCATGTACCCTTGTAACCTTATTCATAGCAATAAAGAGCTGATTTGTTCTATGCCAATAGTGCCGTATTCCAGAAGACTTGTCTCTGGGCTGGAATATGGGGCATTCCGGTTTCTCTGAGCCGGGGTGCCACAAGCGTTGGTATCAGAGCAGGTCTGGCTGTAGGACGCCCTAGACCGCGCGAACATTAGAAATCGGTTGTATAGGATCCAGTTGGGTTGCTACACTTGTTTGTTGCATAGCATGCATATAGACTAGATATTTTATCACTAACGGTGGATCTGGTGAGTGTAGGTGGCATCAGTTTCGATTCACTACCTGCACCCTCCAGCTGCATATTTGCTCCTTGGTGTGGTGTCATCTCCGTCCCAGCGGAATGATGCCAAGGTGCTTGGTGTGTCGATCCCTTGCAGGATTGATGCACAGGTACCACACCAATATATTCTCTTCAGCCACCACTATTGTTTCGATGATAGACATGTTTCTATCCCGGATCTTGCCATCATCCCACTAGCCACGTTGGCAACCCTTACTGATCTTAGTTATCAGAAAAGGGCAATACCCGTAAGCCTTTCTTTTCATCGTTATCCCACCCTGCCATCCATTCCCTGGACAAGTACGGTTTCTTCCGTACGTTTGATGATGATGTGTTTGTGACCTCCGTGTTCCGATCCACGATCACCAAGTCCGTCCCCGCCTCCGTATCTGTCCAGCTGTGACCGGTGTAAGCCGTGTTTGGTGTAGTCTTGATTACACCAACTTTCTTCCACACATTGATTCACTTTCGTGCACATCGCCACAGCATGTTAGACCGTAACACCGGAGTTCTTGCGAGATTGGTGTGTTTAAGTAGGAATGCATACATTGCTGTGTATAGCTGTAATATCTGATATTGCTTGTGTGTGATCCTGTTGCTTTGTGAGCTTTTATTTTAGTCGCTTCTTTTGCTTCTTTCTTTGGGCCTTTGGTGTTACCTTATATCCCCTTATGGAAGTTGCTCACCGACACCGGACTCAAAGAATCAGTGAAAAGGCAAGCATTTGGAAGCTCAGCTCAACAATATGGGATTTGTCGCCGACTGCCTGGCATGGGGAATATCTGGTCTGATTAAAATGATATCCTGGCTGGATTGGTTATCAGCATCAAGTATATATCAGTGCAGCCTTCACAGCAGTAATCATTAAATCAGCAAGAAGGTAAATATGTGTGCATGATCAGCAGTACACTTCGGGTCAAAGGTATGGTTCACATATAAGGTTGGAGTCTGCTATGAGTACAATTTGAACCAGCTATATCCCCAGCAAGCCTCTGAAGGTGAAAACTTCTAAGGTATGGCACCCAGTCTTCTTCAGCACGCTACCCTGGCAAAAGCTTCAGACGCAAGTTATTCAGTTTTCCTTAGTAAGATACTTTCGATGGCTTCCAACCCAAGCTAAGCCAGTAAGGCATCACATCCTCGCCAGTACAAGCTCTTCCATCGACAGTTGGCAACATATGACCATGCATTTCCCCGAGTCAGATCCGCAACCGTTGGTCAGAAGGCAAAAATCAGTCAGGACACAAGCCTGTCTCAGGAACCAAGTGCTCAGCTGCACAAACTCAATAGATATGGTGGACAAGCTGCCAAAGTCATATGAGTTACTCATATAATGCTGCCAGCCCAGTGAGAATCCGACTATGGCATGAGCTATGTAAGAAGAAGAAGAACGACAGTTATACACTTCAGTGTGATGACCAACAACCTATGGAGCAAGCTGACCATCCGATATATGCCTTAAAGTATTGCTCCATGATATGCCTGCATGTTTAAATTATTATGCTCATACCAGTATACATAGTAGTAAGCTGTATGGGACGCGGATGAACCCTTGCCCATCTTTCTTTAATAACGGTACCATGCCTGTGTTCTGAGCTGTTTCCGGCCGTCCGGGGTGGATGCCGACTTTTATTCCTCCTGTCAGCAACTGGCCCGTGTTCTGAGCTGCTTTTCGGCCGTCTCGGGCAGCTGCTGAATTTCTTTCCATAGCAGTGACCCTATCAGGTAGGCGGCTATAACCTTGTGAACCCAGTTGAGTTATTGGATCCAGGTCCCCGTTTGGGACAGTTTTGTTTGGCCACAACTGTGGCAAGTGTCGGAAAGACACAGGGGTCACCTATGACAAAGCCCAAAGGGGAGTGTGTCGGAGTGGCCGGGAGAGTGCCATGCAATAGATTGGGTTTTGTCGGAATGTCGTTGGTCCACCCGAATGGGAGCACGAGGCCATGAGTTCCGTGGTGTGGGTACAGTGTACTAACCTCTGCAGAGTGTATAATCTATCGATAGCCGCGTCCTCGGATATGGCACAGTTCGTAGTAGGACACACTATGGGTCAACAGTATAATAATCTTGCTTATAACAACCCAGTTCGATGTGAAAGAAGTTGGTTGATCTTTATGTGATCGCGAGAGGATCACCGTGGTATCGAGGATACCGATGTTGGTTGATCGTGATCACGAGAGGATCACCGTGGTTTGGTGTTATGTGGTGATCTCGGTAAAGACCAAGCTCCTCGTGATCAGGTTATCACTACGGTATTGTAATAACAAGTTTGGTTGGTCCCGAGGTCATCATGTGGCACACTCGGTGGTAAGTTCTTATAGGTCAGGGTTACGGCGTAAGCTCACGACAGAGTAAGTTGCAACCTGTTGCATGTAGTATATGCCATGCCATGCTTATATTGTTCTAGCATCATCATGTTTACACCTGCTTAACCTGTAAGTGCCATGCTATTGCTTGTCTTGACTGCTTTGGTTGTTGTGAGCTTGCGAGTACATTCAAAGTACTCACCTAGCATGTCATGCCAGTTTGCAGGTCATGCCATGATTGCTTGCTTGTCGAGGATTCCGAGTTTGCGAGCTAGGATACGCGTTCTAGCCAGAGTCCCTGCGGAGTGGAGTTCACCACCGCCGTCGTTGTTCCGCTGCCAAGGATACTCCGCTTCCTCCGATTGTTCCGCTGTTAGCATAGAGCTACCCTGGGCAGGCGTAGTATCGCCACACCGATGTAATCCATGTACCCTTGTAACCTTATTCATAGCAATAAAGAGCTGATTTGTTCTATGCCAACAGTGCCGTATTCCAGAAGACTTGTCTCTGGGCTGGAATACAGGGCGTTCCGGTTTCTTTGAGCCGGGGTGCCATAGTGTCGGGGTCAAGCGATGCACGGAGGTTTGCGCGTTTCTCTCGTGCACGTACACGCGTGTGTGTGAGGTGTTGGGCTCTAGCTGAACCCGAGCGAGGCGTTCGCTTACTGAACCCGAGCGATTGCACTAGCTACATTACTGAACCCGAGCGATCGATCCCTTGGCTGTTAACTGAACTCGAGCGATTCCTTCTTTACTGCTGCTAACTGAAGCCGATCGAACCTGCTGCCTCTTGATGAACAGTGACCGTTGTTGGGGGTTGGATGAACAGTTCCCGGTGGGGGTTGGATGAACAGGACCCCGTGGTAGTAGAGGTCATTTCCGCTGGATGAATAGGACCCCCGATCGAGAGGAGGCCGCCACACACCCGAGCCGGTTGGGGGTGGAAGAACAGGACCCCGTGGAGGGCTGGTTGAATAGTAGCCGATGGAGACTAGATGAACAAAACCCTTGGAGGGCTGGTTGAACAGTAGCCGGTGGAGGCTGGATGAACAGTAGCCCGTGGATGAACAGTAGCTGGTGCAAGCAGGAGGAAGTCGTCGGTGGATGAACAGTAGCATTTGGAGGCTGGAGGAAGTCGACAGTGGATGAACAGTAGCCCCCTGGAGGCTGGAGCGAGACAGTAGACGGTGGATGAACAGGACCCCGTGGAGTCCCGTTTTGCGGTATGCCACACCCCTCCCGATGAACAGTACCCCGTTTCAACCGTAGGCACTCCAACACAAGTCCGTTTCCTCCATTTTGTGGTACGCCACACCCCTCCCGATCAACAGGACCCCGTTTCGACCGTAGGCACTCGAACAAAAGTTTGTTTCCTCCGTTTTGTGGTATGCCAGACCCTTCCCGATGAACAGGACCCCATTTTGATCATACGCGGTCGAACAAAAGGATGTTTCCTCCGTTCTGCGGTATGCCAGACCTCGTTTCGGCTGTTCCGTCCAAGCCGGTTGGCTCCCGATGAACACGTGACGCTGTTTACTCCGTTCTGACCCAGCCGGTTGGCTGCCGATGAACAGGACGATGTCGATGTACGTGTTAGAGACCCCGCCCGTATGTACGGATGTAGCCGTATTTACTATCTTGCAGCGTGGCTGTACGTACGTGTACACGATATAGACGGGACTGCGTGACATGCTACGTCGGCGCCTCTACTTCAACACCTGCCACTCCTTACTCGGCCACGGTACGTCGCTGCAGAGAGACCGATCGACCGCTATGTACGTACACGTTCGCGGCCAGACAGATAACGCTACCTTTGCTTCAACCTGGTGGGTCCTAGCTGTCAGGGGGTAAGAAGGCACTTCCTTCTGTGCGAAGATAAAGCTGGTGGGTCCCAGCTGTTAGGGGGAACGTTTTTTTCACGAAATACAGAGGCCCTTCCGGTGGGTCTGAGCTATCAGGTGCAGGAATCATTATTTTGCGTGTAATAAGGAGTCACTTCCGTGTGTGAGGCCATGACCCAGCTGTCAGCCTCTCCACGTACAGTCCTCTTCTGATGGCTGTTGTTCGTTGACCGCGTTGACGACACCGTACCGTCTGAGAGCACCAAGGTGGTGGACGACGGCGTGACCTAGGAAGGGAATGACCCGGAGCTGGGGAATACATAGCAGTGGATGCCCACGCGGAGGGGAGTCCGAGGTTGACTGGTTCGGCTTTGGTTTGAGGCTGCCGTCGCAAGAGAATAACAGGGTGTGTGGGTGAGTAGAGGGAAGGCCTGGCCAGCGGTGGGAGTAGGGTGGGGACGTGAGGCCTGCGCGGCAGCACAGCTGGCCACTGGAGGCAAGAGCAGGTGGTCCCACTAGCGCTGGTTTGGGCGGCTGGTGCAAGAAGATCAGAGATTGAAGAAGCAGCAGGACCGTTCGATTAAAATCCAACGGTCACTGCTACTAGAATCGTTTGTTGACTAAGTTGACAAAGCCCTGCGTACGCGTCAACTTAGTAGGCCCACAGGTCAGCCTCCAAACCGGTGTGGCCCAGATGTCAGTGGGAGGAATCTTTTTTTTGCGTAATAAGGAGGCAGTTGCTTGCGTGCGGCCATGGACCATGGGGGTCCCTACTGTCAGCCTCTCCACGTACATCCCTATTCCGATGGCTATCGTTTGTTGAATGTTGACCACGTTGAGCACGCCGCGCCTAGAGCACCAACGCGGTAGACGACGGTGAGGCCTAGGAATGGAACGAACCAGAGCCGGCGAAGACACAGCAGTGGATGCCCACGCTAAGGGGAGTATGACGGTTGACTGGTTCGGCTGCGGCGTGAGGCTGCCGTCACCAGAGAATAACAGGAGGTGCGGGTGGGTAGAGGGATGGCCAGGCCAGCGGAGGGAGTAGGGTGGGTCGGTGAAGCCTACACGACATCACAGCCAGCCACAAGACAAGGGAACAGGCAGTCCCGCCGACGCTGGTTTAGGCGGCTGGAGCAGGAAGATCATAGATTGAAGAAGCACGTCGGTCGTTGGATGGACATCCAACAGTCACTGCTGCTAGAATTGTGTGTTGACTATAAGTTGACTAAGCCTTGCGTAAACAAGTCAGCCTCAAAATCTGTGGCGTGTGCAACCCATTTTCTATTATTTTTATAATTTACAGCCCATTTGCTAATTCATATGGAATTTATTGCAGCCCATTTTCCATTTTTAGAATTGCTGCCCATTTTCTGGTCAGTCCCAGGGTTAAAAATTTGAACTAAAAAATATGCGAAATTTTAAAAATTCGCATATTTTTGCTGGTGAACAAAATATTTTTAATCCAAAAATTAGTAGCCATACTAAAACAAATTTAAAAATAAAGTAATACTATGTTATGTTAAAATCCAATGAAATATAAAATACCAGTGAAGAACAAAAGCAAAAAACGAAACTAATTGCCCATTTGCTATATATTTTTTTGGAATTTGCAACCCCTTTCATATTACTTTTAAGATTTACTGCCTATACTCTCTGGCCAGGCCGGAATGCATCCCTCCTCGTCTTGAAAGATTTGCAGCCCAGTAAGTCGGAGAAAACAAATAGGCCTAGCTTGGGTATTCTTCAAAAAGAATAGTGGGCTACCTATTTTCCCAAAGAAAAAATTGCTGGGCTGGTCATGTTGTTAGACGGGCCACAGAGACCGCACAACCCAGTTTATAGCATGCTCCTCTGAACAAATCCTCAAAAAAAGTGTTGTGCAATTCTGTCGTTAATTGACTATACGTTGACAATGATGTGGGTCCCAGGTATCAGCATGGTGGATTAGAGTAAAAAAATCGAGGGGTGCATCCAAGTAGTAAAGAGGCGCTTGCTTGTGTTCGGGAGTGGACCTGGTGGGTCCGTACTGTCATACTCACAACTACAGTCCTCTCCCGATTCACTATGTTGACAGGGCCAGACGGCGGCACCGCTGCGAGCTTACCAAGGTGGAGGACGACGACAAGGCCTCGGTCGGGAATGAACAGGAGCCAAGGAACATGCGGTAGTATGGCCGTAGGTGAGGGGAGTACGAGGGTTCACTGGTTCTGGTGCGGGGTAGGCTGCCATCACCGGAGAAGAATAGGATGTCGGGGGGAGTAAAGGGATGGCCTGGCCAACATTTCAGGGTACGACAGGGCGGCGATGCGTGCACGGCAGCGCAACCAGCCGTAGAAGGCGAGAACAGGCGCTCCCGCCAGCGCAGGTTTGGTTTTGGCAGCTCGACCGGTCAGACCCAAAAACTCATTATGCTGGATTATAAGAACTAATTTTATATGGCTACAACTTATTGTAAAATGCTGCGGAGCACCTTTTTCTTGTTGAGGTTTTTTTTTGAGACAATTTTCTTCTTGAGGTGTGAAGCCGAGCACATTCAGAAGCCCTGGGATAAAGTGGTTGCCAATGTGTTGGGCTGGGTTGGGCATTCTTATCGAAAAATAATAATGGACCGGAACTATTTACGACGTTGACTACGATTTGCATGGGTCAGCTGGTTGCAGGAAGAAAATGGTGGGAGAAAAAAGACTGGTCGCTATCTTTGACTAAGAATAATATCGACTGAATGTAACGACACTCTCATAGGAAATAATATCGTCCTGTTAAAATTTGACTTTTCAAATCATAAATTTAAAGAACTGGTGCATGAGCATTTAGCTTTATTTATTTATTTATGTTTAGGGGACCATGAGCATGTACTGGGCCGGATTCATGTGAGTGCCTCCCTTCCAGTTAATTATGGGCTCCTCTATTGGGCCTTCATCACTGGGCTGCATGTGATCGACAAGTGGAAAATGTGTTCCATACCAAAAATAGTATGCGCTACGTATGGGGCACTAAAGGATCGGACCATGCAACGACTTCCAAAACATTGTGTTTGTCGTTCTAACAACACATTTATTCAACCAACAAATGAAATATATTACTAATTGTACATTGAAAACAGCAGCAGCAGCAACCAGGGATGGGGGTGCAACAGAAGCAGTAAACAGGCTAGAAGAGTAAAGACGCAACTCTCTCTTCCAAACCAAACATTAGCCAACATTACAAAAGAGCTACCGAAAAAGAACAAGTGTATGCATCAAACTAAATAAAGACCCTACTACACTAAGTGTACGCATCTAACTAACTGACTCAGTTAAACGTTACTATTTATCAAGCTATGGAGACTGGCTGACGGCTTGAACCAGATGGGTGCCTGACGGGGGAAACTCCAGCCAGCGGGTCGAAGTCTGATACTTGCGACCCTCTCTCCTACTTTGGGCTGCAGAGTGTGGTGGCACATATCAGGGTATGGTGCATGGAGAGACGCATGGTACGCTGTGTACACACAGTTTTGCCTGATGAACGAAACCGCGCTGCCATCATGATCCTTGCCGTCGGTTATCTCCTGGTTAATCGGATAATTCAGTCTGAGAAACAGAGAGCGTGTACCAAGGCTACTTACCGGCCTCCAGTCAAAAATTCCTGAAGGCCTAGAGAAGCTGGGATCCTGCTCAAAGACCTTGCAGCTACTGTGATTGTATTCCGCGAAACAACACGTCCGGTATGTGCGAACGGTCATCAATCGTTCACCGTCGTCTGATCGAGCCAGGAACCACCTGCAACTGTCATGCCGCTTTTCTTTGAAAAGTTCTGTGATTAGGAAGGGTAGGGACACCAGGCGGCCTACAACATCATATCAAGTTGGAGTCAAATAAAAAAGGGCTGGTACTGTAGTCAATCTTAAGAACAACATGTTATGAGCATGAATATTTTTTCAGTAAATGTTGACAGTAATATAAGCAAGCCATCATGATATCATAGGAAAGTAACATACTACTATAACAGCCTGTTGTAGCGATGACTGGAGTAGGCCAGCAATATGTCCAGCCATAGAAGGAGTCCACAACGTAAATGAAGCCCTTGTGTTCAATGGCATCTGAGAGCCATGGAGGGTGTATGATCCTACGATGGACGTGCAAATTTATCCACTTACCCCAGTGGCCTGTTAGATAGGTGAGACCGTGGTTGATGAACGCAATTAGCCTGAAGTCTTTATAATTCGCAGATCTTGTGGGCACTTGGCAGATTACAACCTTGCGCAAATCAAACTTGGTATCATGTTGGCTACTGTAAGATTCCGAGTATTCTGGGCCGCGGTGCCAAAGCAGTGCAGTGTTAATCGAAGGAAGGGGGATCAATCATCGGGTGTAGACCTCCACGAGCATCCAGCTGCCGCGACCGTCAACGAGCAGCATCCAAGACGTGTTCATGCCGACCCAGTACATACCATTAATGTAGTTGAGGGTGACGGGGATCGGATCGCAGTCGAGGGGGTTGATGCTCGCCACCCTACGATCGTTATGCTGCATGACACGCTGTTTCTGAAGATCAGGCAGCATCAGCAAGCACGGAGCTGGCTTAAAAAGCTCCAGCCTGAGGGCTTTGAGTAAACGGTACAACCCCGACGAGCACGCGGCGAGCGGCATGGTACTGAGACTGTCCACACGCGAAACAATGAGCTTGATTACCTATGTGGGGAGCAAATTCTAGCCACTCTTTCAGTGGACGCTGCTCGGTTCTGCCATTGTTAGTGTTTGGGTTTCGGAAGAGGGGGGAGGCGCCTAGCGGGGATGGAAGATTCGACGATTATGTTAGGACGAGGATGGAGAAGCAAATATGTGTTGCGGGAAGTGGACAGGTGATGATGACAATGTAGCAGCAGCACGCCGCTTGACTTACGAGACACATCCCAGCAGCGTAGGGTCATATCGATGCCAGACAACTTGCTTGAGTGATCACAATACTAGTACAATAAACTACAGTACCTACTACTATGCCCGAGTAGTATAGCGGAGTAGGACTCTGCTCTACTACTAGCACTGGAGGAGTAGTATATTGTAAAATAGTTACAAACTTCAATGCCCGAGCGTGGAACGACTACGAACCGCCATCGGTGCTAACTCCAATCCCCAGCAAACATTCGCTGGGAGACATGGCAGTTGCAAACGCCTGCGACGCAGTTACAGTACATGTGTAAGGGTGGCGGTTTTGTCAAATACTATGGCTTAAAAGCAGGCCACCGTTGGATAGAAATCTGACGGTTATGTGGGATTCGCCAAGATTGGGCTCGTGTCGAACAATCGCCAGATATCATTACTAAAAAAAGGTCAAAACACCCGGGGCTAGAACTTGCACTGGCTGACCACTAACAATGATACTAACATAGTTGTAAAATGGTCATAGAACGTGTTTATGTGGTGTTTAGAATTATATGCAAACTAGCAAGATGCCCGTGCATTGCACGGAACATCAAGATGCATTTTTTTACAAAACACATGTTGTGATTGACCCATGCAGGAGTAATCCCATGTGTAAAAACTAATGATATCTCGAGAATTTCATCGAGAAAAAATGGTATCTCGAGAATTTCATCGAAAAAATGACATCTCAAGAAAGATGAGAGATAAGGTGAGGAGGAGTGGGGCGCGGTGGTGATTGGTGGTCGGACTTAGCGGAGGCATGGGGATGGACGACGCCGGTAGCGGCCACCATGCCAGATTATTCCAGAGGCTTCCTTTTTTAATTACTCAACAATGAAGCTGTGGGAGATAAGGATGAACGAGAGAGGTGCGGGTATCCTTTTGCAAAATTGCCATAGTTTGCTTTCTATCCATCAGATATAGATCGGACAGTCTGTATTGCAAGATGGTAGGCACACCATCATCACCAACTCAGTTTTTTATAAGAGTAGAGAGTAGAGATAGAGAGTAGAGAGTAGAGACTAGTAAAAGAAATGGAGGGAGTACTAGTAAGTACACCATCTACCGCTTTGTGTGCTACTCCTGTGCTCCATGCGGCGGGCGCAACGTCCCCTACAGCCACTCCCGTTTCATGGACGGCCTGGTCGATGCCTGCAAGGTGCCCTGCGTCTACAAGAGTTTTGGCTGCGAGAGGTACGTCGACTAGCACTCGCTGGTGGAGCATAGTTCCAGATGCGTGCACGTGCCTTGCTACTGCTATGAGTGCACGCCGCCGTTTGAGGGCTCACCGGCGTGCCTCGTGCATCACCTCACGGCACCGTCCGGCAATCACTACTAGCCCGCGGTGAACATCAAGTATGAGACGTGCTACCCTTTTGCCGTGCCAGAGTCGCTGGAGGATCACCGCCGCCTGCTAGTCGCGGAGGAGGACGGCAGTGTCTTCCTCTTGGTCGTGAGCACCGGCAAGGCCCGCGCAGGCCACCGCCCCGTCTCTGTAGTGTGCGTCAAGGGCAACACCACTGACGCTGACACGAGGCCACTGTACTGGTGCGTGCTCACTGTTACTGCCCCTCCGACATACGGGGGCGACCTCGGTGCCTCCCTCATGCTGAATGGGACTGTGGCGAGCTGCTCCGTTCCCGGCAATGTGGACATGGAAGAGGCCTGGTATCATTTTCACCCCAAGATGATGCACGGGGACTCCAAGGAGGTTCACCTGGGCATAGGCATTACCAAGTTAACTGTTCATCATTAGTCTTCACTCAATGTAAGCCGCTGTCTAAGCATGTGGACACTTCTTATTTATATAGTATAGAACCTTCCATGCATGATCTTGCTCTATTAGAGTATCGCACTTGAATAAAAGTGTATCCATTTATGGTTTAGTCTAGAATCTTCCATGTATGCTTTTGCTCCATTAGAGTTCTCGCTTGCCATTTATGAGATTAATTGTGAATTTTTACTACAGTAATGGTGAAAGACTTATGATGAACCATTTCTTACATCTCCTCTGCCCCCTTACAAGTCATCCTGATTTACATTCGTGGTGGTCTACAAAAAATAAACAAAATCGATACTCAAAAAATAATTCTTAAAGATCATTTCTTGCAAAGCACAATAAGTGTTATTTCTTCAAAAGTTTTGGATGTACGTTGAACAGTTGAACGCTTTTGTTTGCAAAAGATACTTTTTTATCTATTTAGCCTACATTTACTATTCACTCGGATGCTTGTGAGCTCTAGAGAATAAATAATATCCGAAGAAACCTATCGATATTTGTTACACATGAGATGACCCCCACATACTTTGTCAATGCATTTCACGGTTCCGTGCAACGCACGGCCACCTTACTATATATAGTACGACCATAAATTTAACTACCAAAATGCTCATGCATGTCACCAAAAATTATATCATTGAAAACTATGTTCAAATACGAATCCAACGATATAGTTTTTGTTGACATGCACTAACATTTTGTCAGTTAAATCTTCAGTCAAATTACATGGGGGGCTAGTACTAGTGTAGAGGGCGGCGCTGCACGGGAGTCGCACCCCGCTCGTGGCGCGGCAGTAAAGCCATCATATCACAAAACCCCACCACTCCCACTAATAAGTGGCCTGGTAAAATGAACGAACAAGCAACCATCACATCCCTCCTGTCTTTCTTGCATTTCATCTATCTGCATTTACTTTGTCCGGTTCATCTCGCACACTCGATCCCTAGCTACTACTCCTACTACTAGCAGTAGTAGTACTCAAGTTGGAATTCCAATTGGACGGCACAACTTCTTAGGCACAAAATTCGGTATAGGGTGTACGAAGCGGTTTGGGAATTTGCATGCCTTCCCGACCAGTGAGATACTCCATACAAAGTACGATAGAGAAAAAACAACAGAGAGAAGAAAGCTAAAGTAAACAATCAAACGAGCATTTTTGCATTTCTTTTGCATTGAATGGTTTCACAAGCTTGACTAGTGTTATTTTTCTACTTTTACGAAAACCGCATCGTAATGTTAAAACGTGCATTTGCACATGTGTATACATACAAGTTGTAGTACAGTCTACAAGCATATAGAGAGAGAGACATGTACTGCAATATATAATTAAGTTTGTGCTATATGCACATACTTAAAAATGCGTACGGATACAAAAGGTTTCCAAACTTTTCCTTTTACAGACTTAATTAAGGACGCTAATAATTCCCGAACATTCGGGATTTATCATTTCCATCCCAAAACTAATGAGATCGCCTTACGACACTAAATTATTCCTAATAAAAGCCACGACGCTCGCAGAAGCACTTGCGGCGCCACGAGTGCCCTGATGCGCGGCCGTTTCCCAGCGCGGCGACACAATGCCTCTTCCTCGGCCTCGCAACTCGTGAGGTGCTGATTGGCGACTTGCCGGCGGGCGAGCGCGATCTCACCGGTCTGGTGATCCAGCGCCAATAGGTACTCCTCCTCGCTGGAAGCGTGCACCCGGTCCACGTACCGCCAAGCGTAGATGAGGCACTTGGGCCCGACTATACTCAGGGCTTTGGCACGGGCATCCTCCGCCACCCACATGGCCCTCGCATGAGCCTTCTGCCAAAGAGCCAATTGCCTGACTCTCTCGGACGTGACATAGGCCTGCCAGGCAGCATGCCTCGTGGCGCGCTTCTCTTCATCGGCCTTCTTCTCCGCCTCTCTTTTGGCGCGCTCTGCCGGAGGCAAAGCCTCCCACAAGGCGACCTCTATTTCTTTCCAAAGCTCCTCCAAGCCGGGGGCTCGACGGGCGGCGCGATGTTCTCCTCGTAGCGGGGAGCCAACGCGTCCTCCGATGCATGTGGTGGCGAGACTGGGAACGCCGACGCGTCCACCTCGACGCATCGCGGCGAGGAGCGGAACGCTGATGCGTCATCCTCCACTGGTGGTAGCGAGGGGCGCCTAGGGCTTGGGAGGGGCGATGCCATGGTGGTCGACGGGTCCTTAACTGAGAGGGACGGGGAGGAGATAAAGGCGATGAACATGAGCATTCTTCTGAATGCCGTGGGAGGCGCAGTATTTATAGCAAGCAATGCCACACCTACGTAAGATATGTTGCGTGATTAACGTAACAGCTAGGTGGGCATATTTTTTTGGAGTAAATTATGGCGGAGGGGAGGGGTGGAAATATTCCTGGTCACAACGGATTGGACGAGCGCGGGGGGACGAGAGTCATGCAAGCAGATTGTTTTCACATGGGGAGGAGTGGTGGGACTGCCGGAGGGAGAAGGAGTCGTGGGACACGGACTATATATGACACGGCAATATCATAACGCACCTGGACAGAGGAACAAGTCTGCATAGTGCATAGTATAAGTTTTGTCTGAAGTCAAAGTACCTCTACTTTGACCAAACTTATAGAAAAATGTATCAACATTCACAATGTCAAATCAATATTTTTATATTCATTATGAAATGTAGTTTCATAAAATATATATTTGGTATTGTAGATATTTATATTTTTAATATAAATTTGGTCAAACTTTTGCAAACTTTGACTTGACACAAATCTTACGTGGAGTAAAAAGGACCAGAGGGAGTATCATGCATGCGGAGTAGGCAAAAGAAAATTGCTCATTTATAGACGTCTAAAGTCTCAAAGGGCGCGACCGCGCGAGGGAGGTGAAGGTCGTGGGAGGCGCGGCGATTGACGGAATTAAGTGAAAGTTACATGCACGCGCCGGCATGGCATGCAAACACGCATAAGCTATACCGTCAGGCCTACGATGTGGGTGTAGTAGACATGACATCTAGTGGGTCCCGCATAGTGCTTGAGAACTCTTTTGGGGCATGCAGCCGTTTATCCACCGGGCAAGCCACCACCTCACGCCGTTCCCACACCCTACTCATCCCCGTACCTTACAACAGCTTGCTCCCAGTCGTCCCGTCCTTTCACATTACACCAGTTCCACTTCTCCTAACCCGCCTCCAAAATACGTGGCCTCCCAAATCTCCATGATCGGCGGTGAGTAAAAGGTTAGAACCATCACCGGTGATGAGTTCGTCGTCATCTACACCCGTAGATCCGCGACGGTGGAAGCATGCCTTGGTCGCTTCCTACACATGTTCTAAAGTTCAAAGGATGAGTGGGTCGCTGGGCTAGATGTTGAGTACACCACAGTCCTGGAAAAGGAGACGCTTCTAAAGGAGGCAGAGATGAAGAAGCCCGCCGTGATCCAGGTTTGTGTACATAATGTGTGCTTGATCTACCACATATGCCATGCCGACATTAGGTGCCAGGATTTTGAGGTCTTCCTCAAGGACAAAAGAGTGAAATTTGTTACTGTAGACTTTATGAACGACAGGAGAGTCCTGGGTCGGATAGGCCTCGTTGTAGGCCAGCCCTTCAATCTCCAGAAGGAAAGCCTAGTGTCCTCCTCTTAGCTTTCAATGCTGACCCTGGCAGCATCCATGATTGATCCTTCGTACGATGAAGTGAAGAAACCTCACCCCAAGTTTCATCATGCATGGGAGTCGAAGACAATAGATGAAGATCACATCGTGTACGCAGCAACGGATGCCTACCTTTGTTTAAATATCTACAAGGGTTGGATGAAGAAGCAGATCCCAGTGTCCGGTTCAAGCAAAGAAGTGTCGGCGAAGAGGAAGAGGAAGAGGGACGAGGACGAAGTCGAAGTCGAGGACATGGACGAGGACTCCGAGTAAGGTGGCAGTGCCATTGCTCATGCTGGTTCTACTGTAGTGTCAAGCAGACTAGTTACTTAGTTTTATTTTAGGGGTGTGATATGCTGAGCCCCCAGCAGAGCTATGTTATGTTCTTTCTCGTTATTTGAACTCTTTAGTACGTACTAGTATGTCTTACTACTGTTCTTCTTGTAGTTGGTACTACTACTCCTTTCTTCGTGTTCCTACTGTACTTAATACGTACTAGTAGTATAATTTGGGTCAGTCGATTTGTGAAAGAAGAAGTTCTCCGGAGGGAAGGAAGAAGACGGTAGAGAAGCTACCCCGGTATCTATATTAGGGT
This sequence comes from Thinopyrum elongatum, assembly GCA_011799875.1. Classification (NCBI taxonomy): domain Eukaryota; kingdom Viridiplantae; phylum Streptophyta; class Magnoliopsida; order Poales; family Poaceae; genus Thinopyrum; species Thinopyrum elongatum. Next base: position 470,059,980 of record CM022300.1, on the reverse strand, counting down.
GGCAGGGTGCCCATGATCTATCTTATGAGTGTTGGGTGTGGAATGCAGTTCGCCAGAAAAAATGGATCGTGCCCGGGGTTAAACGGATGGCGGGGGTGGGGGGAGCATGGCGGTGGCAGGCGGTTTAGGGGAGGGTGGGCGGCGGCGGCAGGCGGATAGGCCTGTGGCGGGCTGGTGGCTTGATGGTTGAGAGAGAAGGTAAACAATGCATCATTTTCGGAGGTTGAAGAAGCCCTTCTGGGCGTCCATGTTGCATCCAATGGCTCACAAGAGTCGACTGACCCAAATTGTTCCTTCAGATTGCATGATCCACATGGCATTCAAGGTCTCAAAGGTATATTCCACGTCCACACCCGGTTTGTGGGCTCAGCGCTGGCGCGGCCGGCTTCCGTTGTGACAGTCACCATGCGAGCCTCCTCCGGGCGGGCGGAGACGACAATTACACACTGGCTCCTCCTCACCGGCGTGCTAGAGCACGCGGTCGACCTCCTCCTCTTCGTACGCTGCGGGCATAGACGCGGCTCGACCTACTCATGTGCTTGGCAGCGTGGCGTCATCGTGAGGAGGGACTGCAGACGACGTGAGCGGGCGAGGGGTTGAGATCCTCTGCAGCACCATATGGTGTGTAGTGCGGATGACATGTGGGGCCAGGTCCCACATGGCAGCGATAGTACTGCATCGTACAGTACTGCAGCGACTGTACGCATGCGCAACGGCGGCGGCGGCATACTAATGAGTGCGCTTATGGGAGCTTGGTTATAGGGTGGGTCAAACTTAAAAGAACACCATACTAGTACATGTAATCCTGTGCAAGCGCATGCATCACGGCCGCGCTTATACACCACTTTAGTTAGCACAGCATCGATACGAAATCCTGTGCAAGCACGTGCACCGCGGCCGCGCGGTCGATTGAAAGGTACGTCACAGTGTCGTGATGGAAGGACATCGACCGAACCTTTTTGTGTGTGTGAAAACAATCCCCGAATATTACTCTACTTTTTTTTGCTAGAAAAGTTCCTCACGCTACAATATTTCCATATATTTGTATTTAGCTTCAGTTCATGATTATTTGGATTTGGACGTTTTAGGTGCCCCCTACAAAAAAAATTAATAGAGATTATGTGTGTGTAACGGAGAGAGAACGCGTGTATGTGTCTACATGTGTGTTGTGGCGGAAGGGCAATGTGCAGATGGTGTGTGTGTGTGTGATAGTGAAAGTGCAACTAATCCCTGGTGGTTTTGGTAATTCTTAACAACATATAGCTCATTGAACTAATACTCTTTCAAGATGATCATTTCAGAAAGTTCAATGATTGGCATGGCATGGACTAGAGATGTGGACCCCTCAAAATGCTAAGGACATATATTGGCTCAAGCTCAAGACTCTACTCTTTTCATTTTAGTGATCCAAGATCACATTGAGTCCATAGGAAAGCCAATACTATTAAAAGGGGATGAGGTGTTGCTTAATGGCTTGCTTGCTCAAAATGCTTAGTGATATGCTCCAAAACCCTCAACCACTTTCTCATATCCACATATGTCCTAATCCTAAAGTCAAACTCGGCCCCACCGATTTGATCTATCCGGCGCCACCGAGTTCACTAAACATAGCCACTACCAGAAACCCTAATCAGTTCGGTCTCACCGATAGGGATCTCGGTCTCACCGAGATGGGATTGCTAACTCTCTGTTTCCCTTCGTAACGTTTCGGTCTAACCGAGATGAGCAATCGGTCCCACCGAGTTCGCAATGCAAACTCTCTGTTTCCTCTTCGTAACGTTTCGGTCTCACCGAAATGAGCGATCGGTCCCACCGAGTTTGCCTGACAAACTCTCTGTTTGCCTATTACAGAAATCGGTCTCACCGAGTTCATGTGATCGGTCTCACCAAGATTACGTTATGCCCTAACCCTAACGAAATTGGTCTCACCGAGTTGACATGTCGGTCCCACCAAAAATCCTAACGTTCACATTTTTGAACTAAATCTGTCTGACCGAGTTTCACTATTCGGTCCCACCAAGTTTGGTAAATTGTGTGTAATGGTTAGATTTTGTGTGGAGGCTATATATACCCCTCCACGCTTCCTCCATTCGAGAGGAGAGCCATCAGAACATGCCTACACTTCTAGCATTCATTTTCTGAGAGAGAACCACCTACTCATGTGTTGAGACCAAGATATTCCAATCCAACCACAAGAATCTTGATCTCTAGCCTTCCCCAAGTTGCTTTCCACTCAAATCATCTTTCCACCATATCCAAATCTGTGAGAGAGAGTTGAGTGTTGGGGAGACTATCATTTGAAGCACAAGAGAAAGGAGTTCATCATCAATACACCATCTATTACCTTTTGGAGAGTGGTGTCTCCTAGATTGGTTAGGTGTCACTTGGGAGCCTCCGTCAAGATTGTGGAGTTGAACCAAGGAGTTTGTACGGGCAAGGAGATCGCCTACTTCGTGAAGATCTACCCTAGTGAGGCAAGTCCTTCGTGGGCGATGGCCATGGTGGGATAGACAAGGTTGCTTCTTCATGGACCCTTCATGGGTGGAGCCCTCCGTGGACTCGCGCAACCGTTACCCTTCGTGGGTTGAAGTCTCCATCAACGTGGACGTATGATAGCACCACCTATCGGAATCACGCCAAAAATATCCGTGTCTACATTGTGTTTGCTCCCTCCAAACTCCTCCCCTTTACCTTCATATGCAATGATTTACATTCCGCTGCTATACTCTTAGAATTGCATGTGTAGGTTGATTGCTTGACTTGTGCTAAGTTGCTAAAATCTGCCAAGACTTAAAATTTGGAAAAGGCTAGATTTTTATTTGGTCAAGTAGTCTAATCACCCCCCCTCTAGACATACTTTCAATCCTACAAGTGGTATCAGAGCTTTGGTCTCCATTTGCCTTGATTTCCATAGCTTTGGTGATCATAGCCTTGGTTTCACAACCTAGGAGAGTATGGCGTCTAGCGAGGGAAATTACCACCGTAGAGGTCCTTACTTTGATGGTACTAATTTTGCTAGTTGGAAGCATAAGATGAAAATGCATATTCTTGGACATAACCCCGCCATTTGGGCTATTGTGTGTATTGGCTTGCAAGGTGAATTCTTCGATGGGAAAGAACCGAATCGTGAAGCTACCACGGAAGAATTGAAGATGTTGCAATACAATGCTCAAGCTTGTGATATCCTCTTCAACGGATTGTGCCCCGAAGAATTCAACAAAATCAGCCGTCTTGAGAATGCAAAGGAAATTTGGGATACTTTGATTGATATGCATGAAGGTACCGACTCCGTCAAGGAATCCAAATTGGATGTGCTTCAAAGTCAGCTGGACAAGTTCAAAATGAGGGATGGTGAAGGTGTCGCTGAAATGTACTCGAGGCTTGCTCTCATCACAAATGAGATTGCCGGCTTAGGAAGTGAAGAGATGACTGACAGATTCATCATCAAGAAGATCCTAAGAGCCTTGGATGGAAAATATGACACCGTGTGCATATTGATCCAAATGATGCCAAATTACAAAGATCTCAAGCCAACTAAAGTCATTGGAAGAATTGTTGCTCATGAGATGTCACTCAAGGATAAAGAAGAGCTTCACAACAAGTCTAGTGGTGCTTACAAAGCCTCATGTGATGCTCCTACATCATCAAGTGAAAAACAAGCCTTCAATGAGGAATTGAGCCTAATGGTGAAGAACTTCAACAAGTTCTACAAGAGTAGAAGCAAGGAAAGAAGTTCCAAGTCAAGGTCCTACAATGACAAAAGATCTTCTAGTCGTGAGCGTAATTGCTACAATTGTGGAAGACCCGGACACTACTCCAATGAGTGTACAGCTCCCTGCAAAAGAAGAGAAGACTCACCTAAAAGAAGAAGCAAAAGAGAAGAATCACCTCCAAGGGAGAGAAGGAGTAGAGATGATCGTTATGAACGAAGAACCTCTCGCAGAAGCAAGGATTCGGAAAGGAAGGACAAGTCATCAAGGAGCTATACAAAACAAAGACATCAAGCTCATGTTGGTGAATGGGTATCCGGCTCCGACTCCGACCACCACTCCGAGAGAAGTTATCACTCCGACTCCGAATATACTCAAGATGAAGGTGTTGCCGGTCTAGCACTTGTGTCAACCAACTCCTATGACATATTTGACTCACCAAATGAAGGAATTGGAAGATGCTTCATGGCTAAAGGCCCAAAGGTATCACACCCCGAGTATGTTGATTTCAATAGTGATGAAGATGATTTGCTAGGTGATGATGATTTACTTGTTGACAACTCTAGTGATGAAAACTATGATGAACTTGCTATTAATCATGCTAATCAAGATAAAACGAATGACAATGATAAGGAGGAGATTAAGCGTCTAACTAAAGAACTAAACACTCTTAAGTTAGCTCATGAAACTACTTTAGGAGATCATCAAGAACTTTTAAAGACTCATGAGAAGCTACGCTTTGAAAAGCTCAATCTAGAGCAAGAGCATGAGTTCTTAAAAGCCATCAATGATGATCTTCGGAAGAAAAGTTCTTCTTACATTGCCAAGCGTTTACTCTTGTCTACTTACATGCCACAAGTAAAATCTAGCAACAAGAGTAAGAAAGATTCTTCTTCTAGTAGTAACAATAATCATGCTAAATCCAATATTGTTGCTTCTAGTAGTTCTCTTGATTCCACTAATGATTCTCTTAGCCAAGTTACACTTGAGCAAGAAAATATCTTATTGAAGGGAATTATAGAGAAAGGTGTTTACAAGAGCCTTGCCGGAAGTAAGCAATTTGAGGAAATTGTACGCAAGCAAGGAAGGCACCGGAAGAATCAAGGTGTTGGTTTTGAACGAAAGTTCAATGCCAATGGAGTTGAGTGGGAAGAAGATCAATACCCCAAGACGAAGTTTGTTCCTTAACAAGAGAAGTATGATCCTACTTCCTTCGAGGGGACACAAGCTCAAGATGATCTTCCACCACAAGACCTCAAGCAAAAAGGCAAGGACAAGCTTCAAGAGGAGATTGATGCATTTGAAGAAGCTCCTAAGGCCTTGGTCAAGTGGGTTCCCAAGACTACATCAAGTTCTACTTCATCAAGTACGACTACAACTCCAAGGATTCCCATCAAGATGATGTGGATCCCAAAGAAGAAGAACTAGAGAATTCTTGAGCGTGACTCCGCCAACATATTTCGCTCATATCATTTTGGCAAGAACAAGTACAATCATCTTCCACATCTTGCACTAGTTCAAGGAGTCACAAACCCTCTTGTTGGTAAGACAAGGGACAAGGTAACCTAATGCTTTCATGGACATCATCTTGTGTGTACTTCACTCTATGTCTATGGATATCCTTGTTTGTTCCTTGTGGGACTAACCCATGTAGGTATTGAAAGTGCAACTTACTCCAATGGATTGCTCCAAATGATCTACATCAACATTGAGCATCCACATCTTCAACATCTACATGAAGTCATCATCGACAAAACCCAAGGTTAGTTCATCCCTCTTAGAGGGGACATCACATCTAGGGGGAGCTTTACTCTAAGAATTGAGCTAAAGCAACTCTAATGGTGTGAACACAACAATGCTTTATGTAAAAGTAGTAATCCCACTTGTGCTTAAATGATGAGTATGGCCTATGATCAAATGTTCTCATTTGACTCCTAAGTCAATATACTCATATATAGATGATCTAGTCATCGCAAATTGCTTGATAGATGCTAGAGTGTTTGTGCATGCTTTGTCACATATTTCATTTGCCATTTTATTGTGTGAGCCTGTTGGTTGCATATTTTTCTTATTCGAGGACATCCATTTGTTGCTTCAATTGTTTGGCTCTTTTTCTTTTGCCAAATGGATGGACAAGAATGCCTAAGAACTTCCTTTAGCTATCTATGCTTTTCTCGTCTCAAGCTCTATTCTTGCTACATCACAAAGTTTGATCAAGTCATATTCGAACCCTCTGGGTGAGGAGCACTCGGAGTCACCGATTCGTCATAGACTTAAACTTCCAAAACCTCTTTGTGCATTTCGGTCTGATCGATTCGTCCTTTTCGGTCATACCGAGTTCACTGAGTTGATCTAGGTTTTCAATCTCAGTGCAACCGATTAGAACCATTCGGTCACACAGAGTTGCAGTAACCGCTTGTGATTCTGCATCTCGGTGCCACCGAGTTGTTCCACTCGGTCACACCGACAGGGTCAGGATATATATATACCGACGGGTCAAATTTTGGAAATTTCTCCGAAACCCTTCGCCCGCACGTATCCTGCTCTGCCGACTCGATTCTCCGGATCGTCTCCTCATCGCCAGTGACCTCCAGCCGCTGGTCTGCACCGCCATCAATGGGAATCTTTGCCGCCGTAGCGAGCTCATCGCCGAGTTAGGGTATGAACTCGACCCCTATGTGCAATCTTTACCTCCGATTCCTGCACTTAGGTCAATGCCATGACTCTTACCATGTATGAGATTACTCTATCTAGCAAAAACTTCTTTTAGATTAGTTTTGATTCAAAAATTTAGGGTTAAGTTTTCGCCGAACTCATCTCGGACCGACCGAGTTGTAGAAATCGGTCTCACCGATTTGGCCTAGGCCATTGCACTTGTAATTTTCGGCCTGACCGAAACTTACGAATCGGTGCGACCGAGTTCAACTCTCAGTGAAACCTTAGCAATCTCGGAGTCATCGAACTGTGTCTCGGTCTGACCGATTCCACTAGTTTAGACTCTTATGTTGCTTCGGTGTCACCGAGTTTAACAAATCGGTAGATCTGAAATGCTTTCTGTAGAAAACTAAAACTAAGTTTTTGACTCAATTGTTTTGCAAAATCTCTGCACTTTGTGATGCTCATCCACTCTATCCAAACTATAACTATTCACAGGGTCAACTTTCAGTTTGCAGTGCCAGAATGTCAGATCAAAGTGACAGCCAGAACAAGTCTGAGGAGCAAGTTAGCATGAGTGAGGGCACTAGTCCCTCTGTCAGTTATGATGAGGGTAGCAGAAGCACCCCAAGAAACTTGCCCAAAGCAGCTACCAAGACAAGGAGAAAGAGAAACTCAGATTCTGAGGATGAAGATTATGTTGAGGAAGAGGTCAGGTCAAAGAAGAAAGTTGTCAAGAAAGAATTTGGCACTATAGCTTCAGCCAAGCCTGGTCTGCACAAGAAAGCTCCTGCCAAGAGAGTGCCCATGTCTAAGGCCAGAGTCTCAACTCTTGAAGCCTCCAAATCAACTGTTGAAGAGGCTACTGGTGAGGGCAAGAAAAGAAAGGAAAGGGTCAAGAAGACCATAGCCAGAGTGATTGGCAAACCCTCTATGATGAGAGATCCAACTGAAAAAGAAGATGAAGAAGAGGATGCTGCACCAGCACCCAAAGCTCAGAAGTTGATGGGGGATGCCATCAAGTCTGGGGCTGCTCCATCAAAGCCCAAGACTGCCCCCAAAGCTACTTCTCAAGCCTCTAAGACTGCACCAAAGAGGAGCACCAGAAACATACCTGCTGCAGAAAAGAACAAGGCCCCAGTGCCTGAAATGGAAGATGAAGAGGAAGCCCAAGTGCTCAGAAAGTTGAAGCCAAAGATCCCTGATCATGATGATAATCATCCAGTAGCTGAAAACATGAAGGAAAGAAAGGATGCAGGTCTCAGATTGTGGAGACAATTAGATCCATATGCTGTGAGGAGAAGGATTGCTGTGGACTATAGATTTCACACCAAGGAGCAGCAGGACTTCTATGAGACAATTCTATTGGATAAGAAGCCCATAGTCAGTGACATGAGATGGGTTGATTGGGAATACATTAATGAAAACGAAGACCACTTCCTAGGAGTGCATGAAAGTTTCAGACTCAATGGAGTTGACACCTTTGTGGGTCAGAAATTAACCAAGTGGAATGATGAGCTCATTATGAAATTCTATTCTACAGCTCATTTCTATCCAGATGGAAGAATTGTTTGGATGTCTGAAGGTACAAGGTACCAATCAACAGTTGCTGAGTGGGCCAAGCTGATCAATGCCCCTGCAGAGCTTGAGGATGACATAGATGTCTATGCCAAGAGAAAGAAAGATCACAACTCCATGGCCAACATGTACAAGGAGATACCTGACAAGGCCTTGGAAACTCACAAGCTAGGCTCAGTGTACTATCTGTTGTCTGGACTGGCCACCATAAACACCATTTTGAGGCACACCCTGTTGCCCAAATCAGGAGATCATAGGATGATAAGAGGCCACTCCATCAACTTGCTTCAATTGTTCAATGTGCCACAAAAATTCAAGGTGATGAGCTTGATAGTTGAAACCATCAAGAGAACTGCAGCAGACCAAAAGAGATCATGTGGGTATGCTCCACACATTCAGATGCTCATCAACTCCAAGATGGGCAAAGGCATATATCTATTGGACAAAGAGCACCTTCCCTTGAGGCCTGATTTTGAGGACAACACAGTTGTCATGGATGCTGAAGATCCTACATCAGTAGAGGCTCAAGAGAAGAGGGAGAAAGCAAAGGCAGAGAAGGCAGCCAAGATGCCAAGTGTTGAAGAGGCATCTCAAGTTTTTCTCAAGTCAAAACAAGATCAACTTGGCTATCTCATTCAATCAACTTTGAGGATTGGGAAAGGTTTGTCCACCCTGACTTAGAATCAAGAGAGCCTGGAGAGGATCATTGAAACAAAGTTTTATGATCTGGACTTGAAGGTGACAGAGATGCAGACAGCTGTTGAGCAGCTCCAGGAAGAAGCTGAAAAGAGGAAAGGGAAAGCTACCACAGATGCTTTTCAGAGAGTGCCTAGGGTACAGAGATCTGCAGCAATGCCTGTGACAGATACAAGAGCTACTGCGTCAGCACCTGCAGCTACAGCTTCAGTTGCCCCTCCGGTTGCAACTCCACCAGCTCCAACAACCTCAATAGATGCATTTGTTCTTGGAGTTCTCTCTACACCGCCTCCCGAAGATCAAGCCTAGAGAGACGCATAGCACTATGCATTTTCAAGCTTTTTGGTAACTTGTTGCCAAAGGGGGAGAAAGTGTATAGATCATAGGCTTCGAGAGAGAGTGCTTGCTTCTTTTTGCCATTCTCTTTGCTACTTTTTGTGTGCTTGCTTGGTTGATATTCTATGTTTATGTGTGTGAGATACTTATGGTCATGTGTGATCATTCACTTTGCCCTGGTGATGAGTGCATATTTTTCATATTCCATCATTTTGAGCGCTCCACCAAGATGTATGTGACATGGAAGAGTAACCCATGATCCTAATCGATTGTGCATTTGCATTCAAAAGCAAATTTTAAATAATGCACAAATTTAGGGGGAGCTCTTGCTTATCACATACTTCTCAAAGCGACGATATACTTCATTCTTATTATCATGTGTCGAAGCTTTGATCTATATGTTGTCATCAATTACCAAAAAGGGGGAGATTGAAAGTGCAACTAATCCCTGGGTGGTTTTGGTAATTCTTAACAACATATAGCTCATTGAACTAATACTCTTTCAAGATGATCATTTCAGAAAGTTCAATGATTAGCATGGCATGGACTAGAGATGTGGACCCCTCAAAATGCTAAGGACATATATTGGCTCAAGCTCAAGACTCTACTCTTTTCATTTTAGTGATCCAAGATCACATTGAGTCCATAGGAAAGCCAATACTATTAAAAGGGGATGAGGTGTTGCTTAATGGCTTGCTTGCTCAAAATGCTTAGTGATATGCTCCAAAACCCTCAACCACTTTCTCATATCCACATATGTCCTAATCCTAAAGTCAAACTCGGCCCCACCGATTTGATCTATCCGGCGCCACCGAGTTCACTTGACATAGCCACTGCCAGAAACCCTAATCAGTTCGGTCTCACCGATAGGGATCTCGGTCTCACCGAGATGGGATTGCTAACTCTCTGTTTCCCTTCGTAACGTTTCGGTCTAACCGAGATGAGCGATCAGTCCCACCGAGTTCGCAATGCAAACTCTCTGTTTCCTCTTTGTAACGTTTCGGTCTCACCGAAATGAGCGATCGGTCCCACCGAGTTTTCCTGACCAACTCTCTGTTTGCCTATTACAGAAATCGGTCTCACCGAGTTCATGTGATCGGTCTCAGCGAGATTACGTTATGCCCTAACCCTAACGAAATTGGTCTCACCGAGTTGACATGTCGGTCCCACCGAAAATCCTAACGTTCACATTTTTGAACTAAATCTGTCTGACCGAGTTTCACTATTCGGTCCCACCGAGTTTGGTAAATTGTGTGTAATGGTTAGATTTTGTGTGGAGGCTATATATACCCCTCCACACTTCCTCCATTCGAGAGGAGAGCCATCAGAACATGCCTACACTTCTAGCATTCATTTTCTGAGAGAGAACCACCTACTCATGTGTTGAGACCAAGATATTCCAATCCAACCACAAGAATCTTGATCTCTAGCCTTCCCCAAGTTGCTTTCCACTCAAATCATCTTTCCACCATATCCAAATCTGTGAGAGAGAGTTGAGTGTTGGGGAGACTATCATTTGAAGCACAAGAGAAAGGAGTTCATCATCAATACACCATCTATTACCTTTTGGAGAGTGGTGTCTCCTAGATTGGTTAGGTGTCACTTGGGAGCCTCCGTCAAGATTGTGGAGTTGAACCAAGGAGTTTGTACGGGCAAGGAGATCGCCTACTTCGTGAAGATCTACCCTAGTGAGGCAAGTCCTTCGTGGGCGATGGCCATGGTGGGATAGACAAGGTTGCTTCTTCATGGACCCTTCGTGGGTGGAGCCCTCCGTGGACTCGCGCAACCGTTACCCTTCGTGGGTTGAAGTCTCCATCAACGTGGACGTATGATAGCACCACCTATCGGAATCACGCCAAAAATATCCGTGTCTACATTGTGTTTGCTCCCTCCAAACTCCTCCCCTTTACCTTCATATGCAATGATTTACATTCCGCTGCTATACTCTTAGAATTGCATGTGTAGGTTGATTGCTTGACTTGTGCTAAGTTGCTAAAATCTGCCAAGACTTAAAATTTGGAAAAGGCTAGATTTTTATTTGGTCAAGTAGTCTAATCACCCCCCCCTCTAGACATACTTTCAATCCTACAGATAGTCATAGAGAGGTGTGAATGTGCACATGATCATGTATGAGTGAGACATAGAGATATACTGAGATGTTGTGTATACATGAGAGAACGGTCTTCTATTCGTGTTTTTTGTGTGTGCGTGTGAGAGAGAGAGAGAGAGAGGAGCATCCATAACATAGCAATCATCTCTCTCGATTCGACCGTCCCTCACACAATCGCATGTAACACATGCATCAATGCACACATTTTGACACCCTCACCCAGCCCCTGCCCGCCTCAAGGCCCTTACATCGCTATCTATCTCGCACACACAATCTCTTCATGAAAACCCTATTTGGCATGCATGTACCTCTCTGTCACATACACACCATGTACCACGCACACACATTTATCTCTCGCTATGTCTCTTTGACTAGCAAACACACTCCCCATAGTCCTATCTTTGTATCCCGCACACGATCTCTCTATATTGCTTAAACATTGATGCACATGATGTATCTGTCTCGCACCATTAGCCTCTGTCGCATGCTCACTATGCACACACATTCTCTCCATAGATTTGATTTCTCTCAATATTTGACACACACACACACACGACTCCCCCCCCACCACACTATCCATCCCCATCCAAGGTTATATAGCGACCACTGTCACTTGTGCTTATCTGAACCCCCACATGCACACCACCTTGATCTTCAAGGAGGGCATCGGGAAGAACGAAGACGACGACCAGACTACACTAGAGACCGCGAGGCCATTTGGAAGCATGATGACATGGCGACAACTGAGTAACTCCTCCCCCCCTCTCTCTCCCTCTCCCTCCCCCCAGAACAAAATTATCAATCCCTTAGCCCACAAGATTCCCCTCTATTCCATGTTCTTTTGAGATCTCTCATCAAACCTTTTGTCTCTTGTACAAAATCTCGATGCACACGCATCTCACTCCTTATATATTACATGTCTCTATCTTACTCACAGACCTAACTTCTTCCTCTGTATACATCCCTCTCTCGCACACTTCCTCTCTCCCTCTCTCTCTCTATCCCCTACTCTCTCGCCCACATATATACAATCTTGCCTGTCCTCTGTCTCTTTCTTCCATTTGGTGTATATCTTGTGTGTTGAGCGCACACATCTCTCTCCCGCCATTGCTCCATCTCCACAAACTCTCTACGTTTCATTCACACATTGGGATGTGTTCTGAAAATTGCTTTAGACCGGATCATGTAGAGTTATGGTTGGTTTTGTTGCATCCAACAAATTAATAACTATGAAATGCATTTAGATTTTCATTTGAGTTGGATTATGTGAGTTTGAGCATATTGTGAAGTACTATAGACCTGATATTCATCCTGCAATTAAACAACGATTCTAAATATTGAATTGTACAAACCATTACATTTGAAGTCAATAGCTTAATATATTTATTTCACAATTACAATAAATAATTAATGCCACGACAAACTAAGAAAACAGATGTGTACTCCCTTTGTTTTTATTTAAGTCCGCGTATTAGCATTGGTCAAAGTCAAGTTTTGTAAACTTTGACAATGTTTATAAACAAAAATATTAACATATACAATAACAAATCAATACCATTAGATTCATTATTGAATGTACTTTCACATCAAACAGATTTGTTATGGTAACTGTTTATATTTTTTCTATAAACTTGGTCAAACTTTAGGAAGTCTGACTTCAGTCAAACCTAATATGCAGAGTAAATAAAATCGGAGCGAGTACTAGTAGTACTCCTAGCTGCTCAGCCCAATCACCCAACATGCACGGGGAGTAGGGAGTGGTACAGTGTTACAAATGTTTAGGTCGGCGGCAAAATCTTTCGCTTCCATCGAGATCTCCCGCGACTCAGATTCGACCAATGCAAAGTTACCATCATACCCTTGGTCAAACAGGCCGACGGATGCTGGTTGGTCGGGGGCTGTTTTGTTAACTTCACATTCACCCCACCCATCCAACCCCACCCCGGCACCCAGAGTACTCCTCATTACTCCCAATTTTCTATCCCCGCCGCAAAATAGACTTCTCCACGGCATCGCAGCACCTTCAAGCCCCTCCCCTTCTTCATCGGCGCTCTCATCCACCACAGCGCATATGCCTCATCGACGACGTCGTACGCCACGCTGGAGCCGGTCCGCTGTCGCCGTCATACACGGAGCCGCTTCCCCGGTGCCGTCTTCAATGGTCTTGGATCTGCTTCCCGGAAGCCGACGCCAAGCGCAGCAACACCACCGTCGTCGACAATGAACTGACTCCCGTTGCCTACCATGATACACAGACGTCGCCGCGACCTTCGTACTCCTCCTCAATTGGTAATGTGTATATTGATTCTCTAAGCAGTTGATACGTCCATTTTGCATCATGTTTTCCTACTATTATTTATGATGTTTTTATGCATAATAAGGCTTTTTGGAGTAATTCTAATGCCTTTTCTCTCATAATATGCAAGGTACACACAAAGAGGGAGAATTCCGGCAGCTGGAAATCTGGACCTGGAAAAGCTACGTCAGGCCACCTATTCTGCACAACTCCAAACAAGCTGAAACTTTACGGAGATTTTTTATGGAATATTTGAAGAATATTAGAGCAAATAAGTACCAGAGGGGGCCCACCAGGTGGGCACAACCCACCTGGGCGCGCCCTGGTGGGTTGTGCTCACCCAGGCCCACCTCCGGTGCCCATCTTCTGGTATATAAGTCATTTTGACCTAGAAAAAAATAAAGAGAGGACTTTCGGGACGGAGCGCCACCGTCTCGAGGCGGAACTTGGGCAGGAGCACTTTTGCCCTCCGGCGGAGCGATTCCGCCGGGGGAACTTCCCTCCTAGAGGGGTAAATCATCGTCACCGACAACTCTCCCATCTTGGGGAGGGCAATCTCCATCAACAACTTCAACAGCACCATCTCATCTCAAATCCTAGTTCATCTCTTGTGTTCAATCTTGTTACCGGAACTATAGATTGGTGCTTGTGGGTGACTAGTAGTGTTGATCACATCTTGTAGTTGATTACTATATGGTTTATTTGGTGGAATATTATATGTTCAGATCCAATATGCTATTTAATACCCCTCTGATCTTAAGCATGATTATCATTTGTGAGTAGTTACTTTTGTTCTTGAGGTCACGGGAGAAATCATGTTGCAAGTAATCATGTGAACTTGATATGTGTTCGATATTTTGATAGTATGTATGTTGTGATTCCCTTAGTGGTGTCATGTGAACGTTGACTACATGACACTTCACCATATTTGGGCCTAAGGGAATGCATTGTGGAGTAGTAAGTAGATGATGGGTTGCGAGAGTGACAGAAGCTTAAACCCCAGTTTATGCGCTATTCCGTAAGGGACCGATTGGATCCAAAAGTTTAATGCTATGGTTAGAATTTATTCTTAATACTTTTCTCGTAGTTGCGGACGCTTGCGAGAGGGTTAATCATAAGAAGGAGGCTTGTTCAAGTAAGAACAGCACCTAAGCACCGGTCCACCCACATATCAAATTATCAAAGTAGCGAACACAAATTAGACCAACATGGTGAAAGTGACTAGATGAAATTCCCGTGTACCCTCAAGAACGCATTGCTTATTATAAGAGACCGTTTTGGCCTGTCCTTTGCCTCAAAAGGATTGGGCTACCTTGCTGCACTTTTGTTACTACTATCGTTACTTGCTCATTACAAATTATCTTGCTATCAAACTACTCTGTTACTTACAATTTCAGCACTTGCAGACATTACCTTGCTGAAAACCACTTGTCATTTCCTTCTGCTCCTCGTTGGGTCTGACACTCTTACTTATCGAAAAGAGCTACAATTGATCCCCTATACTTGTGGGTCATCAAGGCTATTTTCTGGCGCCGTTACCGGGGATTGAAGCGCCTTTGGTAAGTGGAATTTGGTAAGGAAACATTTATTTAGTGTGCTGAAATTTATTGTCACTTGTTACTATGGAAAACAATCCTTTGAGGGGTTTGTTCGGGGTATCTTCACCTCGACCGGAACCACAATTATCTACCCCTCAACCTACTGCGCCTGCTGAAAATATTGAATATGAAATTCCTTCGGGTATGATAGAACAACTGCTAGCTAATCCTTATGCAGGAGATGGAACCAAACATCCCGATATGCACTTGATATATGTGGAACAAATTTGTGGATTGTTTAAGCTTGCAGGTTTACCCAGAGATGAAGTTATGAAAAAGGTTTTCCCTTTATCTTTGAAGGGAAAAGCATTGGCATGGTATAGGCTATGCGATGATATTGGATCTTGGAATTGGAATCGATTGAAATTGGAGTTCCACCAAAAAAATTATCCTATGCATCTAGTTCATCGTGATCGGAATTATATATATAATTTTTGGCCTTGTGAAGGAGAAAGTATTGCTCTAGCTTGGGGGAGGCTTAAGTCAATGTTATATTCATGCCCCAACCATGAGCTCTCAAGAGAAATTATTATCCAAAACTTTTATGCTCGGCTTTCTCGTGATGATCAATCCATGCTTGATACTTCTTGTACTGGTTCTTTTATGAAGAAGACTATTGAATTCCGGTGGGATCTTTTGGAAAGAATTAAACGCAACTCTGAAGATTGGGAACTCGACGAAGGTAAAGAGTCAGGTATTAAGCTTAAGTATGATTGTGTTAAATCTTTTATGAATACCGATGCTTTTCAAAAGTTTAGCACTAAATATGGACTTGACTCTGAGATAGTAGACTCCTTTTGTGAATCATTTGATACTCATGTTGATCTCCCTAAGGAGAAGTGGTTCAAATATCACCCACCTATTAAAGAAGAAGTTAAAGAACCGGTACCAATTAAAGAGGAAACCATAATTTATAATGTTGATCCAGTTGTTCCTACTGCTTATATTGAGAAACCACCTTTCCCTGTTAGGATAAAGGAACATGCTAAAGTTTCAACTGTGGTTAACAAAAGTTATATTAGAACACGTAAACCTGATGAACAAATTAAAGTAGAACCTAGTGTTGCTATGATTCAGGATCTCCTGGAAGAAAACGTAGATGGGCATGTTATTTACTTATGTGAAGAAGCTGCTAGAATTGCCAAACCTGATAAAAAGGATAATCATAGACCAGTTGTTGGCATGCCTGTTGTCTCAGTTAAAATAGGAGATCACTGTTATCATGGTCTATGCGACATAGGTGCTAGTGTGAGTGCTATTCCTTATTCCTTATATCAAGAAATTATGAATGACATTGCACCCGCAGAAATAGAAGACATAGATGTTACTATTAAACTTGCTAATAGAGACACCATATCACCAATTGGGATTGTTAGAGCTGTTGAAGTCTTGTGTGGGAAAATAAAATACCCTACTAATTTCCTTGTTCTTGGTTCCCCACAATATGACTTTTGTCCCATTATCTTTGGTAGACCTTTCTTGAACACCGTTAATGCAAAAATAGATTGTGAAAAACAAACTGTCTGTGTTAGCTTTGGTGATGAGTCTCATGAGTTTAATTTTTCCAAGTTTAGTAGAAAGCTTCATGAAAAATAATTGCCTAGTAAGGATGAAATAATTGGTCTTGCTTCTATTGATGTGCCTCCTACTGATCCTTTAGAACAATATTTTCTAGACCATGAAAATGATTTACATATGCATGAGAGAAATGAAATAGATAAGATTTTCTTTGAACAACGTCCTCTGCTTAAACACAATTTGCCTATTGAAACTCTAGGAGGTCCTCCTCCACCTAAAGGTGATCCTGTGTTTGAATTAAAACAATTTCCAGACACTTTGAAATATGCTTATCTTGATGAAAAGAAGATATATCCTGTTATTATTAGCGCTAACCTTTCAGAACATGAAGAAGAAAGATTATAGAAAGTTCTAAGGAAGCACCGAGCTGCTATTGGGTATACTCTTGATGATTTAAAGGGCATTAGTCCCACTCTATGTCAGCACAAGATTAATATGGAACCTGATGCTAAACCCGTTGTCGATCACCAACGTCGGTTAAATCCGAAAATGAAGGAAGTGGTAAGAACGGAAATCTTAAAACTTCTGGAAGCAGGTATAATCTATCCTATAGCTGATAGTAGATGGGTAAGTCCTGTTCATTGTGTTCCTAAGAAAGGAGGTATTACTGTTGTTCCTAATGATAAGAATGAACTTATTCCACAAAAAATTGTTACAGGCTATAGAATGGTAATTGATTTCAGAAAATTAAATAAAGCAACTAGAAAAGATCATTACCCTCTGCCTTTTATTGATCAAATGCTAGAAAGATTATCTAAGCACACACACTTTTGCTTCCTTGATGGATATTCTGGTTTTTCACAAATACCTGTTTCTCAACCTGATCAAGAATAGACCACTTTCACTTGTCCCTTTTGAACTTATGCTTATAGACGTATGCCTTTTGGTTTATGCAATGCACCTGCTACCTTTCAAAGATGTATGACTACTATATTCTCTGACTTTTGTGAAAAGATTGTTGAGGTTTTCATGGATGACTTCTCTGTTTATGGGAAGTCTTTTGATGATTGTTTAAGCAATCTTGATCGAGTTTTGCAGAGATGCGAGCAAACAAATCTTGTCTTGAATTGGGAGAAGTGCCACTTTATGGTTAATGAAGGTATTGTTTTGGGCCATAAAATTTCTGAAAGAGGTATTGAAGTGGACAAAGCTAAGGTTGATGCAATTGAGAAAATGCCATGTCCTAAAGATATCAAAGGTATTCGTAGTTTCCTAGGTCATGCTGGTTTCTATAGGAGATTTATCAAAGACTTTTCTAAAATTTCTAGGCCTCTTACAAATCTTTTGCAAAAGGATACTCCTTTTTTTATGATGATTGTTTAGAAGCCTTCGAAACACTCAAGAAAGCCTTAATTTCTGCACCTATTGTTCAACCACCTGATTGGAACTTGCCTTTTGAAATTGTGTGTGATGCTAGTGATTATGTTGTTGGTGCTGTTCTAGGACAAAGAGTTGATAAGAAACTAAATGTTATACATTATGCTAGTAAAACTCTAGACAGTGCACAACGGAATTATGCTACTACTGAAAAGGAATTTCTAGCAGTGGTGTTTGCTTGTGATAAATTTAGATCTTATATTGTTGATTCAAAAGTAATTGTTCACACCAATCATGCTGCTATTAAATATCTTATGGAAAAGAAAGATGCTAAACCTAGACTTATTCGATGGGTTCTCTTGCTACAAGAATTTGATTTACATATCACCGATAGAAAAGGAGCTGAGAGCCCCGTAGCTGATAACTTGTCTAGACTTGAAAATGTGCTTGATGACCCACTACCTATTGATGATAGTTTTCCTGATGAGCAGTTAGCTACAATAAATGTTTCTAATAACACTCCTTGGTATGCTGACTATGCTAGTTACATTGTTGCTAAATATTTACCACCTAGCTTTACATACCAACAAAAGAAAAAATTCTTCAATGACTTAAGACATTACTTTTGGGATGACCCAAATCTTTATAAAGAAGGAGTAGATGGTATTATTAGACGTTGTGTACCTGAGCATGAACAGGGACAAATCCTACGGAAATGTCACTCCGAAGCTTATGAAGGGCATCATGCTGGAGACAGAACTGCTCACAAGGTATTGCAATCTGGATTTTATTGGCCTACTCTCTTCAAGGATGCCCGTAAGTTTGTCTTATCTTGTGATGAATGTCAAAGAATAGGTAATCTCGGTAAGCGTCAAGAAATGCCTATGAATTATTCACTTGCTGTTGAACCATTTGATGTTTGGGGATTTGATTACAAGGGACCTTTTCCTTCCTCTAATGGGTATACACATATTTTGGTTGCTGTTGATTATATTACTAAATGGGTAGAAGCTATTCCAACCAATAGTGCTGATCACAACACCTCTATTAAAATGCTTAAGGAAGTTATTTTCCCAAGGTTTGGAGTCCCTAGATATTTAATGACTGATGGTGGTTCACACTTTATTCATGGTGCTTTCCGTAAAATGCTTGCCAAGTATGATGTTAACCATAGAATTGCATCACCCTATCATCCTTAGTCTAGTGGTCAAGTTGAACTTAGTAATAGAGAAATAAAATTAATTTTGCAAAAGACTGTCAATAGGTCCCGGACGAATTGGTCTAAGAAATTAGATGATGCACTTTGGGCTTATAGAACAGCATATAAAAATCCTATGGGTATGTCTCCTTATAAAATGGTATATGGAAAAGCTTGTCATTTGCGTCTTGAGTTAGAACATAAAGCATATTGGGCAGTCAAAGAACTCAACTATGATTTCAAACTTGCCGGTGAAAAGTGGTTATTTGATATTAGCTCACTTGATGAATGGAGAACCCAAGCTTATGAAAATGCCAAATTATTTAAAGAAAAAGTTAAAAGATGGCATGATAAAAGAATCCAAAAGCGTGAGTTCAAAGTTGGAGAATATGTTCTTTTGTACGACTCTCATTTCAGATTCTTTGCAGGAAAACTCCTCTCCAAATGGGAAGGACCCTATGTTATCGAGGAGGTTTATCGGTCTGGAGCTATCAAAATAAATAATGCTGAAGGTACTAACCCAAAGGTTGTTGATGGGCAACGAATAAAACATTATATCTCAGGTACGCCCATTAATGTTGAAAGTAATATTATCCAAACTTTGACACCGGAAGAACACATAAAAGAGTCCTTTCGGAACACTCCAGAATCGTGAAAATAAGGAGGTACGTGATACGGTAAGTAAACGGACTCCGAAAAATCCGCAAAAAGATTTTTTGTTAGTTTTGGAATATTTAGAAAATTAGGAAAATAAGAAACTTCCAGGAAGCTTACCCTGGTGGGCACAAGACACTAGGGCGCGGTGCCCACCTGGGACACGTTCCGGACTCCGTTTTTCTTCCGTTTGCTTGTTTCCCAAGATAAAAAATCTTTATATACTCCCCGAACCTATTGACCACCGTATCGCGGAGAAATCTTCTATTCTCTTTTCTTGTTGTTTTCTGTCAGATCTCATCTACCATGGCCGGTTCAAGCTCCTCCAAGGACAAGTTCTTCAAGAACGTCATCAACCCATATTTGTGGGAGGTGGTGAAGCACCCTCAGGCCATCCAGATGCATGAGGGGGTGCTGCACATTCGCGATGTGGAAGGACCCAAGGGGACGGGAACCATGGAGGCCAGGCTTGAAGCTATGGAGCAGGAAGTCTTCCGGTGCAAGGGGATGGTGGAGTGTGGGCTCAATGCCAATCACCTCATGATTATGGACCTTACTCGTGATCTCAAGGTGGATGGTAAGCCCATGAAGGGAATTGTCTTCACCCTCAATGAGAAAATCAACTTCCTCCAAAGCCAGATCTATGATCTTCAAAACCAAGTCCTCGAATATGAGGCGAGGTTTAAAGGTATGAGTTTGGCTGCCAGTTGCAGGACTCATGAGACTCATTCTTCCTCTTACGATGGTGGACCTCTGCCATGGAAACCCGAGGACAAGATCGCATATACTTCATCACCACCTCCTTCTTCTTCATCACCAAAGGAAAATTGAGTTTCGGGTATGGGCACTCCCCTTGGCTTCCGCCAAGCTTGGGGGAGGTGCCCCGGTATCGTATCATCCCCACTATCTTTTTGCCTTTACTTATTTTAGTCCGATCTTTTGCTTTAGATGAATAAAAGTTTAGTTCGATCCTTTCTTTTCGAGAGCTTGCTTAGTGGTCTATCCTTGTAATCGTGTGCAAGATTTATAATAAAGTTTAGTCTGAGTTTTTGTTTTCTTACTTTCATGTTGCAATAAAAAGATAGGATATAAATAAAAAGAAAGGAAATAAAAGAAAAAGATCATATGTTAATCTTATGGTAGGTGATGGCACCACATAAGGAAAAGTATAAGTAGAAAATTGTATTAGAGATTGACAAACATAGCATTGGTCAATGATGCAACTCATGAAAGAATTAATAAGGGAAGAGATGATTCACATATAAATACACTATCCTAGGAATCTTTTGTGATTGTGAGCCCCCATCAAATTATTATATGCCAAAATTGTTGACGTTGGACAAGGAAGACAATGTAATGATTTATGCTTGTTCATATTCACATAGAAGTTATATTGTCATAGATCCTTCAACATGTGGTGCTTGCCCCCTATCTTTGCTAGCAAAAATTCCGCACTAAGTAGAGATACTACTTGTGCATCCAAAAACCCTTAAACCCAAATATTATTTTCAAGTGTCCACCATACCTACCTAGGGATTGAGCAAGATCCCTCAAGTAAGTTGTCATCGATGCAATAAGGCAATAAAAATTGCTTCTAAAAGTGTGAGATCATTTAGTGTAAAGGAAAATTGAGCGTTGTACGAACTTGTGATGGTGAAGAATAAAAGCGACAGACTGCATAATAAAGGTTGCCATCACAAGGGGCAATACAACGTGACTTTCTTTTGCACTAAGGGGTTGAGCATACAAACAAATAAGCGCATGGCAACCTCTGCTTCCCTCTGCGAAGGGCCTATCTTTTACTTTTATGCAAAGAGTCAAAGTTCTTCTCTCTTTTCCTTTTATTTTTATCCTTTGGCAAGCATCATGTGGTGAGGAAAGATCTAGGCACATATGTCCAGTTGAATATGGGTGGCATAAGTTATTATTGTTGACAGCGCCCTTGAGGTGAATACGTTGGGAGGCGAAACTATAAGCCCCTATCTTTCTATGTGTCTGGCTAAAACGTTTTGCTCATGTGTATGCGGTGAGTGTTAGCTATCATAGAAGACTATATGATGGTTGAGTATGTGGACTTGCCTAAAGGCTCCGATACGTTACCCTTCCTGAAAAGATGATGAATTGTAGTTGCAAAGTTGACTGAGAACATAGTTTGTTGGTTTCTAATAGAGTTTATGCTTTATACTTCAATTGTGTGATGAGCTGCCACTTATTCATGAGAAGTCTATGATAAAAGTTCTATGATAAAAGTCTTATGTTTAAATTTGTTGCTGTTATAATAATTTACATGATGCTTCTATGTCTGTATTTTGTTTTTATTGACACCTCTCTCTCTAAGCATGTGGACATGTTTTTCGATTTCGGTTTTTGCTTGAGGACAAGCCAGGTCTAAGCTTGGGGGAGTTGATACGTCCATTTTGCATCATGTTTTCCTACTATTATTTATGATGTTTTTATGCATAATAAGGCTTTTTGGAGTAATTCTAATGCCATTTCTCTCATAATATGCAAGGTACACACAAAGAGGGAGAATTCCGGCAGCTGGAAATCTGGACCTGGAAAAGCTACGTCAGGCCACCTATTCTGCACAACTCCAAACAAGCGGGAACTTTACGGAGATTTTTTATGGAATATTTGAAGAATATTGGAGCAAATAAGTACCAGATTGGGCGCACCAGGTGGGCACAACCCACCTAGGCGCGCCAGGGAGCCCAGGCGCGCTCTGGTGGGTTGTGCTCACCCAGGCCCACCTCCGGTGCCCATCTTCTGGTATATAAGTCATTTTGACCTAGAAAAAATAAAGAGAGGACTTTCGAGGCGGAACTTGGGCAGGAGCACTTTTGCCCTCCGGCGGAGCGATTCCGCCGGGGGAACTTCTCTCCCGGAGGGGGAAACCATCGTCATCATCATCACCGACAACTCTCCCATCTTGGGGAGGGCAATCTCCATCAACATCTTCAACAACACCATCTCATCTCAAACCCAAGTTCATCTCTTGTGTTTAATCTTGTTACCGGAACTATAGATTGGTGCTTGTGGGTGACTAGTAGTGTTGATTACATCTTGTAGTTGATTACTATATGGTTTATTTGGTGGAATATTATATATTCAGATCCAATATGCTATTTAATACCCCTCTGATCTTGAGCATGATTATCATTTGTGAGTAGTTACTTTTGTTCTTGAGGTCACAGGAGAAATCATGTTGCAAGTAATCATGTGAACTTGATATGTGTTCGATATTTTGATAGTATGTATGTTGTGATTCCCTTAGTGGTGTCATGTGAACGTCGACTACATGACACTTCACCATATTTGGGCCTAAGGGAATGCATTGTGGAGTAGTAAGTAGACGATGGGTTGCGAGAGTGACAGAAGCTTAAACCCCAGTTTATGCGCTATTCCGTAAGGGACCGATTGGATCCAAAAGTTTAATGCTATGGTTAGAATTTATTCTTAATACTTTTCTCGTAGTTGCGGACACTTGTGAGAGGGTTAATCATAAGTAGGAGGCTTGTTCAAGTAAGAACAGCACCTAAGCACCGGTCCACCCACATATCAAATTATCAAAGTAGCGAACACAAATCGAACCAACATGGTGAAAGTGACTAGATGAAATTCCCGTGTACCCTCAAGAACGATTTGCTTATTATAAGAGACCGTTTTGGCCTGTCCTTTACCTCAAAAGGATTGGGCTACCTTGCTGCACTTTTGTTACTACTATCGTTACTTGCTCGTTACAAATTATCTTGCTATCAAACTACTCTGTTACTTACAATTTCAGCACTTGCAGACATTACCTTGTTGAAAACCACTTGTCATTTCCTTCTGCTCCTCGTTGGGTTTGACACTCTTACTTATCGAAAAGAGCTACAATTGATCCCCTATACTTGTGGGTCATCAGCAGTACATGTGCAGATCCGATTATGTTCATACCTACCCTTCAAATTTCTTGGTTGCTATTGTTCCGGTAAAAGTAATTGGTTATAGCTTGCATTGTCCAACAGAATATCATCTTGTAATTGTGCGTCGCTCCTGTATTGCGTTGTGCTTGGGTAGGTTCTTCATCTGTAACCAGTAGTGTCGCAAATGATGGAAATTTTTTTAGAATAGCAGGGAGGTGACCCCCTATTCTTCACTCAAAATGAAACCACAACGTAGTTGTAGCAAAGTTGAAGAGCCACATAGTAGGATATTAAAAATCACTCGTGCTAACATGGCAGATGAGTGATTCAATGTTGCCCACAAGATGCGTGAGTATTACTATATTTTTCTTGCCATGTTGAGATTTTAAAACTATGAATGCGAACATGCAGAGGAGCAATCAAGACCAAATACGGGATGTTGGGGACATCTTCAAGGAATGTCGCAAGTTAAAGAGGAGTGATACGTCTCCAACGTATCTATAATTTTTGCTTGTTCCATGCTGTTATATTATCATTCTTGGATGTTTTACAATCATTTTATAGCATCTTTATATCATTTTTTGGGGCTAACCTATTGACATAGTGCCCAGTGCCAGTTGCTGTTTTTTGCTTTTTTTACTTCGCAGAAAATCAATACCAAACGGAGTCCAAACGCAGCGAAACTTTTTGGAGATTTTTTCTGGACCAGAAGACACCTGTTGGGCCAAAGAAGTACCAGAGGGGGCTCCAAGGGGAGCACAACCCACCTGGCTCACCTGGGGGCCCAGGCGCGCCCTGGTGGGTTGTGCCCACCTTGGCCGCCTCCCGCACTGCCTCTTTGCTCTATAAATACCCCGAAAATCCAAAAACCCTAGGGGAGTCGACGAAACACAATTCCAGCTGCCACAAGTTCCAGAAACACCAGATCCAATCTAGACACCATCATGGAGGGGTTCATCATCCTCATTGGTGCCTCTCCAATGATGTGTGAGTAGTTCATTGTAGACCTACGGGTCCGTAGTTAGTAGCTAGATTGTTTCCTCTCTCTCTCTCTTTTGATTCTCAATACAATGGTCTCTTGGAGATCTATTTGATGCAACTCTTTTTGCGGTGTGTTTGCTGGGATCCGATGAACTTTGAGTTTATGATCAGATCTATTTATCCATGAAAGTTATTTGAGTTTCTTTGATCTCTTAGATGCATGATTACTTATAGCCTCGTATTTCATCTTCGAATCTTTGGTTTAGTTAGACCAACTAGATCGATTTTTCTTGCCATGGGAAGAAGTGCTTTGTGATGGGTTCGGTCGTGCAGTGTTCTTTCCCAGTGACAGAAGGGGCAGCAAGACACGTATTGATCGTTGCTATTAAGGACAACAAGATGGGGTGTATTCCTACGTGAATAGATCTTGTCTACATCATGTCATCGTTCTTATTGCATTACTTCATTTTCCATGAACTTAATAAACTAGATGCATGTTGGATAGCGGTCGATGTGTGGAGTAATAGTAGTAGATGCAGGCAGGAGTCGGTCTAGTAATCTTGGACGTGATGCCTATATAATGATCATTGCCTGGATATCGTCATAATTATTTGAAGTTCTATCAATTGCCCAACAGTAATTTGTTTACCCGCCGTATGCTATTTTTCTCGAGAGAAGCCCCTAGTGAAATCTACGGCCCCGGGGTCTATTCTTTATCATATTTGCTTTGAGATCTATTTTTATTTGCTTTTGTTTTCAGACCTATTATTCTAAAAACCCAAAAATACCTTGCTGCACTTTTTCTTTTTTAATTTTATTTTGTTCTATTGCGAGATCTATTTATCCAAAATCATACAAACCAATCTATCTTTTACCCGAGAGGGATTGACAACCCCTCTTACGCGTCGGGTTGCAAGTATTTGTTCTTTGTGTGCAGGTACCGTTTACATAGTGTTGCTTGGTTCTCCTACTGGTTCGATAACCCTGGTTTCATAACTGAGGGAAATACCTACCGAAGCTGTACTACATCATCCCTTCCTATTCGGGGAAATACTGACGCGGATACGAGCCATCAAGGAGCTGCACCGAACCTATAAAACGAGCTTTGATAAGTAACAACCTTTCAATTACTTTGACATTGAGAACCTGACTAGTAGTGGTGGATGTTTTGTGTGTCCTTGATGGTTTCGTTAATGAAATCGGAGGGAGTCCCCTCTTTTGACCATTTTTTTACTTTGACATGGTATGTGTCTGGCAACAGTAGTGAACACAGGACCAGACCAGGCCCTGGGCAAGCCCCGAGCCGAAAATAGTGTCAAACCATGTTGTCTGCTTGGCTAGGGTTCTTGCCATGCAATCCAGAAGTGTGGCAGAGTATTAAATAATAATAGGCAAGACAAATAATTTCTTGTACACTTGATTAGGCTCTCAATCATTTGTAGGATCTCAATTTACTCGGTGGACCCACCATGCCGTAGGATGAATCTTTTGTAATTTAGTGTTGAAGCTAGTCAGTCAAACGCGCCTACAGACGGCCTGGAGATCATTTGGTTGCTGGTTGTTTTGCTGCAGCAACCCTTGGCTTAGTGCACCCATTTGCTGGTTTTTCTATTTCTCTTAGCCTTGTGTTCTTCGATGTATACGTCATAGTTTCTATAAGCTGGCTCTGTTTGATATGTAATAAGCATAGTCTTAATCGTCCTAATGCTTTCCTTTTTAGCTTGATGTAGGAAGTGGGTGTTCTCACCTTGCAGTCTGTTTTATATTTCTCCTTTTGAATTCACTTCTCGTAGTCCTGTTTATCGGGCTTCTACTTAATGGATCTGGGGAGATCTGACTATTGATTTAAAAAAAGTAACTTCTTCATGTCAGGAAGCAGTTCCTGCGAGGAGGGAAGTATGGTCAACCTCGAGATCATGTTTCCAAAATGAGGCTGGATTACACACAAGGTGCCATTTCCCTAATGATGCCAGATTAGACACAAGGTGCAAATTCCCAGATGATGCTGGATTACTCACAAGCCAGGTGGATTCGTCAAGTGTTCGTGTCCTCATTGCTCTAGTAAAGGCTGAAAGAAAGCGTGCAGCAGCCCTTGAGAATGTAGCTGAGTTCCTGAAGAAGCGAAAAGAGCAATCAGATGCTCTCTTCACCCAAGCCAAAGAAGAGATGGAAGAAGCTAGAAAGAAGCTAGCAGAGCAGGCTAGGCATCTCCTGCTATCTAAAACTGTTGTCAATACAAATTTTCATTCATAATAGCTAGGTTCAAATGTTTATCCAGTCAGCATGCCTGTTGTGATGTCCATGCATCTACTGAGATGTATGTAAGTCTGTGATGCCTAGATGTGGCACAAAATAAAAAAATTCCGGGTCATGTAATAACAGCCATTACTTTCCGAACAATAACAGACGAACCATTGGACATGGTATAGTTCACACGCAAGCCCAACATTCCAAGTTCAACTTCCACATCAAACTCATGTTCACAGATATCTGCACATTCATAGATAATGTCCACACCATGATTCACTTCAAAGCCAAAAAAATGTGAGGAGAGTTATAAATAAAGAAAAATCTCTAGTTCCTACTACCAGTGCGAGCACAACAAGTCAAGACCATACGTAATTAATTATTTTTTGGACATTTTTTGACCAAATGCGAATAACTTATGGAAGCAGGTATAATTTCTAATGCCGGCCGCGGATGGGGTCCATGATGTGTTGAGCCAAACCGGGCAACACACCGGGTGTCTATGCAGGCAACGCGGTGGTCATAGCATTCGTGGGTTCCGAGCGACGGCGGCTCCCGTGGTCTACTATTCCTCGGTGTTGGCGGTGGCCACGGACGTGTTGGCCACCTCTGCCAGCACGCAATGGTTCCACCAACGTTTGCATCAGATGGCACGGCCAACCACGATGCACTGGACACCGTGGTCCCCCGTGTGCCGGCGTGCAGCAACTGGCCACTCCTCTGCGAGCAGGCTTGGAGCGTCGAGTTGATGCACCAGGGGCCAGCTTGGAGCGGCGGCTTGCTCCTCCACTTGTCCGCCTGCAGCCTCACCCATGGTACTAATGGCCTAGGGCGGGGAGGGAGGTGGGGCAGCGAGTTGCCTGGCTCGTCGGGGCACCCAGCTGGCTTTTACGCCGGAGAACTCGTCTTCCTGCTCACCGGATGCTATGGAGAGTGTGGAGAAAATGGTGCAAGGAGGATATGGGGAGCGGCGGTGTGGTGCGGTTCTTGCCAAGCGTCTAGCCTCGTTTAAATAGCAGGCAGACGAGACGAGCCAACCGGCGTTGTGTTCTAAAATGCCGGCCGGCTCGTGGAAGGACGTGTTGCTGGCACACGCGCAGATTCAACGGAGGTAGGCGGGGCAGTCTGAAGCCGGTTGCATGCGGCGAGGAGGCGTGTTCAGCCTGGCGTGCAGCGAGTGGGGCCCTCTTGGCTGGCGCACCGGTTCAATGCCTGCGCTATGAGAGGTCGCGTCCGTGTCACAGCAATCACTCCCTCCAGTCCTTTTTTGTTTGGGTATAACAAAATCTCATTTTCCATTCACATTTTACAAGTAAAATTCATGGACAAACTTTCACCCAAAATACGATGGGGAATAGTAAACCAGGACGGAGGTAGTAGTGATGAATTCCATTTTCGGTAAATAGCAATCGTTCTAAAAACTAGTATAACGCACCATTGAAAATCGGAACTCTTACCGCGCTAAAAAAATGATATTTTAAACATGGCAACTCGATCAGTGGCGACTGGTGAGCCACCGCCTCCAGGTTGTTCACCTGTGGTCACCGACCATCAACTCCTACGGATCAAATTATCACGCGAGCTGACTATTCCAACAAAGGTGCGCTCCACCATGTACCGGTACCCAAGCATGCAGCAATCATGCACCTATGGGTTTATTTGTTTACCGTGCCTTACGTAACTCTCATGTGTGCGAGACAGCGAGAGACCGACTGTGTGCGTGCACCTCTTCTCTTCGTATATGTACTCCAGTGTTTGTCTGGTGTCCAAAAAATAATACTGTAATAACTAGCAATGTGCCAGTGCGTTGCAACGCATCCAAAGTAGAGTAATACATATTCACCAATTTGATAGAAAACAGTCTAGTTTTGATATACATATATCACTAAAAATATCTTATGTTTCACTCAAAATATATTCCTTTGGCAAAAAGCCCATGTGTGTGTGTGTGAGAGAGAGAGAGGGAGAGGAGGAGGGGCAGAGTGCGTGTGTGACAAAGACATGAAGAGTGTGTGTGCGAGAGGTATTACCATAAAATGAGGCGATAGTGTGCGTGTGCACGATCGAGAGGGCGTGTCTCAAGAAGGGACGAAAAATCTACATAGATACAAGGAGCGAAAGTGTGCGGTGGATGGATAAACCTATCTAGAGGCTGGTCGATCAATGTTTGTGAGAGAGATACGAGTCAAGGGTGCGAAAGCGAGAGTTTTGTGTGTGAGAGAGAGACGGTAGTCGGTAGGGGGATCCAAAGCTGGAGTTGTGTGTGTGTGAGTGAGTGAGAGAGAGGTGGGAGAGAGTTTGTCTGATCGGTAAACAAATGAATAATGTCAGTTCTGGAACGAAGATGAAGACGGAAAGGAGACCCCAACAAACGAAGTGTGTGCGGGAGAGAGTAATTTTAGTGGTAGGAGTCATATCTAGAAAGATAGAGGGTGCGTGAGAGAACCCTAGAGAGAAAGGCAAAGTGAAAGACGAGCGAGAGTGTGTGTGTGGCGCTGAAAAAGAAAGCTTAGGTAGCTATAGTGATACCAGAGAATGATATAGACCTGAGAGATAATGAAAACCATGTAATCTATGAAGATAGAGAGAGAGTGACACTTCTCGAGGGAGATGACGAGAGACCGTGTTTGCAAAAAATGGAGAAGCATGTAGTGAGCGTGCGGGTGAGATGGAGAAAAGAGAGTGATAGCTACATGAAGGAGCACGCGAGAGAGACCTAGAGATAGATGGGCGTGAAACGAGATTCAAATATTTAGTTGTGTGCATATAAGATGTCAACATAAAAGGGATTCAAATATTTGAATTCCAGATGATGATACATGTAATTCATACTCAAACCAAAATTGATCTATCAAACATGCATACTAATTTGAATTTGCGCGCATGTATGTTATTTAATATATTGATATTACCGATCCATACATTTGAGCTGAACATAATTTGGTTTCAAAATTTTGAATTCAAAGTTGAACATAATTTGGTTTCAAAATTTTGAATTCAACCTTATGATTTTGAGATCATTGCATTTGTAAATCATATTTTATATACAAAGGAGCAGAATTCTTTGTTGTGCTTTTGAAAGTATATATAAAAAATGATGTATATAGATTTGTATTCGAATACAAAATGGATCCTGCCCAAAGAAAAAAAGAATACAAAAGGATTCTAATTGAGTTGGCATGGTAAACGTGCAATATTTTTCTGCAAAAATTTGAACGAAGCGGGGAAACTCACATTAACCGCCCGAAACCAAAATCCGCGAGATGGAAATTAATACTGCCTATCCCTGACACGCAAAGCCTATCAGCTCGATTTCTAAAGGTTTCGATAAGGGTAGGCTTGTAATTTCACTCAAACGTGACATAACCGCCTCCGCCTCTCACCTCCCCAGATTCATACACGGTGGGCGCCAAAGCACAGTTTCTCCTCAGCCTAAATCACCTCTCACCCCGATTCATACACGGTGGGCGCCAAAACACAGTTTCTCCTTGGCCGAAATCTCCGTCGGCAAATATTCGGTGTATGCGAGATTACCGTCCTATCCCAACCGACCAATATTGTTATGATGTAGGAAATTGTAAACGGGGGCTAAGTTTGTAAATTTCATCGCATTTGAGACAAGCGCGTACTGAAGACATGGTTCCCCCCTACCTCTCTCCCTCCATTTCCCTATTCCTACTCCATGGATGCCAAAACACCCTCTCCACCCCAGTCTCCTCCGTCCGCCACCCGTCCTCCTCCACCATGCCGGAGCTGATACCCCAACATCGTCGTCCATTACAAGAGATCGACCTCTCTCATCCATGGCTTCAGACCAGGATCCTTGTATCGCGTCCTCTCACTTCATCCATGTCGTCGTCCACCTTGCCGAGGCTGCTCGTACCACCATCTCGTCCACCACGCCAGGATATTCCCCTCGCCGCCACTGTCTGCCCTCCTAGATCTGCTTCCACACCACCGACAGCCATCACTACCGCAGCACCCTTAATGCCTCAGCAGATGCTTACACGGCGCCACACCAGAGCCGGTACTCTTTCGTATCTGCTCAAGTTATTTATCTTAGCAAGAAAATAGATCGCCACTGCTTTACTATGATTTCTTGTCCATCACTTTGAATCTTACTTGTTAGTTGAAAGCAAACATTGGTTGCGAAGTTGCCTTTGTCCGGTGTGCACCTTCAGATCCGCCATGGCACGCTCACCACTATACTCTCAATGCTTATGGTTTTCCCCTTTTATATTCCACATTAGCTTAAATGACAGTCGACTGAATTTCAATTTGGGGTCAGTCCATTTTTGAGAGTTCGCCGGAGGAAAGGAAGGGGCTCGCTGGAGGGCTACCCCATTATCTATCTTAGGGTTTCGGGTGGGGACAGTGGTTGTGGGGGGCTATCTTCGGGCTATGGTGGGGCCTCGCCAGATGCAAAACCCGACGCGGGTGGGGGCTGGGGGTGGGGTTGGCTAGAGGGATGGCCAGGGGCGGCGAAAGATCGGAGGTGGTGGGAGGTTCAGTGGAGGGCGGGGGCTGGTGGTTTGGCCAGCGGCCCGTGCGGTGGTCTGTAGGGGAAGAAAAAGAGGCGAGGAAGAAGAAGGGTTAGGAGACGTAGGATCTTCATCCAACTGCCTGAAATGGTCGACTGACCCAAATGACGATAGTCAGGCGACTTGCATGTAGACATTCCCTTTATATTCATTGTACCATCATCCTAGGTGCTTCGAGACGTGCTAGCACTGCTCCTCAACCCATCAAGCTAAACAACATGCCACTCATAATTCCAAACTTTGTTGCTCAAATACGAATCTGATATGATGCTGATATTACTAAAACAGAGAACGTTTAATTGGTCAGCTAATGTTCCTACTTTACTTTCGAAAAGCACGTGCGCCACATATAGAGAGACAGCAAGGAGCTGCATTCTTTATGCTATCTGGTTCATCATGTGTGGGCAACGAACATTTTGTTATCCAAAATCTGCTTGCTCTTCTTTAGCATGTTCCTCTTCTGTTCTTCTTTAATAAGTACTCTCTTCGTTCCTAAATATAAGTCTTTGTAGAGATTCCTCCATGGACTACATATGGAGCACAATGAGTGAATCTACACTCTAAAATGTATCTATATACACCCGTATGTGATCCATAGTGGAATCTCTACAAAGACTTATATTTAGGAACAGAGAGAGTATAATAGTTGTACAGTATGTTCCTTGTAGTGAAGAGGAGCAGGGACATTTGCAATGTACAGGTCTATTCGGTCGCCTGTCATGGACGCTTTCAACTCTTCGTGTTGGTCTGCCCTAATATCCAGGAAATGCTGGGAGCTGTGTCACCTTTGAGAGTTAGACTGATAGTAACAGTACTGCGCCTTCAGTTGTAGAGAGCTGGTATCCGAAGCCTTTCTAGCCGTACCGGCAATACTAGCACATATTTTCTAGCAAGTTCCACTTTCCTGATTTTACTCGTGATGCATAGGGTTTTCCCATTATATCTACACTATGATCTGCGTAGGTGCTTTGTGTCTTACAAGCAGCAGTCCACCCTTTAAAGCTAAACAACACACCAATCATAATTCCAAAGCTTAGTTGTTCCAATACGAATGTGACATGATATTCATATTAGTTAATAGACATACATTTAATTGGTCAGCTAATGCTCTCACTTGAGTTTCCAAATGCCTGTGGCCACATAGAGAGAGACAGCATGGAATTGCATTTCTTTGGATGCTCTGATTCATCATGGGTGGGCAACCAATATTGTATAGAAAGAAACATAATCTCCATAATATGCTTCCTCTTCTATTCTTTAAAATGTTCCTCTCCTATTCTTCTTTAATAAGTAAAGTATGTTCCTCGTCAAGAAAGCAAGCAGGGACATCTGCAGTCGACAGGTCTATTTGGATGCTTCTGCAAGTTGCTTTCAGCAATTCGAGTTGGTCTGCCATAATATCTAGGAAATGCTGGGAGCTATGCGACCTTCAAGAGACTAGACTGATAGTAACAGTAGCACGCCTTCAGGTGAATAGAGCTGGCCTATAGGTGATCGATAGGCTTTCGATTAGTAGCGGCAATACAACCCCATATTTTCCAGCCAGTTCCACTTCCCTGATTTATTTATGATGCTTATGGTGTCCCCCTTTTATCTACACTACGATCTACGTAGTGGCTTTGTGTCATATTAGCAACACTACATCCTTCAAGCGAAACTACATGCGACTCATATTTCCAAAGCTTACATTTAATTGGTCAGCTAATGTTACTACTTGAGTTTTGAAATGCATGTGCGCCACATATAGAGACATGTTGGAATACTATTTCTCTGTGCACTCTCATTGTCATGGTTTCGCAATAAACTTTCAATACAACATATTATGAACCTATCATCTGCCAAATATCCTTACCTCTGGAGCTCCCAACAGGGAGCCTATTTTTGTGTGTAGTTGTGCCAGATTATATTATTGTACGCACCAAATTACAGCACACAAGAGCTCTCTCATCAAAATCCAGTAATAGCACACAAGGGTTTACAAGGACCCCCTATTATATTAGAATATCCTCTGCATTACAAAGATAATCTCACTACTATTTATGTTGTCATGCTTCTCAGATATTGAACAAAATCACAATCAATATGAGAATGCACACATCAGAAGAGTATCGCGGAACAGTGCAATGACTAACAAACATGGCATCGAGGCATTGAGTTCCATTCTGGATGGAATGAAGCCCACACGCTCCGCACCTACAGATTCGTGTTCAGAATATGATCCTAATGACTATTCTGAGCTCAAGGAGTCAAAGGCAGACGGCCTATCCTGTTCACCCTACAAGGTGCTTGTTCTAATTTGGCAAGGTTTTATTGGTTGCACGTAACTTGCGTAAGCTGTCTTGCGTTTCTTTTGCTTCTTTGCACCGCCATGTGCTTAGTTTACTCATCATATATGTGAAGTTGCCATGCCCACCCATTATCAATACGCATTCCATTTGTCATCATACCATGTTTTTCCATTCAAATGCTGCTCTTGTGTATCAGACATCCAAAAGGAAGAGAGTGATTGCAAAACCTGAAGGAGTAGTAGCAAAGTCCTTGAAAAAGGTGGTGGTACCGCAGAAATCAGACAGCACCCCACTTATATTGGCAATAGAACCAGTGCCACAAAACCTAGGATATCGCAACTATGCTGCTCACTGCTTTGCTCTTGTTAGTACCTGTTGTCTTGTATCGCTGTACTTACATTCATACCTGGTTGATTATGTGACATCAGTGTGCATGATAACCTGCATATCCACTATTCTCTCCTAATTATCAGATATATATTAATGCTTACATTAATGTAGAATAAAACCAATGTTATGAAGAAGTTTAGCTCTACATTATTCTTGTAAGTATCTGTTGTCCTTTATCACTGTACTTATACTGTCAGCTAGTTGTTCATGTACCATCACTTTGCAGCTTATTTTCCCTTGGCATCCATTTTGTACACATCTGATCTATGTTTACTCTTACCGAAATGTTGAATAAAACCGATGCTACTGAAGATGTTTAGCTCTGCATTACTCTTGTTA
Organism: Thinopyrum elongatum; assembly: GCA_011799875.1. Taxonomy (NCBI): domain Eukaryota; kingdom Viridiplantae; phylum Streptophyta; class Magnoliopsida; order Poales; family Poaceae; genus Thinopyrum; species Thinopyrum elongatum. The sequence goes on along the minus strand of CM022300.1, from coordinate 470,025,563 downwards.
GTACCTTTTGGCTGTATGTTGTACCTACATTCATAGCTAGTTGATTATGTAGCATCACTCTGCATCTTAGCTTAAATAATCTCCATTTGTTCCTATATTATCACTTCTATATTTACTCTTAACAAAATGTAGAATAAAGGCAATGCTTATGAAGAAGACTCTGTGGTAAACTTCTTGAATTGCCCGCCCATCAATATGGAAAAGGGCTTTATAGAGCCGGTCTTCATTACTAATGTATGTTTGTCCTTCTCGAGCCTTCAAACTTTGTTGTGTATATTTGGATTGCAATGACTGCAACTATTGTTTATTTTTGTCGTTTGCATCAAATTGCATGTTTAAAGTTTATTATGAAGTTCATAAACATAAGTTTCTCCTTCTCAATTTCAGTTTTTAGTTGTACGACCTAGTTCCTTATTCATACCATGTAAATTAAACTAAATATAGAAAATGATCTTCCTTTGCACTGCATGTATGCTTGTTGATCTGTAATCCAATGGTGTGGTCAAACTACCAACTCCAGGACAATGTCATATCCTGCTATGTCTTAACTATGAACAATGCATATTATGTTCATGTTATTTAAATCGTGTCTCTTTATTTACCAATCTAAAATAGGATAAATTGACAGTAGACTCACCATCGATGCTTATATATTCTTTAGCACTGCATCTATGCTTGTGTTCTTGATATGTAATCCAGTGGTGTGGTGAAGTTGGCCACTCCTGCACAATGCCATTTCCTGTCATGTCTTAAATGTGAACATTTTTTATTCTATTGTAATCCAGGTCTCTTTATTTGCCACTAAGAAATGGGATGAATCAACATCACTGTTGCTTATATGTGCAAAATATGTTATCTGTCTGCTTTTTTCTCTTTCAGGGTGATATCACTGACGCCAAGAACTGCCATTGATGCTATGCAGCTAGAGTTGGATATAAACGTCAAACAAGTGCAGTCATCAGCTTGCTCAGCTGCTTGCGCTGCAGCTCCCAGGCAGGGCTAACCTTTTTTGAACTGTGTTGAAGTGCTATCGGTTCTGTATATTATTTTAGGCGGCGTGTTTATTTGCACTGGTGGCGTCCTTTGATGCCTAGTGTATGTAATCTGCTGTCTGGTTGCGCTTTATTATCACTGGCGGCGAACTTTTATGCCCAGTGCATGTAATATGCAGTAATTTCTTTGTTGTATAGTCTAGGTATATTCTTCGTCATGATGCTGTAATTTAATTTCTATATATGCTGTCGTCACTCCTTAAAAAGGATGTAAGCTTTGACGGAGCGGAATGGGCCTAAACATTTGGTTTATTATATAAAAAAATTACGGTACTAAAATTGGCCAGCCCGCCAATCGCTATAAATGGGCCGAAACGTGGGCCTATGATCATGTTCGGCCAATAGCAGGCCTAGACGTAAACTCACCAACTATTAGTTTCGCGCCTTTAACAAGCCGAGTAAACCAGTTGCCTAAGTTGGGCCAGAAAAAAGAATGGGCTTTTAACAGTTCGAAAAGTAGATTGGGCCTGAACGGTGTTGGAGGCCCATGATTGGCTCAACCACAAGACGGGTCGTTAACAGGCCAAAATATTTATCGGGCCACATTTGGCCGAATAACATAATGGGTCGTAAGCAGGCCGGATGCAAAGCGGGCCATCATTAGGCCCAGTTATCTCACAGGCCTGTAATGGGCCAATCGTCAGGTTGGGCTAAAATATATCCACGAAGACTACGAGCCTTTAAGAGGCCGAAAGTCACTTCGGCCCAGAAATATGCCCACATGTACCAATGGCCATTAACAGGCCAAAAGTAAAATCGGGCTGAACTATTACATGGGCCTTTAAGAGGCCGTACTTCAAATGGGCCCCCAATGGGGTCGAAAGCACAGTGCCTGTTAATGGGCTAGATCATATATGGGCCGTAATTTGTCCCAAAGAATGTCAGGCAGTTAACGGGCTGGATCCTATATGGGTCGTCATTTGGCCCAAAACATGGCAGACTGTTAATGGGCCGGATCTGATGTGGGCTGTCATTTGGCCCAAAACATGACAGAAATCTAACGGGCCGGATCTTATGTGGGCCGTAATTTGGCCCAAACCATGGCAGGCTGTTAACGTGCCGGCCTAGTAGAGTATGACAAAATCTTGTGGGCCCTTGGCTGGGCCGGCCTTTTTATCTTAAATGGGCTACTGTTGGGCCCTGCCACATGTCAAGGTAACATAGGTGCGTTCCCTCCAATGTACGGATGACATCTGTCCCAACGCTAAGCCGACATGTGGATCCTCCGACGAATGATAATTTTACACATGGAAAATCCCCATTGGTCTGAGCTATTTACGGGTTATCGGATCCAAACCGGAACCTGATAGCTTAACGGCAACCCGTTACGGTGGATGCCACGTGTCAGTTACCCTTGACGAAAACACTTCCATGACGCGCCATTTATCGTCATGGAAGTGGACACTTCCGTGATGATAATTTTGGTATTGTCATGTAACACTTCTACAACAGCACAGGTATAACTATCTTGATTCTGTCATAAAATCGTCATGGATGTACATGCATGACAGAAAATGTGACCTACTATGACAAACACGTACCATCACGGAAGTGTTTTTTTTTGTACTGCATGATCACCAACTTCTGCATGTGCCATCTTGCTGTTATTGAGTGTGCAAGTTATTTACTTCTGTTGACCCATAGTGTGACCTACTATGAACTGTGTCCATATCCGAGGATGCGGCTATCGATAGATTATATACTCTACAGAGGTTATCCCAAGAATCAATACTATTTCGTGGCAAGGATGAAAACCAAGTTTTACCACGATCTCATAGTGAGAACGGAAATAATTTCAATTTAACAATATCATTATCCACATCTTTTTTCTTTTGCATATCACACAATTCAACTAAAGTATTAAGATGGGATGCAACATCTTCATTAGGACTAACAGAAAATTGTTCTTTCATAACAAGATTTAGCAAAGCAGAATTAATATCACACGATTCCGCACTAGTGGCGGGAGAAGCAATTGGAGTACTAATAAAATCGTTACTATTAGTATTGGCAAAATCACACAACTTAGTATTTTCTTGAGACATCGCGACAAAGCAAGCAAGCAAACAAGGAAACGAACAAAAAGGCAAAGGAAAATTATATTTTTGTTTTTTTGTAAAATTGCTTTAGAAGTGGGGAGATGAAAACGAGAGGCAAATGGCAAATAAAGTAAATGCAAGTAGATGAAATTTTATGCGATGGTACTTGATAGGTTTTGGTGATGTCTCCCCGGCAACGGCGCTAGAAATTGGCAAGTTGACGGGAGACTATCTTGACATGAATCCTCCCCGACAATGGTGCCAGAAATTCTTCCTGCTACTTGTGAGCTGTGTTGGGATTTCCTCGAAGAGGAGAGGATGGTGCAGTACAGTAGAGATAAGTATTTCCCTTAGTTAAGAACCAAGGTTATCAATCCAGTAGGAGAACCACGCAAGACCTCGTGAACAACACCTACACACAAAAGAACAAATACGTGCACCTAACATGATCAAGGGGTTGTCAAACCCTTGGCGGTTAATTGCAAGGATCAGGTATCATAATGGTAGATATATAAACAAAAAACACAAAATAAAATAATGGTAAATAAATTGCAGCAAGGTATTTTTGGATTTTTATATATGATAAAGATAGACCCGGGGGCCATAGTTTTCACTAGAGGCTTCTCTCTCGAACAAAAAGCATATGGTGGGTAAACAAATTATTGATAGAAAAGCGCATAGTTATGATGGTATCCAAGGCAATGATCATGTATATAGGCATCATGTCCGAGACAAGTAGACCGACTCCTGCCTGCATCTACTACTATTACTCCACACATCGACCTCTATCCAACATGCATCTAGAGTATTAAGTTCATAAAGAACGGAGTAACGCCTTAAGCAAGATGACATGATGTAGACAAAGTAAACTCAATCAATATGAATAAACCCCATCGTTTTATCCTTAATGGCAACAATACAAATACATGTCTTGTCCCTTTCTGTCACTGGGATATAGAGCACCGCAAGATTGAACCCATCACAAAGCACCTCTCCCATTGCAAGATAAATCAATCTTGTTGGCCAAACCAAATGAATCGACCGGAGAGAAATACAAAGCTATAACAATCATGCATAAAAGAGTTCAGAGAGAAGACTCAAATAATATTCATGCATAATCTGATCATAAACCCACAATTCATCGGATCCTAACAAACACACCGCAAAAGAAGATTACATCGAATAGTTCTCCAAGAACATAGAGGAGAACATTGTATTGAAGATCAAAGAGAGAGAAGAAGCAATCTAGCTACTAGCTATGGACCCGTAGGTCTATGGTAAACTACTCATACATCATCGGAAGGGCGGAAAGGTTGATGTAGAATCTCTCTGTGATCGATTCCCCCTCCGGCAGAGTACCGGAAAAGGCCTCCAGATGGGATCTTTCAAGAACAGAGGCTTGCGATGGCGGAAAAAGTATTTTTGGGTGGCTCTCTATTGGTTTCCCGATTTTAGAGAATTTATAGAGGTGAAATTAGGTGAGCCGGAGCCACGGGGGGGCCACAAGGCACTTGGCACTAAGTTAATAGGTTAGTCCCAAAAAATGATATATAATTGCATATAAAACATCCAAGATTGATACTATAATAGCATGGAACAATAAAAAATATAGATACATTGGAGACGTATCAGTGACCGGATGGGAAGTGGCCTCGAGGTTAAATTAATTGATGGGATGGGTCACTGTAAACCTTTAAGTGTGTACAGAACCGATTCTGTACACGCTTAAATGTACATAGTGCTCCATCCTATCACTTAAATTAACCTCGAGGTCCTTGTTTTCAAAATTTTGACAAATTTTGTTTTGTTTTTTAACACATGTTAATTGGCTTGAAGAAGCTCTATCGCGTTACTTTACGACATCTTTCCAAAAAATGTGATATGACTTCGGTCAACTTAATTGGCTTGAAGAAGCTGTACCGCATTACTTTACAACATGTTTCCAAAAAATGTGATATGACTTCGGTCAACTTATAACTCATGTGTGTCAAATTAACCTCCAAGTACTTGTTCTCAAAATTGTAAGAATGATTTGTTGGTCAACTTTTCAGTCATGTCTGTTAAATTAACTTCCAAGTCATTGTTTTCACAATTTTGACAATGAGTTTTTGGTGTTTTGAGACATGTTTACTTGATTCTAGAAGGTCTATGGCATTACTTCAAGACATGTTTTCAAAAATGTGATATGAGGTTGGTCAGTTTTTGAAGAATGTATGAGGCATTCTAATATGTGTCATATGTCTGATTGATGACCAATATCAACAAGGTGCATCTTCCCTTTCGGTACTTCATTCCGAAAAGAACTTGAATGTTAAGGGTGCTATGGCTGGAGTAGTCTGAGGATGGGTGACTGACTGGGAAGTGGCTATACCTCGAGGTTGATTTAATCGATGTGATAAGTCTTTATAAACATTGTCTAAATGTTTATAAAGGCTCGTCACAACCTTTAAAATAATTTCGAAGTCCTTCTTTTTAAAATTTTGGGAATGTATTTCGTTTACTTTATTGACTTTACATGCATGACATTGATGAAAATGTCCCACGTCTGCTCCATTTTGATTTTATTTCAATTGCAAAAGTTAAAAAGAATAAAAGGTTTTTCATACATGATCTGTTATTTTACGTGTATTTTCCTTATCACTCTATTACAAAATTTATGTTGCAATTTTATCCTAATATTTCTGTGCTATAGCAACAAGTGGGCCCAAAACCAAAGGAACGCCCATGTATAGTCCCATCAGCTTCGCCGTCTCTGTTCATCTCCTTCACTGAAAACCCCCACTCGCCCGCGTATAGTCCCAAATCCATTCTCTCGCTGTCGTCGGCGCATATCGCGGCCATACTTGGCCACAGCTTCATCTACACTGACGAGGATTGCTGCCATCTTTCCCCCTTGATCTAACACGCCGACTAGGGTAGCCACCTGTCGTCGATGCTTGTCGTGGTTCAAGACTTCCCGTACCAAAAAAAACCTACGTCATCGGGTTCAATCAGACCAAATGAAGGTAAGTCTTCATATACATGTGCTTATCTGATGCAAATCACCTTAATCCACTACAAAACCGCTCTAGATGCTATTTTTGAAATAATCGAGGGTTTCGATATGTAGTGCCAGAAGTGTTTTGACACCAGGAATCTCTGTGGTCTCCCCTATGTTCAGAAGGACAAGTACCTCCGCATCACGCTTCCGCAAGGATTCAAAGAAATTACAGTATGGTTCTCAGATTTGAAGTTTATCGAACGTACATGTCGTTCAAGTGTTTGGTTAAGTTGTGAAGATTCTCTATATGTGGATTTCAACATAAATGCAGATGGATTTCATGATTGGTTCATAAGTAGAAAAGTCTGCTCATGAGTTGAACAGGAACCATGCTTATAATGGAAAGTATCTAAAAATAGGTAGACCTGACTACATTTGGTAAAGTGCCAACCGTACCCCCTTGGTACCACTTACTGCTACATTCCCCTCTTTAGATATCAGAAGTAACCTATGTGTAATTTGAAAAATTCTTTTATGATTATTCTGATATAGAAAATTCCAGATTTGTGTTGCAGCACTAATATTTTCATAAATCATTCTAAAACTAACAAAATCATAACCTAATTTGTGATATCCAATGTTCCTAAATTCTAGTAAGCACTGTCGAAAATGGTATTTACCACTCTCATAAATGGTACATTCTTCATAAACAGCCTAAATAATTTTGCGCAATCTCTGAATTTTGCTCAATGCATCCCCTGCTTTGCAAGAGACGACTTCTGAAGAAGCTGAGTATAAACAGATCTGTCAGGACCATTATACATGTCCAACTGGAGACAAGAGAGAGCTTGTGTTTTCTATGCAGGATCAGGAACGAAGAAGATAGGACCTTTTTCACATGACGTACTTGGATAGAATTTGTCAAAGTGTACCAGTTGGAAGTAGGTATGGAAATGTCCCTAGGACTAGGTGGAAAACCTAAACATCACCTCCGGGTACGTTTGAGCACTGATCCAATAACTCGTCCGTGTAAGTATTCTGGAATATCAAGCAATTTTAACTAACAATATTTCATCAGGCTGTTATATTTAACAAATCTTATTTACAAATATTTTCATCGCTTATTACGGAGTGGATATTGTAACAAAACAATTTATAGACAACATCAAGGTTATTGAAAGGAGCAGAGTAACCTGGGAAGAGATGTGGTTTGTCGTCGGCTTTGTTGATCAAATTTGGATGCTCATGGACAGTTACAACACTAGACCAAGAGATCGTTCCTACGTGCCCCTGCTGCACACTTTGAACAAGACCAACATTGGCGACAGAATCATGGTTAGAATTGTATCTACCCTCATTATCTTCAAATTGTCCAAGTACTTATGTAGATTGCTCAAAGTGTTCAAATTGTGTTATGCCACCAGATAATTCTGCAATGTGTTGTGCCTAAGGAGATGGGTGCAAATGGAGAGCTGACCATTGTTCTCCATCCTAGAGTGAACATCAGTTCCACTTCATACTCGGCTTCAGGACAAGGAGATGGAAGCATCACCCTTAATGGGTGGAGCAAAGTAGTCGACATGTACGACATGGATATTGGAGATAGGATGATCGTTGTGCTACACCATGGATGTGCAGGGACCTTTCTCTTCCTTGGTTTCATTGCTGCTGAACCAGACGAGGAGTAGTTCCGACTCTCTGTCATGTTGCCTCAGTGATCGTCCATCTCTGTATGTCATGTTTTATGCTACTGTTGGTACTGATATGATGATGATGATGAACATGTATATTCTATGAAGAAATACTCAATGCATTTCGATACGAGCATCTCAACCCTAAACACTGAAAATTTGATTCTAATATGTTATAAACTCTGCCATGGTAGAATTTATAAGGTACTATGATCTGAACACCAACAAGCCATTTTGTTATCCATTTTTCTAAACCCGCCTACCATTGTTTGTGACACGGAACATTTTGTGTGACACTAAAAATCGTCAAGGAAAATGTACATGCCTAGTGACGCCGAAAAGCGTCGCAGAATTGCAGGCCAGAACGTCACCAAAGTTGGCTAGGGTGTTGCCCCGTGAGGAAAACACCTCGTGACAATGGACAGTCAATGAAAATGATTTTAGGTGACATTTCCTGTTTTGTCGCCAGGGTTTTTGTCACTAAATAGAAAAAAATTGTAGTGAATGCATCTTGATATTGATTGATTGCAATATGTCTTACAATGGATGCCTAGTGCGATGCATGATTACAAGTATGAATGGGATGGATGAGCACTATGGTGGTGGTGGAGATGGCTATGGTGATGGCGGCGGCTAGGGTTTGTGGAAGAGAATGATGATGAAGAGGTTTTGTCGCTCTGGTGCTCGTTGTTGACATTTTGATGGGGTCCCTTTAACGAAAGCTATTCAGGTGGACGATCTGCCTCGCATGGAACGTCGTCTTTTCTGCTGTTTTCGCGCAGACGCTTCCTGTTGATTCCTTCTTCCTCCATTCTCCTTCCATTCCATTTTCACACGTGATTTCTTCCCTTTTTAGCCCATTTCCTATGGAAACACATCAAAGATTGGATATGTGGAATCATTTACATTCATTAGTCATTAGTACCAATATCAGAGCAAATATCTCTTTTTAATTGAAATGTATTGGTTTAAACAAAAATGAGTGTAAAAATATCACTCATCTGTAATATTGCTCCTTAGACCATGAGAGTATCGCGATCAATTCTTACCGTACGTTGGGCTTTGGGGTTGCTCAAACGTCACCTATAACACGGTGATCAGAACGACAACTTACGGGTTCATCGGAAAGTTTGACAAGTGACCGGATAACTCAAGAGTGGGATCTGCTCCTCCGACGATGGAGATATATTCTTAGGGCCCTCTCGGTGTGATGGCACCAATCATCGTCTGGGCAGACACACATGAGTTTGTCATGGGGATGCCGGAACACAATAACGAGAAAGAAGAATAGAACCGGTACGAGGATTTTGTTATAGTGAGCATGGTGATGACTCAGGAGGATACCGATGCATCTCGGGTTTTATAAAGTATCGCAAAGAAAAGGGAACATCACATGATAACCAAAGATTCACTCGAATATCATTCATGTACTCACAGGGACCAATATGGACGTCCACGGTCCGGCCGTCGGTCATTGGACGAACGGTTTCGTCCATGTCTGTGAGTTACCGAACCTACGGGGTCACAAGCTTAAGGCAATAACGATCTGCTGAGTGTTAGTAGGACGGGAATCATGAGAATATATTTGTGGAATTATTTCATGAATATTCGGGATAGTTCCGGGAGGATCCGGAAGCAATTCGGAGTCACCGGAAGGGTTTCGGTGAGTATCGGGTAATACTGGGTATTACCAATAAATTATATATAGGTGGAAAAAGTTTTCAGAGATGTTTAAATATATATATATAATAGACTACAAGTGTTTATAACATTTTATATTTAATTTAAATATCAACAGGCCTAAAAGGCCAAGAGGTGGAAGGCAACTTGGGCCAAAAAGGACGAAGTGGGAAAAGTGCCTCCTTCCTTGGCCTCCTTCCCCAAGGAAGGAGGCCAGATTGGACAAGGGGTCCTAGGACGACGCCCCAAGGGGGGGAATTTCCCCCTTAGTGGTTGCCATATCCTCCCCATAAACCTATATATACACGAGGATTTTGCTCTTTTGATCATACAAGTTTTGGAGCCTCCTCTAGTTCTTCTAGTTCTAGTTCTAGTTCTAGTTGGTTGTAGTTGACCAATTAGAGCTAGGCTAATCCTCTTGTCCTCATAATTAGAAGTCCAGCGTAGTTCTAATCTCCTCCCTCTAATTCTCCGGTGATAATTAGCTCTGGACGATGAAGCGCTGCCGGATCGTGAAGGTTGCACGCTTGCAAGCAAGTAGAGAGGTCGTGCTTTCAGACTTCAATTTGAGGGACTGTTCGTGGGAGGTATGAGGGATCCTTCATCGACGGTTTGAGGGACTCCAAGTACGATCTACACCGACACATTCTTCTTCTGCTGCAACTCGGTGACGGTAACGATCGTGATCCAACCCATTATGCATCTTCATATTGATCTTGGGTGATCGTAGGTGCGCTTTTTTTTCGTTTTCTTCTACGTTTCCCAACATCCACTCGACATATTTTCCCGTGGTGTTGATGGAGACTTATCAAGAACTATTATCTTAGGATTTGCTTTCATTTCCACCATCATGAACTCAGTGTGATTGTAAGACTACTTATTTGACTAGCCTCTGGCAAGAAGTTTGTAAGACTCATTTACATTCTGGATCATGCGATGTAATGAAATGCATTTGTGTTTGGTGTTACATCTGTACCGTCTATGCTGGCTATTCGGACCAGGTGCTGGCATAGACCACATGAGAAACATAACCTGGAAAGGTCGTTCGTTACATCCACCTTCCTTAACACTAAATATTTGGTTTCTTGAGGGGTTCATGAGAGATTTGAAAAAGAATTTCACGCAAGCATAGATCTACTCCTCCCTCTTTTGACCAACCAGATTCATGATTTTGAGCAAGTTCCAAGCTTTCCCTTCGACCGTCTTACTCTTGGATGTTGGAGAATCCTAGGAGGTAGGAGTGTTTAGTGAGAAATTAATTTGTGATTTTCCTTAATTTTTGTAAAGGTTTGGAGGGCACGTCAAGGTCTACCACGACTCCACGAGTAGTTAGGGATCACCTTTGTGGTGATATCTCAAGGAGAAGAAGGCGAGACTTTGTGGTGTTGGTTTTCCTTTGTGGAATTCCAACGTCTCCAACTGTGACTAGCTCCCCTCCAAGGGATTGTACATCGGTATACATCTTTGTCTCAGCGTGTCTTCGGTTTTCCCTAGCCCTAACACATTTAATTGCGTATTACTTTGGTTCCTTGACCTTGCAAGCATCATATAGGATGTTCATCTCCCGTAGCATTGTTAGGCACACTTTCATATTCTGCAAACCCTAAATTGCTAAGAAAAGAAGTAAAATTTGTAGTTGACCTATTAACTCCCACCCCCCCTTAGGTCTATTTCGATCCTTTGAACTCTTGCTTATATGGTATTATACCAAGACAAGGTACAAAGAGGGATTACAATGATGGTCTCGATGATCAAGTTCATTGGCCACTCATCGAGAACATGGTGGGAAATCTAGATGGGGAACCACTATCGATATGTTTACTATGTGTAAAATATGTCCTCCCACAACTCCCATGATGGTGGTGTTTGTAGAAGTTGTCCCTCGTTGATTGGTCTTGGCCTCCTTATATAGTGGTAGAGAGGTTGTAGTCCTTCCCAGATGCGTCTATCCTATTCTTCTCCAAGTAGGATTGGAATGACATGTTGGATACGAGTTCCTTCTTTGAGAGATAGGGGTGGCACATCTTGCTAGGTTGTTCACTTGGAAGTGGGTTTCCGCTCCATTCAGATAAGGTCCAATAAGGCCCGTCAGAGGGAACGTGTGAAGCAATGTGGAATTGAAACCCACTTCCCATCGTCATTTAGGAAGTGATTGGCTGGAGCACCATTAAGGCGAACGGTAATGTAATTATGTTACACCATATTTTCGGTTGTGATGAGATTATTGCTCTTTTCTTTTGTTCTATGTAGCAACGGTAACACAGACAAGACAAGCAGTCCAACAGATGAAAAAATGCCTTACAATTACGGGTGCCACCGCATGATTCTCCTGCTTCGTAGAGAGATCACAAGTAATGGACACCAAGAGCCAAGATGAGGTTGCACGGTTTCAGGAGATATTAGCAATTGTGGCGATGCCCATGGAGGCAATGACACATGCAAAGACTGTGAGGCACATATTGTAGCGCCCAAATCCTGTGGGGCCATATAGCTCGACGGGAGAGTGTCATGTCGAAGTAGTCATCGCTATGACGGAGATGTCGAGCGAGAAGGGAAAGGTAACGAGAGCGGGAAGAAAAGGAATGGGACGGGATCGCTTTACGATCAAGGGTGAGTGTAATTGGCTTTGTATAACATTGCAATTGAATTACGCTGTATTTATTTCAAGCCTAACTCAACCAAACAGGACTAACAATTTCGGGCGGCAATGTAACCAGATACTTTATTTTTAAGTTTTAATTAATTAATTGCCTTCAAAAAAATTTAATTATTAATTAATGGATGAACATTTTTCTGACAAATGTTTGTTCCTTAGATTTATCGCATGCACAAAGAGTAAATTGGGACTTCATCTTGATACAACATCTTATTTTACCAGATCATGTTGCCATGTTGATGAAAGAAAAAAGTTCTAGTGGTACAACTTGCATGATTTAGCAAATTGCAAGGGAAGTCCGTGTTGATTCCTTCGCCAGTGAGTAAAACTAATAGTAAAACCCACAAGTCTTACTTTTATATATCTATGATAACAGTATCGTCTTCCAAGATTCAATTATGATATCCTGACAACTCTAAAGACCAGTCTTCTCGATTGTTTACTTTCATTGGAGCCATTTGGTTTAGTTGTACATTATTTGACAAAAATATTCAGATACGATCCGAATAAAATGTGCCAACAAGATGGTCCTATAGCACAAGTTGACGCACGCATGAGTTCTCAAGCACCAATACCTCCTCAAAGTTTGCTAACCGGTTGTTTAGGGAAGTTAAGCCGAAAAGGTCCTTAATCATGGCATTTGCACGTGGTTGTAGTTTGTGTAGCTAATCCAAGTTGCCCAGTGGAGTAACTTGTTGATGCTGGCAATCCGGTGGTGCACTAGACCTGCTAAAAACGCCATGAAAAACAATGGAGTAGTACAGACTAGAGTTTTATGTTGTACTGTTGTTGATCAAGTTGGCCACGTTAGTCTATAAATGTAGTCAAGTGCGTGCCTAATTAGTGATTGAGCCATGTGGTTTCGGGGGATAGGCAATTTAGAATTACAAGAAGCCACTAAATCTAGGCGAACAAATTGCATCATAATGTCAGACTACTTATAGTGGGGAGTAAATTCGACTAGTAACATGTATATGTTATATGTTACTACCTTCATAGTGGGGAGTAACATATGTGTGGTGTCATACAACACTTCATTTATTAGCTTGTAGACTCATCTGGTCTTGGTATGTGTGATGTTACTCATAGTATGTATAACTAGCTATGTTACTCAATTCATCTATCTCCTTATTAAATCATTGCCACATAAGCAAATTTGCTGAGTTGGACCTTATATTACTGCTGAAATTACTCCCACTGTGGGTACTCTCATATGCGGCCAAGTTGCTCCTGGCTGCAATGTTAGCCAGCCGAAAGGTAACACCAAAGCTTAAGCTTGTTGTTTCTTTTTAAAATAGTATTGCAGAATGTTTAATATTGAGTTATGTACTACTCTCTCCGTTCACAAATATAAAATATTTTAATTTTTTTCTAAAACGGATATATAGACACATTTTATTGTATTTGTTCATCATTTCGGCCCGTATTTAGTTCATATTAAAATATTCAAAACATCTTATATTTGTAAATGGAGGGAGTACATATCAGGAACATGATGGTGTGATTCTTAGTTACCACATGATTGTAGCATGTAGCTTCAAGAAGATTGGTTTGAACATGAAGATGACGCACCCTACCCTATAGCAGTCAAAATCAGAATGACACCTGAATGAAAAATACACAAATCCTGGTGATATTTACCAAAACTCCAAAATGTAAGCATGCAGGTGAAACATTTTACTTTTAGATGGTTAGGTACCCACTGTCCAACATCAATTTTTTGATGCGTCACCTGAGATGGCACCTGGGTCAGATTTGCTGGCCTTTGCATGTGGATCAGACCAAATACTCCAAGTTGAGCAAGCAAACACATGCTATCTAATCTAGTGGCTTAACGCCTTAACCTCGTTGATAGGATCAAGGCAGAACAAATGACTCACCTGTCCTCTTCTCGCGCCCTCTTCAGGCTTTGGACTTTCCAGCCAGTTGGTCCTGAACAGTTGTCTTCTATTTGCGCTTTGATTTGAAGCTACTTTCTTGGGATTTGCTCCTGTAATCTAAAAAGCTTTGCAGATTCAGCATAAAAAAGGCCGCGCCATTATCGCGTGGATCTCCTAACCAATTGACAAAACGATATGACATTAGTATATATATTATCCTTTTCGAAAAAAGTATATATATTATCATTATCATATGCACACTAGTGGAGTTTCATAAACTGTACTTGCCCTCCAACGCCAAATGAACAGGTCCCTCCAGAAATGTCCCCATCACTTCAACCTACTGTGCACACCCTTACACAAAAGTGTCCCGATCACTCCAACAACAAATCAAATCAACCGATCATTCCACAAACAAACACGCACACGTACTGATTCGGTAGAACTACCAATCCATTCATCAATGTAACAATTGCTAAACTTATTTGTTAGTGAAACAGACCTCGTCAGGCAAGCATGCATGCACACTTTCTATCCGAGTGTCACTGTCAGCGAACCTACTGAATCTTCAGACAGGTCTTGTTTACAAACCAGTTTCAGATAACAAATCCTCCGAGTGGAATTAAGATCTTGGGAGATCGGAGCTGTGATGTCAACACTAGCGCGTACGGTGGAGCGGACCAAACGTGCAAGTTCCTTGACCTTATCTGCGAGTGCATGGAGCACGTGAACGAACGCCTTCTTCTCAACAGCACCGGCCGGAAGTTCACACCATTATATGCCCTGCTTCTGTTTGTACACACGACAGCAAGTCAAGAAAGAAGAGCCGGGAAGAGAACAGAGGTTTGAGGTATGTCTTCACCACAAATTCTACTCCTCTATAAGCTTGGTGTTCCTCTGCGCTTGTGAGCGTGTGCTTAACTATCAAGCTCTTCTTCAGTGGGCAGTGACCAGTAATGGAGCAACCAAACCAATGGCTGACGCAGACGGTAAGCGCATTTGGTCCGAATTACTCGTGGCATCTGAAAGTTAGCATGCTGTGAATTTAAGGTAGTATAAGCTCTTCTTGCAATGGCTGGTTTCAGGAACAGGAGGAGCTGGCGTACATGTACCAGCAAGAAGGGGGTCCCGTCACCGTGCCCGGCATGGAGCAGCAGTTCGCGGAGCCGCCGCTGCCTGGCCATCAAGAGCAGTACTACACGTCGCCGATGGCGACCCCGTCGTTCCATCCATCTCGAAGCTCCGATTTCCCGAGCTTTGGAGGCTCGTCGTCGTTGCCGAACCTGCCGTTCGGATCGGCGACGGTGAAGGACGAGCTGGGGCAGCCGTCGCCGCCGCTGCCATCGTCGAACTTCCTCTCCTTCGGCGCTGGCCAGGCTGGCACCCTCAACTTCTCCGGAGGCGCCTGGCAGCACGACGGCGTCGAAGGGACGATGCAGCTGCAGGCGCCGGAGAGGCGGAGTAGGGCGCCGGCGAACGCGCAAGAGCACGTCATCGCCGAGCGCAAGCGGCGGGAGAAGCTGCAGCAGCAGTTCGTGTCCTTGGCCACCATCGTGCCTGGGCTCAAGAAGGTGCGTGACAAGACAACGTGGCTGCATTCATGTGGTCACCAACTACCGGCGGCGAGCTTAATTAGCTAGCCTTCGCCATTGTTTTCAGACAGACAAGGTCTCTCTGCTGGGGAGCACCATCGACTACGTGAAGCAGCTGGAGGACAAGGTGAGGGCCCTGGAGGAGCAAGGCTCGCGGCGGTCGTCGGAGTCCACCGTCTTCGAGAGCAAGTGCTGCATATCCGCCGCCGACAACGACGCAGCAGGACCCAGCGGGTCCGGGGACGCCGAGGACTCGAGCCCGGCCGTCGAGGCCAGCATCCGGGGGAACACGGCGCTCCTGAAAATCTGCTGCAAGGAGAGGAGAGGGGTGCTGGTGATGGTCCTCTCCGAGCTCGAGAACCAGGGCCTCTCCATCATAAACACCAACGTCGTCCCGTTCACCGACTCCTGCCTCAACATCACCATCACGGCCAAGGCAAGGCCTCTCTCCATTGCGCAAGTGCGGTTGTAGCTTGCAAGAAAATAAGCTTCCAATGCATGATCGGAAGATTGACATGTTGAGTTTTGTGCAGATAGAAGAGGGCTTTTCGTCAGCGGCTGAGCTCGTGAGGAACCTGACCGTGGCTCTCAGAAGTTTCAGCTGAAAGTAGAATGGAAGCGATTTGTACAGATCTTTAATTTCTGAGTTTGGTCGCGGTGTCCATTTCTACCAGTGTTGTGTGAAGTCTGTAACCATTTTAGTTTACCATTTATAACCAGATCTCCTCCTCTGATTTCGTGTTCTAATGTATTCTATCGACTAAAATGTTGCACATACGATAAGGACCTGTGTGGTTCCCCACGCCTAATCTTAATCTTAGTCATGCCACAACATCTTAGACATGTGTTTGATTCATTGCCACACTTGTGGCTTGCCACACTTTTCTTGTTACATGGTCCACATGTCATAGGCTTAATTTTTTGCCAAGTCTTGACATACTTGTGGTGGCCATTTTGTTAGGCACACATTTTGTGACAGCCATACTTTGCCTAAGGTTAGTTGTAGCAAAGTTAGTCATGAACCAAACAGGCTCTAAATGTTCTAATGTAGATTCCCCGCAGAAACAACACTTCTGCTTCGATACAACCCCTAAACACAAAAAGGCTTAGATTAGCATATACCTCTTCATAAGAAAGAGCATGATGGTCATATTTTAGAAACTCTTTGACGAGCGCACACCCCCTCGGTAACCAACCAGCCACCGTTAGGCAACGTGATAATATACCTCTTTCTCATTCTTTTCTTCTTTCTTCTTTCCTTTTTCTATTTTTCTTTTTCCTTTTTTTCTTTTTCTTATTCCTTTTTTCTTGTCTTTTCAAACAGTTTTGTCCTTTTTTTCCTTCTTTTTCTTGTTTTTCAAACAGTCTTGTTTGGTTTTTATTTTTTATTTTACTTTTTCTTTTTATTTTCTCTTTTCTGTTCCTTTTTCTTTTGCAATGTGCAAACTTTTTTCAGTTTCGCTTTTAACAAAAATCAATGAACTATTTTTTAAATTTGTGAACATGTGTTCAAAATTGATGAACCTTTTTTCAAATTCATGAAAAAAAATCAATATTAACGAACTTTGTTTGAAAATCGACGAACCTTCTCGAAATGGATGAACATTTTTCAAAATCAATGAACCTTTTTTAAAATCAATGAACTTTTTTCAAAATCAATGATTTTTTTCAAAGTCGATGAACTATTTTTATTTTCAAAATTGATTAACTTTTTTCAAATCCTTAAACTTTGTTTTCCAAAGTCGGTGAAACTTTTCTAAATTCTTTCATGGTATTTTTCAATTTGTCTACATTTTGCAAATCTGCGAACATTTTTCTAAATCCATGAACTTTTTCAAATAGATGAACCGTTTTTTTAAGTCAACGGTCAAAGGTCAAACATGTCAATGGCCAACTTGTCGCTCATGTCAACCATGAAGAAGTTTTTTTTTGGTCGAACCACAAAAAAAGATTAAGCATATGATGTTCAAGAAATTCAAATTTTTGTTCGCTCTTTTAAGAAAATGTTTGTGTTTTAAGATTCTAAGGAATTTTGAAAGACAAACAGTTTTTTGAAATTTCTGTACAATTTCATAAAATGTGAATATTTGTAATTTCTTGATTTTTTTTAAAAAGCGAACATTGTTTGAAATTTTTCACAAATGCCTGCGCGTGGCGTCATCTATTTGAGGAGCTCCTAGTCAACGCTTTAGGTGCTAGTTAGGAAGCTGGCGCTCGAGCGCATGCCAGCGGGCCGCGACCGAATATTGTGCAAGCTCGCTCGCCCACTCGTCAGCTTTGCACGCTCGCTTGCTAGCTTTGAAAACAATTCATGAATTTGAAAAAGTTAAGAAGGTCGAAATACAGTTCATGAATTTGAAAATTATTCACGAGTTAAATTTTAAAAGTTCATGAATTTAAAAAACATTCACAAGTTTGAAACAAGTTTGTGAAATTGAAAATTGTTATGATTTAAATTTTTAAAAAGATCATGATTTTTAAAAACATTTATGAATTTGAAAATTGCTCACAGGAAATTTTAACAAAAATAATGAATTTTAAAAAAGTTCAAGAGTTTGGAAAATGTTCACAAATTTCGAAATAGTTTGTGGATTTGAAAAATTGTTTCACAATTTTCTTAAAAGTTCACAAACCCAAAAGAAAGTTCGTGAAAAATAGAAGGGAAAATAAATTTAAGAAAATGGAAAAGGAAAGAGAAAAAACGAGCAAAAATCGTGCATGAAAAAACCAAAAGAAAAATTCCTTGGAAAAACCATGCAGAACCAGAACCAAAAATGTAGACAAGAAGAAGAAAAAGAAGTGCAAGTATGCACAACAAGTTACTTATCCGAGCTGGTAACTGTGGTCGGGCATAAACCTGTTCGTATTGAGTTCGAATCTCAATTGTTGCAATATTTTTTGAAGCTAAAAAATGGGGGGAAATGTGAATGGGAAGAGCCCAGCAGAAAGCCTATAACCTGCGCCAAATAGGAGTTGAGGGGCTGTATCGAATCGGGACTCACCAAACAAATGTTCTAATCTAAAAGAAAATGGGTAAAAGAATGTGGAAACTTATGAATTCCTATATACCGCTCATAGCGGGAGTGAAGGCGAAAGTCTTTTGATCCCGAGCTCACGTGCTCTCCTGTGAACAGTAAAATTCAAAAAATAGTACAGAAACTTCAAAAATTCTGAATTTTCGTGTGATAAACATTGATGAATGTTAAAACTGAGTGTAAATTTTTGTGATGAAATGACATTCCTGGAAGTATGGGCAAAGAAACAATTTTATACTCCAAAATGCTTCCAGCAATAGTCTTTTTGGAGCATCACTTTTTTCCAGACCTCCATGAATATCATTTCATCACAAAAATTTGTATTTGAGTGAAGAATTCATCAATATTACACTAAAAAATTACAATTTTTGGAATTTTTAATATTTTTCAATACTATATTATACTCTATAGTGGGCTTGGGGTACCAGCACCCTCTTAACTATCCACCTGTTGGTTGCTTCTTCTTTTCTCTAGGTTTCGTTTGTTTATTCCTGTTTGTTTGTTTTTGTTCTATTTTCCATTTTCAGGAATATGAGAATATTTTCCAAAATTATATGAATATCTTCTCTAATATGTATGAACAACAATTCTCAAATATGTGAACTTTTAAAATACATATTTATTTTCTTTTATATCCATGATTTATTTTATAAATGAGATGAATATTCTTTATTCATGTATATCTCTATTATTAAAAAGAGGTTGGTCGTTGTAAGTTCGTGTCCACCCCCGCCCCTCCTCCGTTTTGTTTGTTCCCTCATGTACACCACACCTCCCATGTCCTTACTAACTCAATCAAATCAAAATTAACCAAAACATCAACAAAATCAAAACTTTCCTTGTGGCCCACTATCCATACATAAATCAAATCAAATCTTACCAAAATCTCAACTAAAATTTCCCTATGTTCCCCTATCCATATTGTAGGATCGAGAAGAGGGGTCTAGAGGGGGGTGATTAGACCCTTCACAAGTCAAAGTTGCAGTTTTTAATTTTCCCTAAGTTGTAGTTGGATTTAGCACATGTTAAGGCGCAAAATGGGCATTCTACACAAGCATGTAATGAGTATGCGCAGCGGAAAGAGTACAGCATGCAAGTGTAAGAAAGTAAAAGGGATGGGAGTTGGAGAGTGCAAAAGCAATGGAGACACAATAATTTTTGGCGTGGTTCCGATAGGTGGTGCTATCGTACGTCCACGTTGATGGAGACTTCAAGCCACTGAGGGCAACGGTTGCGCGAGTCCACGGAGGGCTTCAACCACGAAGGGTCCACGAAGAAGCAACCTTGTCTATTCCACCATGGCTTCCGTCCACGAGGGACTAGCCTCACTCGGGTAGATCTTCACGAAGTAGGCGATCTCCTTGCCCTTACAAACTTCTTGGTTCAACTCCACATCATGTCGGAGGCTCCCAAGCAACACCTAACCAATCTAGGAGACACCACTCTCCAAAAGGTAATAGATGGTGTGTAGATGATGAACTCCTTGCTCTTGTGCTTCAAATGATAGTCTCTCCAACACTCAATTCTCTCACACACATTTGGCTATGGTGGAAGAAGGATTTGAGTGGAAAGAAACTTGGAGAAGGCTAGAAATCAAGATTCAAATGGTAGGAATGGAATCTCTTGATCTCAACACATGAGCAGGTGGTTCTCTCTCAAAAAATGAATGGTGGAAGTGTAGTCATATTCTGATGGCTCTCTTACTGAGTAAGAGGGGGTGGAGGGGTATATATAGCCTCCACACGAAATCCAACCGTTACACATTTGACCCAACTCGGTGGCACCGATTAGAATTCTCGGTGGCACCGACCTATGTAAAAGATATGAACGTTGGAGGTCTTGGTGGGACCGAATTTTTCTCGGAGCGACCGATGTGCAATGGTAGGGAAACCTTGCTTAGGCGGCACCGATTGCATCATCTTAGGAAGACCGATGTGAAGCAATAAGGCAACAGAAGGTTGGCAAGCCATCTCGGTGGCATCGATTGCAAAACTCGGTAAGACCGAAATAATTGGAACAAATCACAGAGAGTTGGCAAGGCCATCTCGATGAGACCGAGATCCATATCGGTGGATCTGATTTGTTAGGGTTTGGCTGTCGCAGTGTCCAGATGAACTTGGTGGGTACGGAAAGGTAGGATTCGGTGGGACCGATTTGACTTGAAGGGTTTTGGACATATTTGGATAGAGAGAGTGGCTGACGGTTTTGGAGCAATATCACTAAGCACTTGAGCAACCAAATCATCATCAAAACCTCATCCCCTTTTAATAGTACTTGCTTTCCTATGGACTCAATGTGATCTTGGATCACTTAACCAAAAAAATAGAGTCTTGAGCTTTTGCCAATCCATGTCCTTGGCATTTTGAAGGGGTCCACATCCTCTTGTCCTTGCCACGCCACCGATGGACTTATCTGAAATATTCTAGGTAAAATTATTAGTCCAACAATATGTATGTTGACATTGATTACCAAAACCACCAAGGGAGCAAATGTGCTTTCAATCTCCCCATTTTTGGTAATTGATGACAACATATATCAAAGCTTCAAACAAGAATATAGAGGTAGTACATTAAAGCTTTGAAGAAACTTGTAACATGCATAAGTATCACAGCCCCAGCACTAGCCTTGCTTTTGGACAAGTCTTGGTTGTTGCATCATGTTTAAATTTTGCATGAATTTGAATTGGGGATGTTCAAACCCTAGCACTAAATGAATTCAACCAGGTTCAATTTAAAATCTTTTCAATAGACCCAAAATGGCCTTTAGAAAAGTTCATCATTTTTGGAATGGGTGAAAACTTCTACCAAAAATGATGCACACATTTCTAGGACATTTCTTGATTTTTGAATTAACTCTTAATGTATTTGAATTGGAGCAATTAATTCCTATAAAATATTTAGTAGCTCCAAATATTCTGTAACTTGGTGAGGGCCTCTGGTTTAAATCAGATAGTGCCCGCAAAAGTTTGTAGAATTTTATAAAGTGATTTGGTATTTAAACTAAATCAAAACAGACTGCAGAAAACAGAAAACAGAAACAAATAAAAAACCAGAGAGAGCTCACCTGGATGTACCTGGCAGCCCACCTGAGCCGGCCCAACTCGTGTTCTGGTCCAGCCCACCAAGGGTAAGGAGGTCTTCCTCCTCCTCCTGCCAAAAGGACGCAACGCGTGGTCGCTGCGCGCGCACACGCGTCTAGCAAGCTCCACCCTGCCTGCCTCCTCCCCGACTCGCCTAAGGCCGCCACGACACCCCTGTGTGACGCCCCCGGCCCGATCGTGCACTAATCATACATGCAAATGCACACGATCAAGCCTAAGGACTCACGGGAAGATATCACAACACAACTCTAAAACATAAATAAAGTCATACAAGCTTTATATTACAAGCCAGGGGCCTCGAGGGCTCGAATACATAAGCTTGCGAACAAGCGTCAGCGGAAGCATCAGATATCTGAGTACAGATATGAAACAGAAACAGAAAGGCCTCTAGAAAGGTGGGGCAAAATAAAACACTACGATCGAAAGGCGTAGGCCTCCTGCCTGGGACCCTCCGATCCTACTCCTGGTCGTCAGTCAACTCGTAGTAGTATCCACCCTCGGGGTCGAAGTAGTAGCGATCGTCGGCGGGGGCAACTGTCTCAGGGACTCCGTCATCTTGGTCACGACAAACTGATATGGGGAGAAAAGGAAAACAAAGCAACCATGAGTACTCAGAAGTACTCAGCAAGCAAGGATCTACACTACATATGCAACATTATCAAAGGAAGGCTGTATATATGGACTGGGCTGCAGAAATGCCAGAATAGAGAGGAGGCCTAGTCCTATCGAAGACTAGCATCTTCAGAGGTCTTGCAGCATTAGAAGAGTGTAGACAGTACCATATAATGTAGCAGTATCATTAAGTCTCAACCTCACCCAGAGATCCTTTCTCGACTCCCTGCGAGAAAGCAATCCCAGAGCCATACAGTCATCAACCTCGTCCTGAGATCCCTTCTCGACTCCCTGCGAGAAGCAATCCCAGAGCCATAGTATCCAAGTATCCAGTTCTAAAATTGTATCAATCAGGATACAACTCCGAGTGTCCGTTACCGTAGGACAGGCTATCGATAGAAGTTTTCTTCCCTGCAGGGGTGCACCAACTTACCCAACACGCAAATGATAATTTGGCACTGTTGAGCTTGCTGACATGGCAAAATCAAAAGGGGAATTACTGTAGCTAAACACTGGGGTGTTAGAAATCTCCTCCGCTAACAAGGATTCTCGTCCCGAGAATTAAGAGGTAGAAGCAAAAAGTTCGGGGTATTCCGCACGAAGATTATCCTCGCGTTCCCAAGTGGCTTCATCTTCAGTATGATTTGACCACTGCACTTTGAGGAACTTGGTAACCTTCTGACGGGTCCGGCGTTCAGCTTCATCGAGAATGTGGATCGGATGCTCCTTATATGAAAGATCATCATGCAATTCGAGCATTTCGTGATCCACAGCTCGGTTCGGAGATTCCTTGAAGCATTTACGAAGTTGCGACACATGGAAGACATCGTGGATATGAGAGAATTGCGGCGGCAACTCCAATTTATACGCCACCTGACCACGTCTAGCAATAATGCGGAAAGGACCAATGTAGCGTGGAGCTAGCTTGCCCTTGATTCCAAAACGGTGAGTGCCCTTCATAGGAGTGACACGCAGATATGCTTGATCTCCAGGTTGATAAGTCAAACCCCATCGTTTGCGATCATAGTTGCTCTTCTGGCGGTCCTGAGCCGCCTTGAGATTTTCCCGGACAATACGAACTTGTTCTTCGGTGTGTTGAATAGTATCCGGACCCACGAGCGGTCGTTCCCCAGTTTTTGACCAATTCAGAGGGGTTCGACACTTACGTCCATATAGAACTTCGAAGGGGGCCATTTTCAAGCTGGCTTGATAGCTGTTGTTATAAGAGAACTCGGCATATGGAAGAGATTCTTCCCACTTCTTGCCGAACGATATAACACAAGCCCGCAACATGTCTTCAAGCACTTGATTGACTCGTTCGACTTGGCCTTGGGATTGGGGGTGATAAGCTGAACTCCAGGTAATATGAGTTCCCATAGCTGTTTGGAAACTTTCCCAGAATTTGGAAGTGAAAAGGCCGCCACGGTCCGAACTGATCTCCTTCGGAATACCGTGGAGTGATACAATTCTGGAGATATATAATTCTGCTAACTGACTAGCAGTGATAGTCTCTTTGACAGGCAGAAAGTGTGCAACCTTAGAGAGTTGGTCGACGACTACAAGAATAGCATCGTGACCCTTCTGTGACCTGGGGAGTCCTGTAATGAAATCCATCTGAACCTTATCCCATTTCCATAGAGGAATAGGCAGTGGTTGCAGAATTCCAGCTGGTTTCTGATGTTCTGCTTTAACGCGACGGCAAACATCACATTCAGCAACATATCGAGCAATGTCCTGCTTCATTTTAGACCACCAGTACCTTTGACGGAGGTCACGATACATCTTGGTGCTACCCGGATGAATAGACAGCGGGGTATCATGTGCCTCCTTCATGACCTTGTCAGTCATAAGTTCGAAGCGAGGTACCACAATGCGGTTTCTGAAATACAAGGTTCCATCTTCAGACAGCGAGAAATCCCTGTACTTTACAAGGTGAAGGTCTTTCTTCATGAGATCAATTTCAGCATCTTTAGCTTGCACAATCTTAACAGTTTTCTCAAGATCTGGTTGTATCACAAGGTTATTAAGAGAACCCTGTGGAACAATACGCAGATTCAGCTTGCACAATTCTTCAAAAAGACAAGGTTGAGCTCGCCTAACCATGAGGTTGTCGCAATAGGACTTGCGGCTTAAGGCATCAGCCATCACGTTAGCCTTGCCAGGGGTATAGGATATACCCAAATCATAGTCCGCAATGGCCTCCATCCATCTTTGCTGACGGAGGTTTAGAGAAGGTTGAGTGAACAAGTACTTCAGACTTTTATGATCCGTGTAGATCTCGCAACGATTACCGAGAAGGTAATGTCGCCACAACTGCAGTGCATAGATCACAGCAGCTAGTTCTAGATCATGTACCGGATAATTCTCTTCATGTGGGCACAACTGACGAGAGCCATAAGCAATCACTTTACGCTCTTGCATTAGGACACAGCCTAATCCTTCACGGGATGCGTCACAATAGATCACAAAGTCTTTGCGGGTATCTGGAGGAGATAGTACTGGGGCAGATGTTAGCTTGCCTTTGAGTGTCTGGAAACTTTCCTCACATTTTTCTATCCATTCAAACTTAACGCCCTTGTGAAGCAGATCAGTTAGGGGCTTAGCAATCTTAGAAAAATTCTCAACAAACCGACGGCAATAGCTTGCAAGGCCGAGAAAACTTCTCACTTGCTTGACGTTCTTCGGAGGAGTCCAGTCAAGAATAGCCTGAACTCGTTCTGGGTTAACAGCAATTCGTGGGCAGGTAGTCAAAGAGGTTGACGATGAGATCACTGACCCCTAGAGGCAAGGATGGAATTGATGTTCATGAATTCATTTAACATCTCTAAAGAAGTCAAAATGTTGCCGCTGAACACGACACATTTTGCCGAGAGATTCCAAAAGTGTCAAATGACAGTGTGAGAAGCGTAAGATACTTGTAAGGGAAAGGTTAAACAAACCAATGGAAAGGAAAATGATGATTATCAGACTAATCGTTCCAAGGAAAGGATCAGTTGCGAATATCCAGCTCTCCGGGTGGACGAGAATTACGAGATCCTAAGTGTCAGCGTTAGTAAACTTTATTTAACCCGAATAGAAGAGAGATCAGAGTCCCAGAGTAAAGGTCGAGGAGTAAAAGATACTAATACCACCCAATTGGCGACGTGGGCCCGTAAGGCACACAGCCAAGTTAGTAAAATAGTTTTTAGACCACTAGACTCAACTTCGGCCAAGGAGTTGGAAAAGGGGGGGGGTTCCTACAGGCAGTCGGCTCTGATACCAACTTGTGACGCCCCCGGCCCGATCGTGCACTAATCATACACGCAAATGCACACGATCAAGCCTAAGGACTCACAGGAAGATATCACAACACAACTATAAAACATAAATAAAGTCATACAAGCTTTATATTACAAGCAAGGGGCCTCGAGGGCTCGAATACATAAGCTTGCGAACAAGCGTCAGCGGAAGCATCAGATATCTGAGTACAAATATGAAACAGAAACAGAAAGGCCTCTAGAAAGGCGGGGCAAAATAAAACACTACGATCGAAAGGCGTAGGCCTCCTGCCTGGGACCCTCCGATCCTACTCCTGGTCGTCAGTCAACTCGTAGTAGTATCCACCCTCGGGGTCGAAGTAGTAGCGATCGTCGGCGGGGGCAACTGTCTCAGGGACTCCGTCATCTTGGTCACGACAAACTGATATGGGGAGAAAAGGAAAACAAAGCAACCATGAGTACTCAGAAGTACTCAGCAAGCAAGGATCTACACTACATATGCAACATTATCAAAGGAAGACTGTATATATGGACTGGGCTGCAGAAATGCCAGAATAGAGAGGAGGCCTAGTCCTATCGAAGACTAGCATCTTCAGAGGTCTTGCAGCATTAGAAGAGTGTAGACAGTACCATATAATGTAGCAGTATCATTAAGTCTCAACCTCACCCAGAGATCCTTTCTCGACTCCCTGCGAGAAAGCAATCCCAGAGCCATACAGTCATCAACCTCGTCCTGAGATCCCTTCTCGACTCCCTGCGAGAAGCAATCCCAGAGCCATAGTATCCAAGTATCCAGTTCTAAAATTGTATCAATCAGGATACAACTCCGAGTGTCCGTTACCGTAGGACAGGCTATCGATAGAAGTTTTCTTCCCTGCAGGGGTGCACCAACTTACCCAACACGCTCGATTAACTCCGGCCGGACACACTTTCCTAGGTCATGCCCGGCCTCGGCCAAACGACACATCGCAACCCTACCTACAGCTCAGCAGAGAGGTCCCCGCCGGTCTACATCCTAAGCGCAAGGGGGTCTTGGCCATCGCCCCTCGCCCTCCGGGTCGTTGCGCACATGGCTCAGATCGAAGCACCACCTCTGTCGGGAATGGCGCCAATCACTCCATGCCGCACTGCTGAACTGGACATCTGACTGAGCTTTCGACTGATGCATACGATGCAGAACGCCCATACTATGCCCACGTGATGGTTAGTGCTATCAGGCCAGAGGCCTGCTCGGATCAAATATCCAAATCGTTAGTACCTTGGGCTTGCGGTAACGAGCAGAGACTCACGAAAGATGTGACCCCGTCGCCCCGTCTCGAGGACTTGCTGCAAGGGTTAAGAATGCCCGGCCGCGCCTCGTATTCAGCACTCGGGCACCATACAGGCACCCGTCTTCACAACACTCGCCTCTCAGGCGCACGCGGGTACCCCTCAGGGTCGACCCGCCTATCCAAGTAACAGTGTAAAGTCCAAGTATCCGTGTGTCCATAACATCAGGGGAATCCGAGGTATCACCCTCGTTGGATTCCTACTCGATGTATCCGACAAGGTGAACTCGGAGGAATCACCCTCGATGGGTTCACACTTGATGTGTTGCACGACAGCGTCGTTACCGGAAGTGGTGAAGGAGGAATCACCCTCGATGACCACGACCGAATAGCTACTCTACAGAGTTAACATCAGAAGTGCTACAAGAGGTTTCACCCTCGGCACTCGATAGTAACGCCGCAGTGTCGTTACAACTAAGGGGGGTGATGTGCGGTGTCGGGGCCTAGTCTTCAATCCCGTTGATCGGGTCTTCTGACAATCCAGCGCGGCAGTCGGGATAAGTGGGGTCACTGATAGGTCTCTACCCAGCCTAGACTAAACAGTTTAGGATATGCAGGTAATTATCAACAGCAGGTTACAATAAACAGGCTATGCATCAGAATAGGTAAAGCAGCAGCAGCAGCAATTCTAATGCAAGCATGAGAAATAGAATGGGCGATATCGGGATGATCAAAGGGGGGGCTTGCCTGGTTGCTCGGCGGCAAGGGCAAGGTTGTCAATGGTGTCTTCGGGCTCCGGAGCTGCGTCGGCCTCGGGGACGACGTCGGTGTCGGGGGCTACCGAGAGAGAAGAGGGGGAGGAAACAGTATAAATACTCAGTGAACAAGTGCAGCACAAAGCATAACATGGCAATACGCGGTGACGGAGGTGATCTAACGCAGTGCCGGGTGATACTGGCGAAGGTGGGATTCATCCGGGAATGTTTTCCCGGTTCCGAACATTTGTCAGACAGATGATCGGAAGGGAACGGTTCCATGTCCGGATAGTTAGAGACATGTGGCGGACAAACGGACCGCGTATTCGGATTCGTCTCGTCGTTCTGAGCAACTTTCATGTAG
Source organism: Thinopyrum elongatum (assembly GCA_011799875.1). NCBI lineage: Eukaryota > Viridiplantae > Streptophyta > Magnoliopsida > Poales > Poaceae > Thinopyrum > Thinopyrum elongatum. The sequence goes on along the minus strand of CM022300.1, from coordinate 469,997,602 downwards.
AAAGTATTTTCATCGGAGTTACGGTTTATTTTATATTAATTTTTAAAGTTTAAAACAATTTCTAGAATTTATTTAATTATTTAAATTAACATTATCCGAAACAGTAGTTGATGACGTCAGCATGACATCATGCTGACATCAGCGGTCAACCTGACAGGTGGGGTCCACCTATCATAGAGTGTTAAGTTAATTAGTGATTAACTAACTAATTACTATTTAATTAAACTAATTAATTAATTAGATTAACCTAATTAGGATTAATTAAACTAATTAATTCACTAATTAATTATTTAATTAACTAATTATTTTTATTTTTATTTTAAAAAAATGTTTCGGGGCCGTGGGCCCCTTCTGTCATCGTCACAGGGGGGTGGGGGCCGGCCGTCAGTGGCCCAGGGGCCAAAGCGGGCGCGAGGGCGTCGACCGGAGCCCGCGAGCGCGCGGGCTCGAGGGCGTCGGCCGGAGCCCGCGAGCGCGCGGGCGCTCGTGCCCGTGCGAGGCCATGGCCTCGACGAGGCCAGCGGGGACGTCGGCGCGCGCGCGGCGCAGGGCGTCGGGGGTGGCGGAGCAGAGGGGAGCAGCGGCGGCCGTAGCCGGTGCGGGCGCGTGCGGGGTGGCAATGGCTGGCGAGCGACGCAGCAGGGAGAGCGGGGCGAGCGCGGTGAGAGGCGGAGCAGTCGTCGCGGGGCGCCTACGCGAGCGACAGAAGGACGCGGCGAGGGCGCTTCAGGGCGTACGGGAGCGCGGCAGGGACAGCGCGGGCGCGGCGACCGCGGGCAGAGAGGAGGGGAGTGGAGGCCACGGCCTCACCGGCGATGGAGGGAAGAGGCAGCGGGGCTCGAGGAGGCCGCTGGGGAGGAGGTCGGGGAGGCGAACGCCGACGACGGGCGAGGATGGTGACGGCGGGGTCCGGCGTCGGCGCGGGCGCAGGGGCCCCGTCCGGGGGCGTCGATGCCCCAACGGATCCACGCGGGGGAAGGGTTGAGGAGGGGCGGCGGCGGCGAGCGCGGCAGGGCTCGCGGCGTCGGGCGTCGATGGCCCGATCCAGAAATGGATCGGAGGGAGCGAGGGGGGGGGGGAAGTGTCGTTGGGGTTTAGGGGTTCGATCTGGGGGAGGCCATATAGGTGGGGGGGAAGCTGGGCCGGCCGGCTGGGCCTTGGCCCAGTTGGGCCGGGTTTTCTCTTTTTCTTTTTCTATTTTGTTTTCTTTTGTTCTGCTTTTTATTTATTCATATCTCCTGTTTAGTAAATTGTTAGTCCTCAAAACGATTTTTGTAGAACATGGCAATTGTTCCAATAAATACTAGGCATCCTCTACCACTACCAAAAATTGGTTTGGAGTTAACTTGAGTTCACACAAATTTTTATAATAATTAAAATGCATTAATCATTGATGTTTTGATAATGTTAGTGCCACCTATTTAATTTATTAATTGTTTGTTACAATTTTAGATTAGCCTCTGCAATATTTGTTATTTACTGAACATTTTAGTTTCTATGTTGCACAACTTTTATTTTCCACTTTCATTTAAATTTGAATTTGACTTAGGAGTTGAAATGCAATATGATGCAAATGATAATTTGGCACTGTTGAACTTGCTGACATGGCAAAATCAAAAGGGGAATTACTGTAGCTAAACACTGGGGTGTTACACCCAGGAACCCCCTCGAGCTCTTCCCCTCCTCTGGCACTCCCTTCCTCTCTTCCCCGAGACGCCCAGAAGCGCGCCGCTCCTCGCCGCCATGTCCACCGGCCACCCCTCGCCCCGTGACCGTGTCCAGCAGCTCCGCCATCGAGTACCATGTCCCCAAGCCGAAGGAAACGACCCGGAGGGCTCTGCTTTGTCGCCAGTGTCCTCGTCTTCACCGTGGGTGCCCCGAGACCGTCTCCGTCGATTCGTTGGCTCCAGTCCGTCACCGAGCCCGCTGACCAGCACGGAGACCGTCTTCGTTTCCCCTTACCTCTCTCTCTCTCTCTCGCAGTCGTCCTCTAGCCGGCCTCCCTGCCATAGTCGTGAGCTCGCCGCCGCATACGTTGCCGCCGTCGTTGTTCTAACTCGCATCAGCAGAACCCGAGCACACACACGTGCTAGTTGAGCTCGTAGGAGCTCGTAGCACCACCCAGTGGTGCAAGTGATGCACCGTAGCCTCGCCCTTGTCGAAGCCCGAACCACGGCCGCCGCCAAAGCTCGTCGCTGGGCATGATTCCAGCGACCCTGCGACCTCCCGTATGGCCAATCAGATGCGCGCGTGCAAGGGCTCCTTCTTGGTGCTAGCAGCGCGCCGAACCGTCGCTTCTAGCTCAAGTCCGGTGAGCATTCACCGCGATTTTTGTCGCCGCCGGCGTAACTCCGATGCGCTGACATGGCATCATTAGTTTAGGTGCTAATCACGTTTAGTTAGAGCCCAGAGCCACTGACAGCCGGGCCTCACATGAGGTCAAAGCCTGGGTCAACACAGGATTAGCAGGATTTAGCCACTGTGTCACTGACCAGTGGGTCCCACTGGTCAGGTTTGACCCTGGTCAACTCGGTTGACCGCTGACCTAGCGATGATGCAATGCTGATGCAGTAAATCATTTTCTAGATTTAATTAATTCAATTAACCTGGAAATTCCAGAAAATGGTTTAAACTTCTAAAAATCATAGAAAATAATCTATAGCTCAGATGAAAATAATTTATATATGAAAAATGATCAAAAAAATCCAATCTATCCAATGGTACTGTTTTCATGCATGAAGCAAGTTAAACCTGCTGATTAGGTCAAATCAATTAAATGGCATTTGAATATTAACATATGGAGTTTAAATTTGAATATTTGGTTCAAACCAACTTCATTTAATCTGGTTGCTAGCTGCATTAGCTCAATCACTAGCATATTGCCGTGTCATGATCATGCATCATATTGTTGCATTGCATTGATTGTGTTCCGTCTTGTTTGTCGGTGTTGTTCCCCCTGAGTAGACGTTGTTCCGACGTTGAGATCGATGACACTGATGAAGACACAATGCTATCTTCAGAAGTGCCAGGCAAGCAAACCCCCCTTGAGCATTCTGATACAATCCCACTCTCTTGCTCCTGCTCTCTTTTACTGCATTAGGACAACAACGATTCAACTGTTACATGTTGTGGTAGTTGAACCCATTCCTCTACATGACTTGTCTTTGCCAAAGTAAATAGTTGAAAACCACTAGCATGAGTAGAAGTTGTTTGAGCCATGATTTGCCTACTCATTCATGCTTGCTTGTTATGCCTGCTATGCTTAGAGTTGTGTCAGGTCTGATTCATCTAGAATGGATTGGAATGGTGGTGAACATGTCCTACTGTTGAGAGCTAAGTGTGTAAACACGATTTGGTAAAGGTAGCGATGAGAGGCCATGTAGGAGTACATGGTGGGTTGTCTCATTGAAACCGTCCTCGGGAACTGAGTTCTGTGTTTGTGATCCAAGACAGCTACAACCACACATTGGGCTCGAAACCAATGACCCCTCTCGACTTATTGATCGCCTTGATCTCTGTCCAGGAGTTGCAACTAGTTTCTGGTGTTTATAGGATGTGCTGGTGGCCGTACTTAGCGTTGACCGGAGGGGTAGGCTTTGCTATGGTAGGTGCTACTTCTTGAGTTTGCGTTGATTTTTCCCTTGAAGAGGAAAGGGTGATGCAGCAAAGTAGAGATAAGTACTTCCCTCAGTTAAGAACCAAGGTATCAATCTAGTAGGAGGCACAAGCAAGTCCCCAATATATGCACCTACACAAACTAACAAACACTTGCACACAACGCGAAAAAGGGGTTGTCAATCCCTTCACGGTCACGAACAAGAGTGAGATCTAATAGAGATAGGTATAAAAGATAAATAAAAGAGCAAACTAAAGTAAATATAAATAAATTGCAGCAAGGTATTTTGGGGTTTTTTGGTTTATAGATCTGAAAATATATGATGAAAAATAGACCCGGGGGCCATAGGTTTCACTAGAGGCTTCTCTCTTGAAGAAAGCATACGGTGGGTAAACAAATTACTGTTGAGCAATTGATAGAAAGCGCATAATTATGAAGACATCTAAGGCAATGATCATGAATATAGGCATCACGTCCATGACAAGTAGACCGAAATGATTCTGCATCTACTGCTATTACTCCACACACGACCGACTCCTGCCTGCATCTAGAGTATTAAGTTCATAAGAACAGAGTAACGCCTTAAGCAAGATGACATGATGTAGAGGGATAAACTCAAGCAATATGATATAAAACCCATCTTTTTATCCTTAATGGCAACAATACAATACGTGCCTCGCTACCCCTTCTGTCACTGGGTGAGGACACCGCAAGATTGAACCCATCACAAAGCACCTCTCCCATTGCACGAAAAACCAATCTAGTTGGCCAAACCAAATCGATAGATCAGAGAGAAATACAAAGCTATCTCAATCATGCATAAAAGAGTTCAGAGAAGACTCAAATAATATTCATAGATAATCTGATCATAAATCCACAATTCATCGGATCTCAACAAACGCACCGCAAAAGAAGATTACATCAAATAGATCTCCAAGAACATCGAGGAGAACATTGTATTAAAGATCAAAGAGAGATAAGAAGCCATCTAGCTACTAGCTATGGACCCATAGGTCTGTGGTAAACTATTCACACATTATCAGAAGGGTAGCAAGGTTGGTGTAGAGGTCCTCCGTGATCGAATCCCCCTCAGGCGGAGTGCCGGAAAAGGCCCCAAGATGGGATCTCATAGGAACAGAGGCTTGCGGCGGCGGAAAAGTTTTTTTTGTGTGCCCTCAAGTATAGGGGGAATATTTGAGAATATATAGTGGTGGAATTAGGGTTGGAAGGTCTCCGGGGGGCCTACAAGCCCTGGGGGCGCGCCCTACGGCTTGTGGCCTCCCCGTAGGGCTTCTGGCCTCCTCTCCAAGTCTCGTGGGTTTCTTCTGGTCCAAGAAAAATCACCGTAAAGTTTTATTCCGTTTGGACTCCGTTTGATATTCCTTTTCTGTAAAAGTCAAAAACAAGGAAAAAACAGAAACTGGCACTGGGCACTAGGTTAATAAGTTAGCCCCAAAAATAATATAAAATGGCATATTAATGCATATAAAACATCCAAAACAGATAATATAATAGCGTGGAACAATAAAAAATTATAGATACATTGCAGACGTATCAGTAGGCACTGTGGCACGGTGTACCAAGCACAGTACCATTCGTCGAGGTGGGCTTGAGAACCCTGCACACATCGTTTGGGGCCGTAGTGCAAACCTCGGCCAGACTTCCTTGCGGATGGAACTCAAATAGGCGATAAACCTGGACTAGAGTCTTGTGTCGTTAGTCAGGTCATGGCTGACACCCTCGCCAGGCTTCCACTTGAAGGTTGCCAAGATACATGACGTGTACATGGTGGTAAGTGGTGAGAGCGTGTGTGAAGAAGTACACCCCTGCAGGGTTATCAAATTATTCGAATAGCTGCGTCCACGGATATGGACTACTTGGAAAGCTTATATTGTTCATAGATAACTTGAAGTGGATACTCTGAAATGCGCAAGATAAGTGTGAGTGCTATGGATGGCCTTCTCATAGGGAGACAGGAGCGGATCCATAGTGGTGTATTGATGTCATGAATATGTGGACTCGTGTGCGCTTTCTCACCTCAAAGAAAATGCTGGTAGTCGTAGTACAGGATAGCCACTGAGTCAAAGCTGGCTTGCTGCAGTTAAACTCCACAACTCCCTTGTTGATACTGATGCATTTGTAGATAGTTTTGATGTAAGTCTTGCTGAGTACATTTGTACTCATGTTTGCTTAATTTATGTTTTTGCAGAGGAGGCTTCAGTCTCACTAGTAGTTTCACGTGGGCTTCGACGATTAGCTTGGGAATCCCAAACAGAGGTATGGAGGGTCTTGTAGATAGACAGGCTTTCTAGCCTTCTTTCTTTTCAGCTATCTGTACTCAGACATGATAAGCTTCCGCATGTGCCTGTTGTTGGTATGACTTTGTATGCTGGGTCATGAGACCCATGTTTGTAATATCATGTTATGTATGGCTCTTCGGAGCCTTTTAAATAAATACTTGAGTCCTAGAGTTATGTTGTGATGCCATGTTGTATTTACACATATCGAGCATATTTGTGTGTATGTTATTGAAATGCTTGGTATGTGTGGGATCCGACACCTAGTTGTTTATTCTTGGTAGCCTTTCTTATGGGGAAATGCCTCCTAGTGCTTCCATCCGGAACACATGGATTGAACGCCATGTGTCCTTCTTTGCTCCTGTGTCTGTCCCTTCGGGGAAATGTCACGCGGTGTTTACCGGAGTCATGATAGCTTCCTACAGCCCGGTTACACTCGCTGCTGACCGACACGTGCATTGCTGGGTCATGTACGTTTGTCCCTGTAAGTTTGTGCCACCTTGGGTTTACGACTAGTCATGTCAGCCCGGGTTCTCTGTCATATGGATGCTAGCGACACAATCATATACGTGAGCCAAAAGGCGCAAACGGTCCTGGCTTAAATAAGCCTGCAACCGTGGGAATACCATGCGTGAGGCCGCAAAGTGATATGATGTGTTACATACTAGATCAGTGTGACTTAGGATCGGGGTCCTCATAGCTTTGGTATCAGAGCCTGACTGCCTGTAGGATCACCAAGCCAAACCGGTCAAAGTTGAGTCTAGAAATGCTTTAGTTATATAAGGGAATTGATTGTGGAAGGGAACGTAAGGCTCTTTTTACTCCTTTACCTTATGTCCTTCTGATCTGAGTCACCCTCTTCTTTCCTACGGGGATTAAGAACTAGGCTTCTCATCTTTCAATCAGGATCATGTGTTACTAATTCGTAGACTTATAGGATTGATGGATTTAAGCCTCAATTCAGTTCCTACTACTTTCATGTATCGTCGGTTGGTCTCGAAACCTTGATATTATGATTTTGAGTGGTTATGCCACCATTTTTGTAGGATGTCTCAAAAAAAATTGAGCATTTACAGTTGTTATGCTGTCCGAGTTGTCCCAGGTTTCTAAACAATCTAATGCATGTGCAAAACTTTACTCCATGTTCCCGATGTCTTTTTTGGGTCAGATTAAGCACACTAACCGGTGTGCTGAGGTACTCCATTGCCTCGACATATAAGTTGAAGCTATTATTATGACACTAGGGTGTCTTAGAGAACCACCTACTAATCTAGCCATGATTTGTGTTCTCGGTGTGATGATTCTGTCCACCATTCTCGAAAGCATCTCATGATGTTATTTAGTTATTAGGTATTCCATTTCTGGGTTCTTTAACCCAAGATTCACTCTACTTACTTCATGTTGATAGTGTTTGCTTGTTCCTTTAGGATATTAGTAACCTTTGTGATAGTCTTCGAGGTCCGTGGTTGTCGGTGCAACAAACCCCAGGTATGTTGCCCAGACTGTACACAGGCTCAAGAACGAGATTGCAGCATCCAGGACAAGGCCAAGCAGAAGAGATCAGCTCTTTGAGAAATCAATGGGCGGATCAAGAAGACCAAGGCCAACCAAAGCAGCAAGATACCACTAAGGAAAAACCTCCCCTGCCGGGCAGGCGAGCCTGGCGGGGACGAGGTTACCCCGAAGACAAGTCTCAAGATTGCCCCGGCAGGCTTGCCGGGGATGCTGAGGGCGGATTACCCCGCCAAGGCTCCACCGCTCCACCTCACAGCAACGCAAGTCATTGATCGGTGCGGTGTCGAGCCCCCAAGTGGCTAAGTGGCCGCTATTTGGCACGTGACGGCCACTTCCAGAGGAAATCACCTCCAAACGACACTCGTCCAGCGACGTGTCACGCAGGCAGGCAAGAAGGTGGCAAAACAGCACGGCAAGGCTTGCCGGGCTAGACTACGATGTGACACTAAGCGGCGCATTTAATGCACTCTGCCCAGTCTGCAGAGTTAGGTATGATGGCACTGTTTGCTATCTAATCAGTACAAAATGACTGATTTGCCACTGTGGTGACCCCTTGATCTATAAAAGGAGGGCCATGGCAACCTTAGAAAGGATTCGGACCCATGTACACTCATACGCGCGTAGCTGCTCTCGCCCCGAGGCGACCTTGCCGGGCTAGAGCATTGTGTCTCCACCACGGTCCTCTCATCAATCCACCAAAGCAGGAGTAGGGTTTTACGTCTCACGGCGGCCCGAACCTGGGTAAAAACTGCCCGTGTGATAGCTGTCGTGCTGCCCTGCGCCCTCCGCTCTTTGTGCAATGCGTCCTTCCCCCCTGCCAAACCACAAGGGACCGATGGCCCCATAGGTGGCCGTGTTTTCCCACGACATCTTTGGCGCGCCAGGTAGGGAGAAGCGCTTGCGCTAATCCAAGAGCGTACACAGCGCATCATCTTCATCATTGTTTTCTTCATCGACGGCTTCATCATCCATGGCGCCCAAGAAGAAAACCAGTGCCACAGCTCACCCGTCCACCTCGAAAGCCCCTCCATGTGCGGCTGCCAACGCCGTGGGGGCTACGGGGGTGCACGAGGACGTGGACGCTACGGGGGACGTGACCAGCGCAGGCGGCGTCGTCACCACCTCCCCCGTGGCGGAAACAGGAGCAAGAGGCACCGGAGAAGGACAGCGCCAACAACATCCCGACGGCCACGTTTCGCAAGGTGCGGGAGGAGAGATCATTCCATCTGTGCCTCTCCACCCCACCGAAGGACGCGGCCACAGCGGTGATGCTCGCCCTGGGGTGAACCGCAATCCTCCGACCGCCCCCGCTGCGGGTGTGGCCGCAGGGCATGCGTCACCCCCAGGACGGGCTGGCCAAGCTGATGCGCCTAACGGAGCCACCGATCCCCAAGCACATCCACCTCGCCTCCACGCCGCCCTGGCGACTGGCTCACGGTGACAGGAGCACGGCGCTGCTACTGCTGGCACCGTCAGAAGCCAAGTGACGCTACGGTCTACGTCGTCATCCATGCCGAGCAATGCTTCGGAGGCCATGGCGCGGGCCCAACTCCTGTTGAGGTTTCCGCCGGCGGCTGATCAGATGGATGAGTGGAGAGCCACCATTCAGAGCTTGATTGGTTTCGCCGAGGCGGGAGGATCGCGGCGAGCAGGCCCATCACAGCCTCCACAGGCGGCGGCAACGGCCCGAGCTGCTAGCCGTACCGAAGGGGCCACCGTCACGGTGCAATCCCCTCCATGGCAGCCAGTGCGAGGGCCACGGCCAGAGCAATGCAACCAAGAACCCGACGACGTATCGATGGCCTCGTCCGATCCTCGAGCACGACGAGAACAGCGGTGAGTCCTGGAAGACAGGCGGGGGGAAGACGCACGCGTCACCATCGAACGACGCCGCGAAACCCAACGCCGGTCTGATAGGCGCAACGGCTCCGATGTCGACGAGCCTACGCCTGATGAGGGTGGGTGCCTACCTTTCAGGGTCAGGTGCCCCGCCTTCACTCGTGAGCTGCGGCAAGTCCGTTGGCCATCTGCCCGCACGTTCAAGCTAGAGATACCAGAGAAGTACGATGGGAGACTGAACCTGGTAGAGTTCTTGAGCATCTACACCATCGCTGTTCAAGCTGCCGGGGGAAGAGATGAGAAGGTGTAAGGTGTTCGCCAACTACTTCCCCTTGGCACTCAAGCCAAATGTGAGGTCTTGGTTGATGCACTTACCAGAGAATTCCATTTTGACCTGGGCTGACATGTGCCATGAGTTTGTTGGCGCCTTCACGGGCGGCCATCAAGAACCAGGATGGCCCAGTGATTTACAGTTGCTTCCACAAAAGGAAGGAGAGAGACTGCAGAAGTACATACAGAGGTTCAGCCGGGTGCACAGGAACATCCCATACATACACCCGGCAGTTGTGATAGCCGCGTTCCAGTCCAACATGCGCAACCGCCGGATACGTTCTAAAATGAACGTTCGCTTGCCCAAGACTGTGAATGAGCTATACACTCTGGTGGATAAGTGTGCCCGAATAGAAGAGGGGAGACGACTCCCAGGTGAAGAAGATGGCGTCGACATCAACTCAGAAGATGGCGACGACGCCACCAGCCAGAAGAAGAAGAGCAAGAAGCGCAACAAGAAGCGCCATGATAAAGTGGTGATGACCGTTGAAGGGTCAAGTGCACCTGGTAGCAGCAAGAAGGCCAAGACCGAGGTCCCCGGCAAGGAAGCTGCCGCGTGCACTGATTGTCGGGAAGCCGCGGCTGCAGAGAAAGCTGGAAAGAGTGATGGGCCGTATTGCAAGATCCATCGGACCAAGGGCCACGATCTCCAGGAGTGTCATCAGGTCGAGCAGCTCGTCAAGAAACAAAGGGCTGAGTACGAGAAGCATGATAAGGAGAAAAACCAAGATGGCGATGGCGGGAAGGGCCGAGGTGGCAGAACAGGTCGCCCCGGCAAGGCTCCTCAGTATCAAGGGAAACCCGCCAAGGGCCGTGAGAAGAAGGATTGCGAGGACGAAGTGATGAAGGAGATGAAGAGGAAACCAGCGAGTAGGAATTCCAGAAAGCCACTGACGCCCTATGCATTGACGAGGGTGCATCCCTGCACTCCTCTCACTGCCAGCTTAAAAGGTGGGCGCATGAGGTCAATGTTGTGGAGCCAACGGCAGATTCTCGGAAGCCGCTCCAGTGGTCCCGCACGCCCATCATATTTAATGAGGAGGATCACCCTGACCGCACTACCGCGGTGGGGTGTTTGTCGTTGTTGGTTTCACCAACAATCCGCAACCTCAAGGTCACAAAGATGTTGGCGGGGCCGGGTTGAATCTGATTTCTCCAAAGGTCATTAGCAAACTCCAGATAGCAGATGAAGAGCTCAAGGTTACTGGTACGTTCCAAGGAATCAACCCCGACAGGAGTAATCCTAAGGGGAAGATCACATTGCCGGTAACATTTAGGGGGGAGTTGAACTACCGGACTGAGAAGATCATGTTTGATGTGGTTGACCTCCCCCGGCCATACAACGGAATCCTTGGTCGTCCTGCCCTAGCCAAATTCATGGCGGCATCCCACTATGCCTACAACACTTTGAAGATGCCAGGACCAATGGGCGTTATTTCTATCCCATCAGACAAGAAAGACGCAATCATATGCGTGGACAAGATGTACCGGGAGGCAGTTGCTGCATAAGCTGCGGAAGCCGCTGCTCCTGCCAAGGAAAGTAAGAAAAAGAAGAAAGGAAGCAAGGATGCCAGCGAGGAATCCGGGAAGCGTGCCTCTCCGGAGTGCGCTGCACCCGTTGATGACTTGCCGGAGAGTTCCAATTGCAAGAGATACAAGGCTGCCGCACCGCCTGTGAAAAAGGTCCCGGCAGGGCTGGCTGGCACTGGTGGTACATTTACCCATCAGTGCCACCCTCGATGACAAATAGGAAAGCGCGCTTGTTGCCTTCCTGCGGGCGAATGTCGATGTGTTTTCTTGGCAACCATCTGACATCCCCGGTGTTCCCAGGGAGGTAATCGAGCACCACCTTGATGTCTGCCCACATGCCCGGCCCGTCAAGCAGAAGGTTCGAAAGCAAGCTTTGGAGCGGCAACAGTTTATTGCCGAGAAGATCAAGAAACTTGAGGCAGCTGGATTGGTCATAGGAGTATTGCATCCAACGTGGTTAGCAAACTAGTGGTGGTGCGCAAGGCAAATGGGAAATGGAGGCTTTGCATAGATTTCACTGATCTTAACAAAGCATGCCCGAAGGACCCATTCCCCTTGCCGCTCATCGACTAGATTGTGGATTCCACCTCTGGATGCGACTTGCTCTCCTTCCTGGATGCCTACTCTGGATACCATCAGATCTTCATGTCCATGGAGGACGAAGAAAAAACTGCGTTCATAACTCCATGTAGCATGTACTATTTTGTATGGATGCCCTTCAGGTTGAAGAGTGCTGGATCCACTTTTGCAAGAGCATTACAGATTGGCTTTGAGTCCCAGTTGCACAGAAATGTTGAAGCCTACATGGATGATATTGTGGTCAAAACCAAGGACAGAACGACTCTCATTCAGGATTTGGAAGGGACCTTTGCAAATCTGCGCAGGCTCAATTTGAAGCTAAACCCGGAGAAGTGTGTGTTTGGCGTTCCTTCCGGCAAGCTACTTGGATTTTTTGTGTCCCACCGGGGGATAGAGGCCAACCCCGACAAGATCAAGGCTATCGAGCAGATTCAAGCACCAAAGATAGTCAAGGACGTGAGGCGTTTGACTGGATGTGTTGCCGCGCTGAGCAGGTTCATTTCCAAGTCCGCTGAACACGCCTTGCCGTTTTTCAAAATCTTGAAGAAGGCAGGGCCCGTGGCGTGGACCCTGGAGGCAGACGCTATGCTACAAGATTTGAAGACCTACCTTTCCTCTGTTCCCTCCTTAGTCGCTCCTAAACCACAAGAGCCATTGCTGCTATACTTAGCAGCGACCAATCAAGTGGTTAGCATAGCACTGGTGGCACAACGGGAGGTAGATGAAGCAGCAACCACCACCACCGTCCCCTCTAGAGAGGAAAGTGAACCCAGTCCCGGCAAGATCAGATGCAGCTCAAGACAAAGAAGAGCAAGGTAGCGGAGACAGTGCCAAGATCACGGCAAGGAAGAAGGTGGTGCAGCGCCCAGTGTACTTCGTCAGCTCCCTACTGCAGGGGGCTAGGTCGAGGTACTCTGGCATGCAAAAATTGATTTTTGGCCTCATCATGGCCTCAAGGAAACGTTGTCACTACTTCCAAGCCCACGAGATCACGGTTGTCACCCGCTTCCCCTTGCAATGCATACTCCGAAACCCCGAGGCTACTGGCAGGATCATGGAATGGGCTTTGGAGTTATCCAACTTTGGTTTGAGGTTTGAAATCACGTCAACTATTCAGAGCAGAGCACTGGCAGAGATCATTGCGGAGTGGACGCCAACCCCTGATGAGGAAGTACTGGAAACGGTTATCCCCGGCAAGGAAGCGCCCCAAGAATGGATTATGTATTTTGATGGCGCCTTCTCCCTACAGGGTGCAGGAGTTGGCGTGCTTCTCATTGCTCCCACTGAGGAGCACTTTAAGTACGTCGTTCAAATGCATTTCCCCCGGGAGGAGGCTACCAAAAATACTGCAGAGTATGAAGGGCTCCTTGCCGGGCTTAGGATTGCGACAGAGTTGGGAATCAAGAAGCTGATCATCCATGGAGACTCACAACTGGTGGTGAGACAAATCAACAAGGACTACCAAAGCCCATTGATGGAGGCATACGTCGAGGAAGTGAGAAAGTTGGAGGAGCGCTTTGACGGATTGAAAACAGAGCATGTACCACGTGTAGAAAACAACATTGCTGATCATCTGTCAAAGTGCGTTGTGCAAAAACTCCCTGTGGAACCAGGGACTTTTGTTCTCCATCTGACTCAACCCTCCGTATCCCCGGCAACAATGGCCAGCAAAAGGAGGAAATTGAACTCTGGCAAGCCTCTCCCGGCAGGGCTTCCTGAAGCCTCCGGCAGAAGGCTTGGCGGGAACAACTCCCCTTCAGTCAGTGAGCTGCACCCTCCCGCCGAATTACCAGTCTTTGCGGTCGAGGCGTGCGCTCCTGACGAGGAGGAGGTGCCACTAGTCCTTGTTGCCGAGCCCCGGGGTCCAACTTGGGCATGGCACATTGTTCGTTTCCTCCAAACAGGAGAACTTCCCGAAGAACGAGAAGAAGCTGAAAGAGTAGCCCGGAGGGCTAGTATGTATCAGTTTGTTGACGACACGGTATATAGAAGAAGGCCCAATGGTGTGAAATTGAAGTGCGTTTGTCGGGAAGAAGGAAAGGAACTGCTGGCAGAAATACACAAGGGTATGTGTGGCTCCCACATCGGATCAAGGGCCTTGGTTGGGAAAGCTTTCCGGCAAGGTTTCTACTGGCCCACTGCCCTCCAAGATGCAATTGAGCTAGTCACCAAGTGTGAAGCCTGCCAGTTCCACTCCAAGAATATCCATCAGCCTACTCAAGCTCTCCAAACAATCCCTCTGTCATGGCCATTTTCGGTCTGGGGGCTCGACATCCTGGGTCCCTTCCCCCGTGCTACCGGGGGCTTTGAATTCTTGTTCGTCGCAATCGACAAGTTTACAAAGTGGCCGGAGAAAGGTGACCGCGCAGTCAGCTATCAAGTTCTTGAAAGGATTGGTGTGCCACTTTGGGGTACCTGCCCGAATCATCACTGACAATGGCACCCAACTCACAAGCCGCGCCTTCATGCAATACGTTCATGCCCTCGGAAGCAAGATTTCATTTGCCTCTGTGGCCCATCCCAGAAGCAATGGACAAGCTAAGAGGGCGAACGCTGAAGTGCTGCGAGGTCTCAAGACAAGAACTTTGGTTAGACTGCAGAAGTGCGGCAGGCGATGGATCGACAAGCTGCCGGTGGTTCTTTGGTCCCTCCGCACGACACCAAATCGAGCTACCGGGCAGACTCCCTTCTCCCTAGTCTATGGGGCATAAGCAGTTATCCCCATGGAACTCATATACGGGTCTCCTCGTGTGCTTGCCTATGATGAAGTAGCGCAGGAACGGCACCGGCGTGACGACGCTGTACTACTTGAGGAGAACCGTCTCTGGGCTGCTATGCGTGTTGCATGCTACCAGCAAGCCCTGCGTCGCTATCACAGCCGCAGGGTTCATGCTCGGAGTTTTGAGGAAGGCGACCTTGTTCTTAGGCGCGTTCAGTCCGCCAAGGGTGCAAACAAGTTGACGCCAAAGTGGGAAGGCCCTTACCGGGTAGTATGAGTCACCAGAACTGGCGCAGTCCGTCTGGAGACCGGAGATGGCATTCAATTGCAAAACTCATGGAATATTGAGCATCTCCGTAAGCTCTACCCATAAGGCGCGGCTGTCGGGCCCTGCCCGGCAGCCACCCTTTTGTACAAGCTTTGCCGAAGTTATATGTAACCCTTGTACAAAGCCAGGCGCAGACCCTGAGCAACAGAGAAATAAACGAAGCGCTGGGGAGCCCCCGAAACTTGCATGCATGCATAAGCATATCATGAGCATAGCATGATCATATAGAAGAGGGCGCATGTGGCATTGTTTTCATCTGCATTAAGTTGCAGGATTCTTGCCGTGGACTTGGTCCCGAAGGAAAGGAATGAAGATGAGCCCACATGACGATCCCCGGCAAGCCAAATAGATAAGTTCCTTCTTATCCATATTTGTTCTGTAATTAGCAGACTTGTGCATATGAAAACCCCGCCACCTTCGAAACATAGGTGCTCCTACCCATTGACTTGAACGCTGCTTTAGTCAGGGTGGTCGCAGTGGCCTTTGACGGAAAGGGCTCGGCGGGGGGCTGGTCCCTTTTTTTATGGTTGTGCCCGGCAGGCCTAGCCCCGCGACAACAAACTAAGGGTACCGGCAGGATAGCTTGCCGGCGGAACTTGTTTACTTAAATGTATAGAGGCATTTCACCTCTGCATGGAGATAGTACATGCACAAGTGCCTAGCAAAGCTTGTCTTTTTCATTAATATGCTGATAAGCAAGTACAGATTTTACAGAACACAAACATGGATAAAGAAATTTACATTATTTAGACTAAAGTTTGGCCGATGCCTGCATATTTTAAACTGAAAAAAGATAAGTGCCCCGTAATCCCTTTCTTGTCCTTCCCCTCCTAGGCACTATGGCAGGAGGCGAAGAGGGCAAAAGGGGTGCCTGGGCAAAAGCCCAGCCCGACCCCGTCAGACCCCATGACTGGGAGCTCAACAAGGTCTGGAAGGCACGGACGAAGGTGATGGTGAAGAGGGCGGTGGAAGGGTCCCCCTGACCACCGCCACCAGGGCCAGCAGGACACGGCTGGGCGAACGAAGCTGCAGCCCGCGAGGAAGCCTGCCGGGGTCCAGCTGGGAGACTGCTGGAGGAGCCTGGGGCACCATCCCCACCCCTGCATCCAACTCCCCGGCAAATTGCCTTGCCGGGAATGAGATGTAGGTGCAGATGATGGTGCTGACGCCTGACGGTGATGGTATGGCTGGCGTTCAGCCGGAGCCAGAGCTGTCGCCCTCCCCGTCGACGCTGTCGTCATCGCCGTCACTGTCCTCCTTGTCGCTATCACTCGAGGAGGCGCTTTCGTTGTCAGTCGAGCTCTCCATGCAGCACCCTAAGCAAGCTCCCGAGCATCCGAAGACCTTGACGGAGAGCAGCTCGGCATCCATTAATTTAAAATGAAGGACGTGCCCCTCTGACAAGCTGTGAGCGCGGGCAAAAGTCTTCCAGCCGCGTCGGAGGAGCATGACATGAGGGGCGGGGTAATCCACATCCACCCGCATGCTGCCATTACAGCAACCCCTCATGTGCAGTTTCAGCGTGCGCGGTTGAGCAAGCTCCATCACCCTCGCAAATGGAGTAGGGAGGCGGAGGCGGCCACGCGGGGGCTTATACAACCTGATGATGAACTCCAGCGGTTCATCTCCGACGTGGCCTTCCATTGGGGGATGAGCGGCCGACGGAGGTGCGACCAGAACACCACCCCGTCCTCCTCGACCCTGGGCTCCATGACGGCCGCGACCTCGCCCCCTCCCACCTCCTCTCACGACGGGCTCCGCCCCCGTGTTCCCAATAGGAGGAGGGAGGCGTTGTCGAGAAGAAGCCCTCGTCGCCACCACCGGAGAGCCGCCACGACCCCTGCCCCTCACCATAGTGGGCAGGAACTGCTAAAGGGGAAGGAAGGAGTGAGATGTGTGGAGAAGCACCGTGCCCTAATAGGGGCGTAGGGCACGGGGCTAGCTCCTCCCCCCCCCCCCCTCGAAGGCAGCCGCCCTATTCCTCCAATCCGGCTTCCCCGCGCCACCAACGGCTCGTGGAATCAAGGCCGGCCCTCAATGCCAATCCCTGGCGTCTCGGTTTCTGCCATGGCATGCATTTCCATGCCCTTTGCATCCGCCAAACAACCCCGCACGACACATGCGGTGCACGTGGCAGTAACGCTGCAAATGGGAAAGTTAATGGAATGGCAGTTACCACCCCATGAACACGGGACGTGGGTAGCCCAGGGATCGTGGCTCATAATCTCCCCACGACGTCTTGCACGTCGCGCGGGAAGACTGGAAACTGACTCAAGCTCAGATTAATGAAGAAGCAAAGAAGATCTCAAGGGGTGAGCTACTACGGCCTCCCCGCCTGTGTACTGGATAGGGCCTACCCCGACGACACTTGGCAGCGCGTTCAGGCCAGGCCCGGGGGCTCCTTTCGGTGCAACAAACCCTAGGTATGTTGCCCAGACTGTACACAGGATCAAGAACGAGATTGCAGCATCCAGGACAAGGCCAAGCAGAAGAGATCAGCTCTTTGAGAAATCAAAGGGTGGATCAAGGAGACCAAGGTCAACCAAAGGAGCAAGACACCACTAAGGAAAAACCTCCCCTGCCGGGCAGGCGAGCCTGGCGGGGACGAGGTTACCCCAAAGACAAGTCTCAAGATTGCCCTGGCAAGCTTGCCAAGGACGCTGAGGGCGGATTACCCCGCCAAGGCTCCACCGCTCCACCTCACAGCAACGCAAGTCACCGATCGGTGCGGTGTCGAGCCCCCAAGTGGCTAAGTGGCTGCTATTTGGCACATGGCGGCCACTTCCAAAGGAAATCACCTCCAAACGACACTCGTCCAGTGACGTGTCATGTAGGCAGGCGAGAAGGTGGCAAAACAGCATGGCAAGGCTTGCCGGGCTAGACTACGATGTGACACTAAGCGGCGCATTTAATGCGCTCTGCCCAGTCTGCAGAGTTAGGTATGATGGCACTGTTTGCTATCTAATCAGTACACAATGACTGATTTGCCACTGTGGTGACCCCTTGATCTATAAAAGGAGGGCCATGGCAACCTTAGAAAGGATTTGGACCCCTGTACACTCATACGCGCATAGCTGCTCTCGCCCCGAGGCGACCTTGCCGGGCTAGAGCGCTGCGTCTCCACCACGGTCCTCTCATCAATCCACCAAAGCAGGAGTAGGGTTTTACGCCTCGTGGCGGCCTGAACCTGGGTAAAAACTGCCCGTGTGATCGCTGTCGCGCTGCCCTGTGCCCTCCGCTCTTTGTGCAATGCGTCGTTCCCCCCTGCCGAACCACAAGGGGCAGATGGCCCCATAGGTGGCCGTGTTTTCCCACGACAGTGGTATATCGTTCTTCCAATACCATGAACCAATATGGCAGTTCTTTTGAACCAAAATATCACAACCAGAGTGCTCTTGGTGAGTTCTCCATTCTACATTGTGAATATGCCAATCCTTCCTCTTCTGCATGGGTTATTCGGAAGAAACATATTGAGAATTATTCGACATGCTAATCTATGCATCCACAACTCAGAAAATCATATGTTCCTTTGAGTTGTCCCTCTTAAATTGTATTTCGGCCTTCATCTATCAGTTGATGGTCAAGAGTATGTCATGCAATCGTGTTCATCGATGCGTATTATTATTGTGGTCCGTCAAGCCATTCTATTTCGGAATGACTAGGAGAAAAAAAACTCCAGTACCTCGCCCATATCTAGGATTGGGTCCAAGCAGTTGTATTCCGCAGATTAAGAATGCCAATCCAGCTTCTAGTCTGTTCTACCCTAGAGTATTACCATCTTTATGTCAGGAATGCCATGAGAATGGCACAAGCTCTTATGAATTCTTGATGCAGTGCTACTTCTCGCCATCATCATTCATTCCTCGGTCTCGTGTTGTTGTAACCGGAATGCCGACAGGTGAACTATGATGTGTGAAATTAATACTCCTAGCAACCCCATTGCTTGGTAGTTAATGGACAATAACTTCATTCTTAGTGTGTCGATTATTGAATTGCTATCCTAAGATTGATCGTCCTACCTAGCCCACATTTCCTGGTGCACTCTTCGAACAATGAGTTAGGATTGTTTCAATCCCTTGCTTATTTGATCATATTGTCTTGCCCTGAAAAGCAAGATTGTTCTTGAGCTTACTAACGTATTGGTGGTTCGTAATTTTCTGACTATATTCTCGGAAGTATTACCAGGTTGACCCCTGGCCGTTATGTTGAGTTCGTGATCAAGTTGGTTTCCTGTAAACCACCCTTATCTCCCAAAACCCGTGTTGGATACCCCTGAGCTAGTTGGTTAAGCTAAACAACAACTCGGAGAGTTGGAAGATAAAAGCTTGTCTGACTTAGTTCATCCCAAAGGGATATCTTGTTTGTATGTGTACTGAAGAAAGATGATATCTTCATCGATTGATCTTCATGATCAGTTGTTGGATGTATTGTCTTGTGCAAACTTTGATTTGAGTGTGGGCTATCATCAAATCAAATCAGTACCAACGAATTCCGTAATGTTGTGTTACTCATGGTTATTCCTCAAGCACGCATCATTATATTCTTTTGGTCTGACCAATGCTATCTCCTTGTTCACATAGTTATGGAATTCCATCGTCATGGAAATCTCGATGGTTTGTTATTGAGCCTATCAACAGCATTTTATCTTCTCCATGATCTATGCTGAACATTAAAGCTGGTGTTGGAAACTTTTAAAGCATTATCCTCATGTCCCGTTCATGAAGCATATGTTGGATGAAAGTAGTGACTTTCTCCGAGTTCACGTGCATTAGGTGCAAGTTGCTGTCGTGAATTTGAGAAAACTTGTTTTCGCTTCCTCTGGAATCATCCTAAGTCAGTTATGCATGTGTGAATGTATTCTATGGTTTGGTAGATTAATTACCTCCACTCCATATGTATTCCCTAGCACACCAAGCCACTGATTGATTTGTTCAAGGAGAAGAAGTTCCTTCTTAAGAGCATGCCTTATGCAAGGACTTCATTATCCTCGATGATGGTTCCCAACCAGAACTTGGTAGTGTTTTGTTGTAAGATTTCCATGTGGGCATGATTGTCCTAGATCTTCTGTTCACATGTATCTTGCAAACAACTCATGTTTTGGAGCTTGCTATCGTAGTTCATTTCCCGAGATTCTCACAACATCATCTTGTCGATTTGTTTGCAAGCTTTCCCTTTTCAGACATGATGAGTCTGAAATATCATGAATAAGCTCCCCCTACAAGTGTGCAATCATGCTTATGGTGAAAGCTAAAGAGATATGGATGCACAATAGGAAGGAATGAGTAATGAGTTACATGTCTCTTGGCTATATGCATCATAGCAGTTTGATGAAAGATGTACCTTCATGTCCATGATTCCTTCTTGCAAACAATATGTGCAACAAGCAAGAGATCATCATGCACATGAGTGAGATGCATATACTTACCTTGTGGTCCTTGAACTGGTTCTTGAAGGAATAGGCTTGAGAAAACAAGGTTAGATAACACAAGAAAATTTCAATCAAGAAGGAGGCTACAAGTTCCACACGAACACCAAGACTGGGATGACATGTATTCGATGAGCGTCACTGGGTGAGCACTCCTTTAGGTGTAGTCATGTCCCCAAAGGATTTAATAGGATCTGCAATGAGATTGTAAGGGTTTTTCTCCCCTAAACTTGAACTTCCTCAACCCCTGAATCTAGCACTATATAATAGGAGTAGGTAGGGTGAGACAAAACCAGATCAAAGAGATAAATTAACAATTGACTGTTGAGTTCTTCAACAACATATCTCTCCCCTCTTAGAGACATGTAAATTCTCTCCTCTATATGATAGTGCATCTCTCTCTCCTTTCTTAGAAGAGATTTGAGGATAAGCTTTGATGTGCATCTCTCTCCCCCTTTGACATCAATTTCCAAGAAGGGTAGGCTTTGAGGTTGTGAGTCAAGTGAGTATGATCCTGGAGAGGCACAACTAGGAATAGTGTAGCTTTGGATGCAGCTAGAGGGAAAAAATCATTGAGTGGAGCTGGAAGAAAAGAATAAGTAGGTTTGGAAAAAAAATCTCTCAGCAGTGAAATCGGTGACTCCGACTGATTTCGATCAGTGACTCCAAAATCGAGGAGTCGCAGAAAGAGTGCACCGGTGGATCCGAATTAGTCCTTTTCGGTGGAACCGATGAACTGTGTGCAGGGTTATTTGCACTTCGGTGCGACCGACGAGCTTTGGATCAGAGAGACCAAGTTCAGCTCAGAAGGAAAATTGTATCAACTCAGCTCACTTGCAATAGAGTTCTCATAAAGATTTTCAAGGAACTTGAATAGGATTTGCAATGAATTTACCAGAGTATAACTGCAAGAGAAAGAACACAGAAAAGAAAGAGAAGAAAGGTCTAGATTAAGCTTTTTTGTTTTAAAAAGAAGAAGACATTTTAGCAAAAGAAAGGCCAAAGAAGTGCAAGCAAGGAAAAGAAACACTAGAGAACTTCATCTAGAGAGGGGGTCGGCGACTAAGTCACCCGTGTTAGAGTATATTGACTTAGGAGTCAAGTGAGATCACTTGATCATAGGTCATACTCATCGTTAAGCTCAAAATGGGGTTACCATTTCTCATTTAAGCGTTTCAATGTATTCACATCTTCTTGAGTTGCTTTTAACTCATGTCTTGGAGAAAAGCTTCTCTAAGATGTGAGGACTTACATTGGGTTTTGATGAGATCCATCATGTAGTTGAACTTGAGGTAGATGCTCATGGGGTGGAAATTGGAGCAATCCTTTCATTTGTAGTTCATCTTCCTACATGCGTTAGTGTTGTAGGGTGGAACCCTAAGTGGAGATCTTTTCACACTTGGAGGGGGGAAAGGGATGAACACAAGAACACAAAGGGGAAATTCACTCAAACAAAACCCAATCACACATCCACTAGAATAGCATAGTTGAGATCCACAAGAATACAAGAACAATCCAAGGAAACAAGCACAAAGGTAAGGTTCTTCCCCCTCCTAAGGAGGTGAGGTCTTGATGATAGTCTTCTTCAAGAGGAGGTCTTGATATCCACTTGGGATCTTCTCCTAGGAGGTCTTGATCTCCAAGGGGAGTGGTTGAAGGAGCAAAGCTCTATCAATGTCTCACATATACTTTGCTAACCCTAACAAATGACTGTATATAGCTAGAGGGAGGTAGGGGACGACTTTGGAGGCAAGATAGGAGACCCTCGGCTGAAACCTGGGAGGGCCGTGCGCACGGGGTAAGTGAGGCCCGTGCGCATGGTGGTCCTGTGGGCACGGTACACGCCCGTGCGCACGGGGTGATACAGTGGTGAGGGCCCATGCGCACGGGGTGATACAGCGGTGAGGGCCCGTGCGCACGGGGTCTAGAGGCCATGCGCACGGGGGTGCGCGTCTCGGTTACAGAAGCTTTCTGGGTGGCCTGTGGACACGAGGTCTGGATGGCCCATGCGCACGAGGTCGCCTGGGAGGTGTTGTTTTGTTCTTGATGGATGCCTTCTCCTTCCTTGTGGCCTTGGGGTCCTTCTCCTATGCCCATGGGATGTCCCTTAGCTTCTAGGTGGCGTTCGTCTTTGTACCTAATGACACATAGCATGTTTTGGTGAGGTAGCATCCAAGTTCCATTCATATCCGTATCAATCTCAAGTAGGAGTGAGTTCACCTCGGTTTCGATGGCACGTGCTCGAGCTCTTGTCATAGGTTCGCGTGGTGCTTGATGAGTTGTAGTAGAGTCCATGGGGATGATGGAATGATGCTCCGCATCATCTCCCCCCCCCCTTGGGAGAGACCCATCCTCGGATCGTGATCGTCATCACCATTGTATGGGGTCAAGTCCTTGATGTTGAAGATGTCGCTTAGTGTACTTGTCACATGGGATGTCGGTCTTGTAGGCGTTGTCATTGTAGCGTGCTAGCACCTTGAAAGGTCCATCGGCTCACGGTAATAGCTTGGACTTGCGCTCGTTGGGGAAGCGATCCTTGCGGAGGTGTAGCCATACTAGATCGCCCGATTTGAACACCATGGGGGTCTTGTTGATGTTGAGCTTGGTGGCGAGACGGTGTACTTGACGCTCGATCGTGGACCTTGTATCTTCATGCATTTTCTTGAGGTAAGTTGCTCTTGTGCTTGCATCCATATTCGCACGTTCTTGGAGTGGTAGAGGAAGGATGTCCAAGGGCGACAAAGGGTTGAAGCCGTAGACGACCTCGAAGGGGGACTTGCCAGAACTAGAGTGTCTTGCGCGGTTGTAGGCGTACTCGGCGATGGGTAAGCACTCCTCCCACTCCTTAATGTTCTTCTTGATCAACACGCGTAGGAGAGTAGATAGCGTCCGGTTGGTGACTTTCGTTTGGCCATCGGTTTGAGGGTGATAGGCCATCGAGAATAGTAGCTTGATGCCGAGCTTGGCGCATAGTGTCTTCCAAAAGTAGCTTAGGAACTTGACGTCGCGGTCCAACACAATTGTCCTTGGCACTCCATGTAACCTCAAGATTTCCCTACAAAAGAGATTTGCAACATGTGAAGCATCGTCTATCTTATTGCATGGGATGAAATGTGCCATTTTAGAGAATCGGTCCACAACAACAAATACCGAATCCTTTCCATTTTGAGTCCTAGGTAATCCAAGCACAAAATCCATGCTAATATCTTCTCATGGTTGATACAGAATAGGAAGGGGCATATGTAAACCATGAGAGTGAGCTTGTGACTTAGCTTTGCGGCATGTAGAGCACCAGTTGATGAAACATGCAATGTCGAGAAACATCTTTGGCCAAAAGTACTTGAAGGAGAGTGTGGCAAAGGTCTTGTCACATCTGAAATGTCCCATAAGTCCTCCGCCATGAGCCTCTTGCAAAAGTACCAAACGGAGAGAAGATTCGGGAACACAAAGTTTGTTAGCACGCATAAGATAACCGTCCTTAAGGTAATAGTGCTCCCAACAAGTGTTAGCAAGACATTTGGCATATGGAATCGCAAATGAAGGATCATGTGCATATAGATCTTTAACATGCTCAAAGTCAATAACATTCAATTCAAGTTGAGTAACCAACATGCACTTGCGAGAAAGGGCATGTTCCACAACATTTTCTTTACCCTTAATGTACTTGAAAATATTCAATTAATTCACTCCATTTAGCATGCCATTTGTTCAACTTTGTTTGACCTTTAAGGTATTTAAGCATCTCACGATCGGTATGTATGACAAATTCATGTGGGTGAAGATAATGCTCCCAAACATGCAATACTCGCACTAAAGCATATAATTCTTTGTCATAGATGGGATAGTTGAGTTGAGCTCCGGAAAGTTTTTCACTAAAATATGCAATGGGTTGCTTTTCTTGCATCAAAACTCCGCCGATACCATTACCACCAGCATCACAATGGACCTCAAATGTTTTGTCAAAATTAGGCAATGCAAGAATTGGAGCATGTGTAAGCAAAGATTTAAGCCCATCAAATGCGGTAGATTAAGAGGGTCCCCAAACAAAGGGTGCATTCTTCTTACTCAAGGCATGCAATGGTGAGGCAATGGTGCTAAAATCCTTAACAAAACGACGGTAGAAGCCGGCGAGACCAAGGAAACTACACACTTGTTGCAAATTTGTGGGTTGTGGCCAAGTTTTAATTTCTTCAATTTTAGACTCATGAACACCCTTAGAAGATACAACAAAGCCCAAGAAAACAAGCTTGTCAACACCAAAAGTGCATTTCTCCATGTTAGCATAAAGACGCTCGTTTCTAAGAACTTGCAAAATGTCCCTAAGATGGGTGACATGATCTTCTAATGATCCGCTAAACACAAGTATATCGTCAAAGTAGACCACAACACATATGCCAATGTATTTGCGAAGAACATAGTGCATCACATGCATGAAAGTGTCGGGTGCTTCCGATAAGCCCATAGGCATAACTAACCACTCGTACAAGCCAAGTTTAGTTTTAAAAGCGGGTTTCCATTCATCACCTTGTTGAATGCGAATTTGGTAATAGCCACTTTTAAGATCAATTTTTGAGAAAATGGTGGCGACACTAAGCTCATCTAGCATATCGTCAAGGCCTGGAATGGGATGCCTATAGCGAACGGTGATAGCATTAATGGGACGACAATCGGAACACATGCGAAAACTACCATCTTTCTTAGGCACAAGAATAACCAGGACGGCACAAGGACTTAAGCTTTCACGTACATGTCCATTTCCAATGAGGTATTTTACTTGCCTTTGTATCACCTTAGTTTCTTCGGGGTTGACGCGGTATGGAGCCTTGTTTGGTAGGGGTGCGCCGGGGATGAGGTCAATGTGGTGCTCGATGCCGTGTAGAGGAGGAAGGCCGGGAGGTAGCTCATCGGGAAATACGTACGTGAACTCCTGCAAAAGATTAGACAACACTAGAGGTAGATGATTAGAGGTGTTAGCCCTTGCCGCTTCATCTTTGCATACTAGGACATAGTGTAGAACACTAGATGGCTTCTCGCACACTTCTCTCGTCTCGCGTTTGGTGGCTAGGAGGACTAAGTTCTTGTCTGTCATCGTAGAGTCACTCAATTTGGGCTTGCGGCGCTCACTCTCTTTGTGGTGGTTCACTCGCTCACTAGTCTCTCCATGATGTTTTGAGGCTTTCTTGTTGGCGATCACTTGACTTGGCGACATAGGTCATAGCACGTACTCCTTGCCCTTCATCTTGAAGCTACAGTGGTTAGTACGCCCGTTGTGGATGGCGCCGCGGTCCAATTGCCAAGGTCTTCCTAAGAGGAGATGGCACACGGACATAGGAACCACATCACACTCTGATGTCTACTACACAACTTATTCTCGTAGACTCGTGTTGGGCCTCCAAGCACGGAGTTTTGTAGGACAGTAGCAATTTTCCCTCAAGTGGAAGGCCTAAGGTTTATCAATCTGTGGGAGGCGTAGGACGAAGATGGTCCCTCTCAAACGATCCTGCAACCAAATAAAAAAGAGTCTCTTGTGTCCCCAACACACCCAATACAATGGTAAATTGTATAGGTGCAGTATTTCAGCAAAGAGATGGTGATACAAGTGTAATATGGATAGTAGATATAGGTTTTTGTAATCTGAAAATATAAACACAGCAAGGTAGCAAGTAGTAAAAGTGAGCAAAAACGGTATTGCAATGCTTTAAAACAAGGCCTAGGGTTCATACTTTCACTAGTGCAAAATCTCTCAACAATGATAACATAATTGGATCATATAACAATCCCTCAACATGCAACAAAGAATCACTCCAAAGTTCCTATCACGGAGAACATAAGATGAAATTGTTTGTTGGGTACGAAACCACCTCAAAGTTATTCTTTTCGATCAACTCATTGAGCTATTCCTATAAGTGTCACAAACAGCCCTAGAGTTCGTACTAGAATAATACCATATGATACACATCAACCAACCCTAATATCACCTAGATACTCCAATGTCACCAAAAGTATCCATGAGTTGATTATACGATATGCATCAAACAACTTCAGATTCATAATATTCAATCCAACACAAAGAACTTCAAAGAGTACCCCAAGATTTCTATCGAAGAAAGGAATATGAAAACGCGTATCAACCCCTATGCATAGATTACCCCAATGTAACCACGGGAATCCGTAATTTGATAACCGAAACACACATCAAGTGAATCAATAGAACATCCCATTGTCACCATGGATATCCCATCACAAGACATACAGCAAGTGCTCTCACATCCAAAAGATTCAATCCGACATAACAAAACCTCAAAGGAAAAGATTCAATTCATCACAAGAAGGTAGAGAGGGAAGAACACCATAAGATCCAAGTATATTAACAAAGCTCACGGTACATCAAGATCGTGCCAAATCAAGAACATGAGAGAGAGAGAGATCAAACACATAGCTACTGGTACATACCCACAGCCCCGAGGGTGAACTACTCCCTCCTCATCATGATGGCCGTTGGGATGATGAAGATGGCCTCCGATGATGATTTCTCCCTCCGGCAGGGTGCCGGAATGAGGCCTCGATTGAGTTTTCATGGACACAGAGGCTTGCGGCGGCGGAACTTCTCATCCAGGGTTCTTTTCGGGGGTTTTGGTATTTATAGAATTTTTTTGGTGTCGGTCTCATGTCAAGGGGGTCCACGAGGCAGTGACAAGCTCGATCGGCCCTCCCTGGGGGGTAGGGCGCGCCTAGCGAGCTTGTCATGCCCTCGTGGGTCTTCTGGTCCTCCCACGAAGCTTCGGAGGTCTCTTTTGGTCCACAAAAAATAACTGTAAAATTTCAGCCCATTCCGAGCACTTTTTCTAGCATCATTATATATCATAAACAGTAGCTCATCTCATAAAACTTCTCATGATCAAGTAGCTAGCTATTCCCATGTTAAAGTATAGACCATAAACTTTCTTGAAAACTAACAAACTATGTTCTCAGTCATCAAACAATTGCAATTCATCTTATTTTCAGGAAGGGTCTATGTAAGAGCTTTGATTTAGCAAATTCCACATACTCAACTATCATATAGTCTTCCATGATTGCTGACACTCAAAGCATATTTTTAGAACAAATAGCGTCCATCGAACACAGAGAAAGATAGGGGCTTAATGTTTCGCCTCCCAACTTATTTATCATATAGATAATTGTCAACAATAATAATTCATGATCAAATATATTTGAATAGCCATATATGCTTGGATCTTTCCCCTCCACATGATACTTGCCAACTACAGAATAACTGAGATTGAAATGAGAAGGAATGCTATTGACTCTTACATAAAAGTAAATACATAAAAGTAAAAGATAGGCTCTTCGCAGAGGGAAGCAGAGGTTGTCTTGCACTTTTTATTTTTGGATGTGCAAGCCCTTAATGCAAAGGAACGTCACGTTATATTGCCCCTTGTGATAGCAACCTTTATTATGCAGTCCGTCGCTTTTATTTCTTTACCATCACAAGTTTGTACAACGCTTATTTTCCCTTACAATAAAAGATCATACATATCTAGGAGCAATTTTTATTCCTTTTTGCACCGATGACAACTTACTTGAAGGATCTTATTCAATGCATAGGTAGATATGGTGGACATTTATGGGAAGAAACTGGGTCTAAGGGTTTTTGTATGCACAATTAGTATCTCTACTTAGTACGAATTTTTTGCTAGCAAAAGATCCTAAGCAAGCACCACATGTTGGAGGATCCATAACAATATAACTTCTATACAAATATACCCAAACATAACTCATTACGTTGTCTTTGTTGTCCAACTTCAACTAATTTGCTCAAGTTTGAAAATAATTAATGGGGCTCACAATCATAGAAGATGTCCAAGATAGTATATTTATATGTGAAATCTCTCTTCCTTCAATATTCTTTCATGAATTGTTCAAGTGACCAATGTTGTGTTTGCTAACTTTCAATAAATTTTACCACCTATACTTCTTATATGTGAAGTCATTACTCCCCATGGGATAAGCATATGAAACATATATAATTTATGATTTATGATTCAATTCATTCAACCATTTACTCATAGGATATAAGTGAAGCACGAGAGTAAATGACAAACTACTCCAAAAAGATATAAGTGAAGATCAATGAGTAGTCAAATAATTAAGTAGCTATGTGAAGACTCTCTCATAAAAAAATTAGATCTTATGCATTTTATTCAAACAGCAAGCAAAACAAAATAAAATGACATTCCAAGGATAGCACATATCATGTGAAGAAGCAAAAACTTAGGCTCAACCAAAACTAACCAATCATTGTTGAAGAAGAAAGGTGGGATGCCAACTGGGGCATCCCCAAGCTTAGATGCTTGAGACTTCTTGAAATATTAGCTAGGTATGCCTTGGGCATCCCCAAGCTTGAGCTCTTGTGTCTCCTTAATTCCTCTCATATCTCGGTTTCCCTAATTCTTAAAAACTTCATCCACACAAAACTTAACAAGAACTTGTGAGATAAGTTAGTATAAATCAATGCAAAACCTTATCATTCTCTACTGTAGAAAATCACTAAAATTATAATTTGACATTGCATACTAAATGCCGCTGCATATTTAATACTCTTATCCTCAAATAGTATCATTAAACAAGCAAACATATGCAAATAATGCAAACATAACAGCAATCTGTCTAAACAAGACAATCTGTAAAGAGTGCAATAATATTCATACTTCCCTAACTCCAAATATTCTAAACAATTACCACACAGTATAAAAAAAAATATCTCACCGTGTAAAAATTTCAAGATTTTATCTTGTTCTAACTATTCACAAATATTCAAAACATAACAACAAACTTTCTGTTTTCAAACAGCAACATATAGACTTGCAAAATAAGCATGGTAAAGGCTATAATTGACATTTTTATTGAAATAAAAGATGAAAAACATTATTATAAATAACAGCAAGAAATCCTTATAAAATAAAATGATGCTCCAAGCAAAACTCATATCATGTGACGAATAAAATTATAGCTCCAAGTGAGGTTACTGATAATGTTGGAGACGAAAGAGGGGATGCCTTCCGGGGCATCCCCAAGCTTAGTTTCTTGTTTATTCCTTGAATATTATCTTGGGGTGCCTTGGGCATCCCCAAGCTTAGGGTCTTGTCACTCCTTATTCTCCTCATATTGATATCTCACCCAAAACTTGAAAACTTCAATCACACAAAACTTAACGGAACTTCGTGAGATGGGTTAGTATAGTAAAACAAACCATTCACTTGGGTACTGTCAAAGACAAGATTCATAATTGTTTCCACATAATGCCTACTGTACTCTATAATTTCCACAATTTATATTAAGCAATATAAGCCATAGAAGCCATAAAACAAGCAAACTATGCATTGCAAACAGAATATGTCAACAACTGAACAGTCTGTAAATATCTGAATAATTACTACACTTATGTTACTCCAAAAATTCTGAAAAAGTAAGACAACGTAGGAAATTTGTATATCAATAATTTGTAAAAATGCAGAATTTTTTGATGCTCCAGTGATTTTTAACAATTCTGTTACTGGGGGCAAAAGTTTCTGTTTTTCACAGAATCAAGTCAACTATCATCCACACTATCCCAAAGGCTTTACTTGGCACTTTATTGAAACAAAAGCTATAAAACATGATTACTACAATATCTTAATCATGTGAACACACAAAACAGTAGGTAAAAAAGTTGGGTTGTCTCCCAACAAGTGATTTTCTTTAATGCCTTTTTAGCTAGGCATGATGAGTTCAATGATGCTCACATAAAAGATAAGAATCAAAACATAATGGGAGCATCATGAAGCATATGACTAGAACATTTAAGTCTAACCCACTTCCTACGCATAGGGATTTTGTGAGCAAACAATTTATGGGACCAATAATCAACTAGTATCGGAAGGCAAAACAAGCATAACTTCGAAACTTTTAACATAAAGAGAGGAAACTTGATATTACTAAGATATGTAAAAGCACATGTTCCTCTCTCATAATAATTTTTAGTAGCATCATGAATGAATTCAACAATATAGCTATCACATAAAGCATTATTTTCATGATACATAAGCATAGATTTTTTATTACTCTCCACATAAGCAAATTGATCCTCATCAATAGTGGTGGGAGCAAATTCAACAAAAATAACTATCATGAGATACTTGATTGACATAATCAAATTGAGCATGACAAGTTTCATGGATATCATTACTATTTGTAGCATACATGTCATCACAACAATCATCATAGATAGCAACTTTGTTTTCATAACCGATTGAAACATCTTCCAAAATAGTGGATTCATCATTAAATAAAGCCATGACCTCTCCAAATCCACTTTCATCAATATCGTAATAAGATTCAACACCCTCCAAAATAGTGGGATTATTATCACATAAATTTAACACTCTTCCAAACACACTTTCATCATTGTAATCATCATAAATAGGAGGCTTGCAATCATCATAACAAATTTGCACATCAAAACTTGGGGGACTAAAAATATGATCTTCATCAAACATAGCATCCCCAAGCTTAGGGCTTTGCATATCATTAGCATCTTGGATTTTCAAATAATTCATACTAAGAACATTACAATCATGCTCATCATTCAAAGATTTTATGCCAAACATTTTATTGAATTCTTCTTCTATCAATTGAGTAAAATTTTCCTTTCCATCATTTTCAAGAAAGACATGATAAAGACGAATAATATGAGGCAACCTCAATTCCATTTTTTTTTGTAGTTTTCTTATGTAAACCAAACTAGTGATAAAACAAGAAACTAAAAGATTCAATTGTAAGATCTAAAGATATACCTTCAAGCACTTACCTCCCCGTCAACGGCGCCAGAAAAGAGCTTGATGTCTTCTACACAAATTATTCTTGTAGACTCGTGTTGGGCCTCCAAGCGCAGAGTTTTGTAGGACAGTAGCAATTTTCCCTCAAGTGGATGACCTAAGGTTTATCAATCCGTGGGAGGCGTAGGATGAAGATGGTCTCTCTCAAACAACCCTGCAACCAAATAACAAAGAGTCTCTTGTGTCCCCAACATACCTAATACAATGGTAAATTGTATAGGTGCACTAGTTCAGCGAACAGATGGTGATACAAGTGTAATATGGATAGTAGATATAGGTTTTTGTAATCTAAAAAAATAAAAATAAAAAGCAAGGTAGCAAGTAGTAAAAGTGAGCAAAAACGGTATTGCAATGCTTGAAAACAAGGCCTAGGGTTCATACTTTCAGTAGTGCAAAATCTCTCAACAATGGTAACATAATTGGATCATATAACAATCCCTCTACGTGCAACAAAGAATCACTCCAAAGTTCCTATCGTGGAGAACATAAGATGAAATTGTTTGTACGGTACGAAACCACCTCAAAGTTATTCTTTCCGATAAATCCATTGAGCTATTCCTATGTGTCACAAACAGCCCTAGAGTTCGTACTAGAATAAAACCATATGATACACATCAACCAACCCTAATGTCACCTAGATACTCCAATGTCACCACAAGTACCCATGAGTTTATTATACGATACGCATCAAACAACTTCAGATTCATAATATTCAATCCAACACAAAGAACTTCAAAGAGTACCCCAAGATTTCTATCGCAGAAAGGAATATGAAAATGCGTATCAACCCCTATGCATAGATTACCCTAATGTGACCACGGGAATCCGCAATTTAATAACCAAAACATACATCAAGTGAATCAATAGAACATCCCACTGTCACCACGGATATCCCATCGCAAGACATACATCAAGTGATCTCACATCCAAAAGATTCAATCTGACATAACAAAACCTCAAAGGAAAAGATTCAATTAATCACAAGAAGGTAGAGAGGGAAGAACACCATAAGATCCAAGTATATTAACAAAGCTCGCGGTACATCAAGATCGTGCCAAATCAAGAACACGAGAGAGAGAGAGAGAGAGATCAAACACATAGCTACTGGTACATACCCTCAGCTCTGAGGACGAACTACTCCCTCGTCATCATGGTGGCCGCCGGGATGATGAAGATGGCCTCTGGTGATGATTTTTCCCTCCGGCAAGGTGCCGGAATGGGGTACCGATTGAGTTTTTGTGGATACAGAGGCTTGCGGCGGCGGAACTTCTCATCTAGGGTTCTTTTCGGGGGTTTTGGTACTTATAGGATTTTTTGGCGTCGGTCTCATGTCAAGGGGGTCCACGAGGCAGCGACAAGCTCGGTCACCCCTCCCTAGGGGGTAGGGCGCACCTAGTAAGCTTGTCGTGCCCTCGTGGGTCTTCTGGTCCTCCCACGAAGCTTCGGAGGTCTCTTTTGGTCCACAAAAAATCACCATAAATTTTCAGTCCATTCCGAGAATTTTTATTTCTGCATAAAAAATGACACCACGGTAGTTCTGCTGAAAAACAGCGTTAGTCCGGGTTAGTTCTAATCAAATCATACGTTGGAGATATGGCATGAATACTTCATAAATTATAGATACGTTGGAGACATATCACACTCCAAGGTGTCTTTGTATGAGCCGATCTTGAAGGAAACTTGCACGATGTGCTCCACTTGAATGGTGCCGGAGTCGCTAAGCCATTGTACCTTGTAGGGGCGAGGATGCTTCATCTTGACCAATTGTAGCTTGAAACATAGCTCTATACTTGCAAAATTGTGGCAACTACCTTCGATGATGACCTTCACGGAACGTCCATTGATGCCCGCTTTGGTGTGGAAGATGTGGCAATGTTGGTCTTTGTCTTGTTGGTGTTGAAGCATTAAGACCTTGGAGACCACGAGAGCGGGGCTTGAATCATTGTCATAAACTTCTTGAGAGTCTTCCTCTTCATTCACTTGACGGTGCATGGCCACGTGCTCGAGTGCTTCCATCTCATCTTCGCTCATGGAGTCGTAGGTGCCGTCATCATTGGCGATCATGGTTCGCCGTGTGGGGCATTGGTACATCTTATGGCCTCATCCTTGGCAAGTGAAACACTTGATTGAACTTGTTTTGGTGAAATCATCCAGTGGCGCCATTGATGAGGAAGTTTTGGACTTGTAGTTGCTTGCCGGTGGACGAGTCAAAGAGGACGTAGCTTGCTTGGAACTTGACTTGTAGCCGGTACTTGGTGATGCTCTAGTCGAGGTAGGAGGTGTCGTAGTTGTGGAAGCTTGAGTGTATGAGTTGTAGGTCTTGGAAGAGTACTTGGCGTATTTGAAGTCATCTTGCACTTGTCGCTCGGCCTTGGTCGCTTGATGAACTAGCTCGAGAAGGTTGAAGTATGGTTGGAAGTCGGCAATCTTCTTTATTGGGTGATTGAGGCCGTTCAAGAAGCGTGCCATAGTTTTTTCATCATCTTCCTTGACATTAGCTCGTATCATGGCAATTTCCATCTCTTGATAGTATTCTTCCACCATCTTCGTGCCTTGCTTTAGAAGTTGCAACTTCTTGAAGAGATCGTGGGTGTAGTGTGCAGGCACGAAGCGAGCTCTCATGACATCCTTCATTTGTGTCCAAGTTGTGATGGGTGGTTCACCTCTTTCCCTTCGTCTTGCGAGCACTTGTTCCAACCAAATGAGGACGTAGTCTTGAAACTTGAGGGAGGCCATGGCGATTTTCTTCTCCTCATCATAATTGTGAAGATGGAATATCTTGTCGACCATCAATGCCCATGAGAGATATTCTTCGAGATCGGTGCTTCCGGAGAACTTGGGCATCATGAACTTGAGCTTGTCATAGCGTAGTTCTTCATCATGTTGAAGATGGTGATGTCACACTTGGCGTGGAGGAGGGTCTTCAATTTCATGCTCCTCTAGATGTACTTGCCGATTAGGTTGCGGCATTTGTGCCCGGTTCCTTCTCTCTTGTTGCTCTTCAATGTGAGTGGCTTCATTTTGGCGTTCTTGGCGAAGTGCTTCTTCTTGTTCATGCACTTGACAGTTGCGTTCGACGATGGCTCGAATGGCCTCATGGAGTGTGCGTTGTGCTTCGAGAGCTTGTTCATGATGGCATCTTTGTTCTTGCCGAATCGCATCGCCGTCTTGAGGTGCTTGATGTGGATGTTGTGGTTGTTGAGGTTGCTCTTGGTCCACTGCATCTTGTTCTAGGTGTCGCGCTCTTTCCTGCGCTCGGGCTCAGCCTTGCAAACAATTGCCATGGAATGGATTTTGGTTGTCATCGAGGCGAGGGGATCGAGCTCGAGGAGGACTTGCATCGAAAGAAGAGTAGGCCGAAGAGTGGTGACTTGAGTGTCGTCGTCTTGACGAAGAAGTGGTGGAGGATGCGCGGCTCACGATCATGTTGCAAAATTCCTCCATTTGAGTGTTGAGCTTGGTGTCAAGATAGTCCCGTTGTCTTGCTTCCGATTGGCGTAGGTTTGTGGAGAGTTGCTCTATGCGATCACACAAAGCTTCACTTTCTTGATGGAGAGCTCGTTGGGCGATGAAGAAGTGATTTTTGGTGACGTAGTCATGTTCGTCATGTTGATCCTCGAAGAGTAGGTTCGCCGAAGAGCTTGGCCTATCCATCATATGCAAGAGGTGGTGAGTAGGAAAATGAGAGAACAATACCAAAGTTACCTTTTTCGAAGATTGAGGATGTATCCAATATCACTCAACGGAATGCTATAATAGGAGAATTGGTACCAAGTTTTGTTTTCTCACACCTACAAGTAAAGGCTTATGGAGTAGCTTGGTTAGGGTGAGTGGCACAAAATTCAAGCAAATGTTTGTCAAGATATCAAAAATGTTGAGAAGGTGCACAAATTGCAAGTAAGACAAATAAATCAAACCCCAAGGATATCACTAGTAACACACACACAGAAGATAAATGGGATCCGCACAACCAAGGAATGAGTTCAAAATGTGTAACCACGAAAAATGCTCTTGTTGTACGGATACTAGAGAGACGCTAGATTGATTGCTCAAATGGGCTAGATACGCTTGTGCACCAACCTATGAGAGAAACGTGTCATCTTCAATCCCAAGTATGCTATGTATGCATGGATCACTATGATATAATGATGCAAAATGGCTCAATGCTATTGCATACAAGCTCTTTGTTTCTCTTCTTTTGCTTAAAAACTTTTTTTACTATGCCACAATGCTTGATGCGCGAGCCAGTGTATGAGACAACGAAGTATGGTATGCACGGGAGAGACTTATGGCACAATTAAGATAGCTAGATGATTGCACGCTAAAAAGTAGCTATGCAAGATAAGCGTATCACTAAAGATGCACAAAGAGCATGGCCCGGCAATTCTCAACTCGCTAGTCTCGATGGGTAAGTGACGCAAAATGGCTCGAGGCTATTAATGTAATGGCAAGGTATGAGTACAAGATGTCGTCGAGGTTGCCGTCCTTGCTTACGATTAGTATGAAGATGAAATAGTCGATGTCGATGTGGGCTCCGAGGCGATGATTGCTACTTCTTGAACTTGCGTTGGTTTTTCCCTTGAAGAGGAAAGGGTGATGCAGCAAAGTAGAGATAAGTATTTCCCTCAGTTGAGAACCAAGGTATCAATCTAGTAGGAGGAACACACAAGTCTCCAATAATTGCACCTACACAAACAAACAAATACTTGCACCCAACGCGATAAAGGGGTTGTCAATCCCTTCACGGTTACTTGCAAGGATGAGATCTGATAGTGATAGATATAAAAGATAAGTAAAAGTGCTAAATAAAATAAAAGTAAATAAATTGCAGCAAAGTATTTTTGTGTTTTTTATTTTATAGATTTGAAAATAATATGATAAAAGATAGACCCGGGGGCCATAGTTTTCACTAGAGGCTTCCCTCTTGAAAGAAAGCATACGGTGGGTAAACAAATTACTCTTGAACAATTGATAGAAAAGTGCATAGTTATGACGATATCCAAGGCAATGATCATGTATATAGGTATCATGTCCGTGACAAGTAGACCGACTCCTGCCTGCATCTACTACTATTACTCCACACATCGGCCGCTATCTAGCATGCATCTAGTGTATTAAGTTAAAAAGAACGAAGTAACGCCTTAAGCAAGATGACATGGTGTAGAGGGATAGATCCAATCAATATGAACAAACCCCATCTTTTTATCCTTAATGGCAACAATACAAATACGTGACATGTCCCTTTCTGTCACTGGGATTGAGCACCACAAGATGGAACCCATTACAAAGCACCTGTCCCATTGCAAGAAAAGTCAATCTAGTTGGCCAAACCAAATCAATAGATCAGAGAGAAATACAAAGCTATATAAATCATGCATAAAAGAATTCATAGAGGACTCAAATAATATTCATAGATAATCTGATCATAAACCCACAATTCATCGGATCTCAAAAAACGCACCGCAAAAGAAGATTACATCGAATAGATCTCCAAGAACATCGAGGGGAACATTGTATTGAAGATCAAAGAGAGAGAAGAAGCCATCTAGCTACTAGCTATGGACCCGTAGGTCTGTGGTAAACTACTCACACATCATCGAAAGGGAATCAAGGTTGATGTAGAAGCTCTCCGTGATTGAATCCCCCTCCGGTAGAGTACCGGAAAAGGTCACCAGATGGGATCTCACGAAGACAGGAATTTGCGGCGGCGGAAAAGTATTTTTGGTGTGCCCTCTGGTCTATGGGGAATATTTGGGTATTTATAGAAGAAAAATTAGGGTTGGAAGTGCCACGGGGGGCCCACAAGCTTGGGGGCACCCCCCCTTGGGCGCGTCCCCTGAGCTTGTGGCCACCTCGTGGCTCTTCTGGCCTCCTCCCGAAGCTTCCAGGGTGTCTTGTGGTCCATGAAAAATCGTCAAAAAGTTTTGTTCCGTTTGGTATTGATTTTCTGTAAAGACAAAAACAAGGAAAAAACAACAACTGGCACTGGGAACTAGGTTAAAAGTTAGTCCCAAAAAATGATATAAAATAGCATAATAATGCATATAAAACATCCAAGATTGATAATATAATAGCATGGAACAATCAAAAATTATAGATACGTTGGAGACGTATCAAGCATCCCCAAGCTTAATTCATGCTCGTCCTCGAGTAGGTAAATGATAAAAACAGAATTTTTGATGTGGAATGCTACCTAACATGTTTATCATGTAATCTTTCTTTATGTGGCATGAATATTCAGATCCGTAAGATTCAAAACAAAAGTTTAATATTGACATAAAAACAATAATACTTCAAGCATACTAAAAAGCAATCATGTATTTTCAAAATATCATGGCTAAAGAAAGTTATCCCTACAAAATCATATAGTCTTGTCATGCTCCATCTTCTTATCACAAAGTATTTATCATGCACAACCCCAATGACAAGACAAGCAATTGGTTCATACTTTATAACGCGCTTCAGCTTTTTCAACTCTCATGCAATATATGAGCGTGAGCCATGGATATAGCACTATGGGTGGAATAGAGTATGATGTTGGAGGTTGTGTGGAGATGACAAAAAGGAAGAAAGTCTCACATTGACAAGGCTAATCAATGGGCTATGGAGATGCCGATCAATTGATATCAATGCAAGGAGTAGGGATTTCCATGCAACAGATGCATGAGAGCTATAAGTGTATGAAAGCTCAAAAGAAAACTAAGTGGGTGTGCATCCAACTTGCTTACTAATGAAGACCTCAGGCATTTGAGGAAGCCCATCATTGGAATATACAAGCCAAGTTCTATAATGAAAAATTTCCACTAGTAATATATGAAAGTGACAAAATAGGAGACTCTCTATCATGAAGAACATGGTGCTACTTTGGAGCACAAGTGTGGAAAAGGATAGTAACATTGTCCCTTCTCTCTTTTTCTCTCATTTTTTTTGTTGGGAACTTCGGCCTCTCTTTTTTTCTTGGGCTCTTTTGGCCTCTCTTTTTTCTTTTTTTATTTATGTCTGGAGTCTCATCCTGACTTGTGGGGGAATCATAGTCTCCATCATCCTTTCCTCACATGGGACAATGATCTAATAATGATGATCATCACACTTTTATTTACTTACAACTCAATATTAGAACAAAAATATGACTCTATATGAATGCCTCCGGCGGTGTACCGGGATGTGCAATGATCTAGCATGACATGTATAAAAAATATGAACGGTGGCCAAGCCACAAATACTATGTCAACTATATGATCATGCAAAGCAATATGACAATGATGATACGTGTCATAATAAAACGGAAAGGTGGAAGTTGCATGGCAATATATCTCGGAATGTCTACGGAAATGCCATAATAGGTAGGTATGGTGGCTGTTTTGAGGAAGATATAAGGAGGCTTATGTGTGAAAGAGCGTATCATATCACGGGGTTTGGATGCACCGGCAAAGTTTGCACCACAACCCAAGGTGAGAAGGGGCAATGCACAGTACCGAAGAGGCTAGCAAATTACGGAAAGGTAAGAGTGTGTATAATCCATGGACTCACATTAGTCATAAAGAACTCATATACTTATTGCAAAAGTTTATTAGCCCTCGATGCAAAGTACTACTACACATGCCCCTAGGGGGATAGATTGGTCGGAAAAGAACATCACTCGTCCCTGACCGCCACTCATAAGGAAGACAATCAATAATAAATCATGCTCCAATTTCGTAGCATAACGAGAGACCATGCATGCATGCTTCGGAAATCACAAACCTTAACACAAATATTCTTACTAAATCTCAATTACTCACTAGCATGACTCTAATATCACCATCTTTATATCTCAAAACAAATGCAAAGAATCAAACTTCTCATATATTCAATGATCTTCATGAAAGTTTTTATTATATCCCTCTTGAATACCCATCATATTAGGACTAAATTCATAACCCAAGCAAATTGCCATACTATTTATAAGACTCTCAAAATAATATAAGTGAAGCATGGGAGTTCATCAATTTCTTTAAAATATAACCACCGCCATGCTCTAAAAGATATAAGTGAAGCACTAGAGCAACTGCCTAGCTCAGAAGATATAATTGAAGCATAAAGAGTATTCTAACAAATTCACGATTAATGTGTGTCCCTCTCAAAAAGGTGTGTCCAGCAAGGATGATTGTGGCAAACTAAAAAGCAAATAAAGCAAAGTCTCATATAATGCAGGACGCTCCAAGCAAAACACATATCATGTAGTGAATAAAAATATAGCCTCAAGTAATTTACCGGTGGATTGTAGACAAAAGAGGGGATGCCATCCGGGGCATCCCCAAGCTTAGACGCTTGGTTGTCCTTGAATATTACCTTGGGGTGTCATGGGCATTGATACATCTTCGTCGTATCTACTTTTCCTAACGCTTTTGCTCTTGTTTTGGACTCTAATTTGCATGATTTGAATGAACTAATCCGGAGTGACACTGTTTTCAGCAGAACTACCATGGTGTTGTTTTTGTGCAAAAATAAAAGTTCTCGGAATGGAACAAAACTTTTTGGAGATTTATTTTACAATAAAAGAAAAATACTGGAGCCAAGAACCACCGGAGGGGGACCCTGGTTGAGCACAACCCACCAGGGCAACCCTCCTCCAGGCGCGCCTAGGTGGGTTGTGCCCACCTGGTGGCCCCGCAGACCCTGACACCGACACTATAAAATCCTAAATTTGGAGAAAAAATCAGAGAGGAAGAATTATCGCGTTTCACGAGACGGAGCCGCTGCCACCTCCTGTTCTTCATCGGGAGGCCAGATCTGGAGTCCGTTTGGGGCTCCGGAGAGGGGATCTTCGATCTTCGTCATCACCAACCCTTCTCCATCGCCAATTCCATGATGCTCCCCACTGGGAGTGAGTAATTCCTTCATAGGCTCGCTGGTCGGTGAGGAGTTGGATGAGATTCATCATGTAATCGAGTTAGTTTTGTTAGGGCTTGATCCCTAGTATCCACTATGTTCTGAGATTGATGTTGATATGACTTTGCCATGCTTAATGCTTGTCACTTTGGGCCCAGGTGCCATGATTTCAGATCTGAACCGTTTATGTTATCACCATTATATCTATGATTTAGATCCGATCTTGCAAGTCATATTCACCTATTACGTGTTATGATCCGTAAACCCCGGTGTGACAGTAATAGGGATACTTTCCGATGATGACCGTAGTTTGAGGAGTTCATGTATTCACTATGTGTTAATGCTTTGTTCCGGTTCTCTATTAAAAGGACGCCTTAATATTCCTTAGTTTCCTTATGGACCCTACTGCCACAGGAGGGTAGGACAAAAGATGTCATGCAAGTTCTTTCCATAAGCATGTATGACTATTTACGGAATACATGCCTACATTATATTTATGAACTGGAGCTAGTTTTGTATCGCCCTAGGTTATGACTGTTATATGATGAATATCATCCAACGAATCCACCGATCCAATGCCTACGAATTTTCCACATGTTGTTCTTGCTAACTTACTACCGTTGTTGCTACTGTTACACTTGCTACAAAATCATTGCTATCACTGTTACTACTACTATCACTACTATCATATTACTGTGCTACTGATCATATTGCTACAGATATTTAATCTCCAGGTGTGGTTGAATTGACAACTCAACTACTAATACTTGCAAATATTCTTTGGCTCCCCTTGTGTCAAATCTATAAATTTGGGTTGAATACTCTACCCTCGAAAACTGTTGCGATCCCCTATACTTGTGGGTTATCAAGACCTTTTTCTGGCACCGTTGCCGGGGAGCATAGCTATATTTGTTGACTCACTTGAGATTATTATCTATTTATCACTATGAAGAATCTGAAAGACACCAAGACTAATATTTTTCCCTCTAAGACGAGGGGAGGCAAGGAACTGCCATCTAGCTCTGCACTTGATTCACCTTCTATTTTGAGTAGACTTACAACACCACCACATGCTATTAATCCTAATATGTCGCAAGTTATTGATGATGCTACTTCTACTATGAATGCTACTCATGATGATGCTAGTACCTTGCTTGATGATAATATGCCACTAGGTGAATTTCTTGATGAACAAATTGCTAGACTAAAGACATTGAGAATGCTGAAACTGATAAAATACTTAAAACTAAAAATCTTGAAACACCTATTAGACCTAGCTCTCCGAGATATGAATTTCCTAAGATACCTGAGGGTTATGTTATGGATGAGGAGACAACTAGATATTTTCTTGCTTGCAATGATAGAGATGATCTTAAGAAATTATTATGCAAACTAAAAAAGAAATCTTTGAATGCTAGAATGAAATGTGATCCTCAGTTTGCTACTTCACCTATCTTTGTTAATGATAAGGATTATGAATTCTCTGTCGACCCAAAGTTGATTACCTTGGTTGAATTTGATCATTTCCATGGCTATGAAACTAAAACTGTTGTGGCACACCTCACTAAATTAAATGATATAGCCACCCTTTTTGCCCATGATGATAAAATTCTCTACTATTATATTCTCAAATTATTTCCGTTCTCATTAAAGGGTGATGCTAAGACATGGTACAATACTCTTGCTCCTGGTTGTGTGTGTAGTCCCCAGGATATGATTTATTACTTCTCTGAAAAATATTTTCCTGCTCATAAGAAACAAGCTGCCTTACAGGAAATATTTAACTTTGTTCAAATTGAAGAAGAGAGTCTCCCACAAGCTTGGGGGAGGCTTCTCCAATTGCTTAATGCTTTGCCTGATCATCCTCTTAAGAAAAATGAAATACTTGATATCTTCTATAATGGACTAACCGATGCTTCTAGGGACTTCCTAGATAGTTGTGCTGGTTGTGTTTTCAGGGAACGAACTGTTGAACAAGCTGAGGAATTATTGAATAATATATTGAAAAATTATGATGATTGGACCCTTCCTGAACCACCGCCTAAACCCACTCCGAAGCAGAGGGGTATCTTATATCTAAGTCCTGAAGATATGCAAGAGGCAAAGAA
The DNA here is from genome assembly GCA_011799875.1 of Thinopyrum elongatum. Lineage (NCBI taxonomy): Eukaryota > Viridiplantae > Streptophyta > Magnoliopsida > Poales > Poaceae > Thinopyrum > Thinopyrum elongatum. The sequence continues at coordinate 469,955,571 of CM022300.1, read as the reverse complement.
AAATATGAAGGAAAAAAGGTATTAAAGCAGAGGATGTTAAAAATTCACCTCCTATTGAAGAGATACATGGACTTGACACACCACCACTGTCATGGTGGAACACGATCACCTATGGGACCATAGGCCCCTTGTGGTTCGGTAGGGGGAGTGATCACATTGCAAAAAGAGCGGAGGCCATGGGACAGTACGGCAGAGGTGACACTGGTGGTTTTTACCCAGGTTCGGGCCGTTGTGAAGCATAAAACCCTACTCCTACTTTGGTGGATTAAAGAGAGGACCGAGGTGGTCGTGCGGTGCTCTAGCCCAGCAAGGTCACCTCGGGGAGAGCAGCTACACGCGTATGAGTGTACAAAGGTATGAATCCTTTCTTAGGTTGCCATGGCCCTCCTTTTATAGGCTAAGGGGTTACCACAGTGGCAAAACAGTCATTATCTACTGATTAGATAGCCAACAGTGCTATCATACCTAACTCTGGCAGTTAGGACAAAGTGCATTAAATGCACTGCTAGGTGTCATGCTGTGGATGCAGCCCGGCAAGCCTGCCGCGCCGCTTAACCATCGCCCACCTGTCTACATGACACGCCTCTGGACGGGTGTCATATGGGGGGAATCTTCCTTCCAAATGGCTGCCATGTGCCAAATGACAGCCAGTTAATCACTTAGGGGCTCGACACCGCACTGATAAGTGACTTGCGTTAATGTGCGCTGGAACGGTGGAGTCTTGGTGGGGAGACCCGCCCTTGGCGGCCCCGGCAAGCCTGCTGGGGGGGATCTTGGGACTTGTCCTTGGTGCTGCCTCGACCTGACCGGGCTCGCCTGCCCGGTAAGGGCGGCTTTTCCTTAGTGGCATCTTGTTCTCTTGGCTTGTTTTGGTCTTCTTGATCCGCACTTTGATCTCTCAAAGAGCTATCTCTCTGGCTTGGAAGCTTGTCTTGGATACTTGATGAAGTTTGCTTCCTTACTGCCATGCCTGTGTACAGTTCGGGCAACACACGCGAAGGTTTGTTGCACCGACAGGAGCCCCCGGACCTGGTCCAAACGTGCTGCCGAGCATCATTGGGGTAGGCCCCATCAGGTACACAGGAAGGACATTTGTGACGATATTCTCTTTTTTCTTGATATTTTCCTTGCTTCTTCATTAACCTGTGCTTGGGTCAGTTTCCGGTTTTCCCGCGCATCGTGTAAGACGTTGTGTGGGTGATTTATGCCACGATCTGTGGGTCGCCCATGTCCCACATTCACAGGGTGATAACTGCCATGCCACTAGTTCTCCTGCCCCTACCGTTTCCACCACGTATGCCACATGAATTGCGCGGGGTTGGTGGCGGACGCAGAGGGCATGGGATTGAGTGCCATGGCAGAAAGCCAGGCGCCATGGATAGGCGCAGGAGGTCGGCCTTGATTTTGTGTGCCGTTGATGATGCAGAGGAGTTGGATTGGTGGAGTGGGGTGGTTGCCTCCTGGGTGAGGAGCCAGCCGCCAGCTCCGCTCACCTATAAAAGGGGATGTGGGCGAGGTGTTCGCTCACACACTTCCCTTCCTCCTTCCTTCTAGCATCTTCTCTTCAACATGGTAAGGGGGCAAGGGCGTGGTGGTGTCCCAGCAGCGGTGACGAGGGTATCTGCTCAATAGCGCCTCCCTCCTCCTGTTGGGGACGCGGGGGCAAAGCCCATTGCGAGAGGAGGCGGAAGGGGACGCGGACGTGGCCATCGTGGCGCTCGGGGTCAAGGAGGACGGGGTGGTGCTTTAACCGCCCCTCCTCCGGTCGTTCAGGATCCTAACGAAGGCCACATTGGGGACCAGCCGCTGGAATTCATCGTCAAACTGCGCGGGCCCCCGCGCAGCCGTCTTCGACTTCCTACCCCATTTGCAAGGGTGATGGAGGTCGAACAGCCGCCGGGGTTGAGGCTGCACATGAGGGGCTGCTGTAATGGCAGCATGCGGGCTGATGTAGAGTTCCCCACACCACATGTCATGCTTCTCCGGCGCGGCTGGAAGACCTTCGCCCGTGATCATAGCTTGGCAGCGGGGCACGTCCTCCACTTCAAGTTAATGGATGCCACCTTGCTCTCCGTCAAGGTCTTCGGGCGTTCAGGTGGTCGCTTAGGGTGCTGCGCGGAGAGCTCGACCGACGACGAAAGCTCCTCCTCGAGCGGCAGGGATGAGGAGGATAGTGACGGCGATGATGGCGGTACCGATGGGGAGGATGATGGCTCCGACTCCGGCTAAACACCAGTCGCACCATCACCGTCAGCGGGAGGCCGGCGGCACCACCATCTGCACCTGCATCTTCTCCCCGGCAAAACGATTTGCCAGGGTGTTGGGTGTGGATGGCGTCTCCGCCTCCTCCAGCTGTCTTCCAGCTGGACCCCAGCAGACTTTCTCGTGGACTCCGGCTTCATCTTTCCTACCGGTGTCCATGCCGCCGCGCCTTGCTGGCCCTAGTGGCGGTGACCAAGGCATCACCTAGCCGCTCTCCCCACCCATCACCTTCGTCCATGCCCTCTCGATCTTGTCAGGCTGCGTCCTGCGGGTCTTGACGGGGTCAGGCTGAGCTTCTGCCCAGGCACTCCTTTTGCCCTCTTCGCCTCCCACTGTAGTTCCTAGGAGGAGAGGGACAAGAAAGGGATTACGGGGCACTTATCTTTTTTCAATCTAAAATATGTAGCCACTCACCAAATTTTAGTCTCAAATATGTAATTTCTTTTATCCATGTTTGTGCTCTGTAAGATTTGTACTTGCTTATCCACATATCAATGAAAAAAGACAGGCTTGTCGGGTACTTGTGCATGTACTACATACATGCAGAGGAGAAGCGCCTCTATACCTTTAAGTAAACAAGTTTTCCCGGCAAGTTATCTTGCCTGTGCCTTCCGTCGCTGCCGCAGGACTTGGCCTACCGGGCACAAAACTATGGAAGGGAACCGGCCCCTCGTCGAACCTTCTTTATCAAATGCCACTACAACCATCTTGACCGAAATGATGTTCGAATCAAATGATGGGAGCACAAATGCTTTGAAGGTGACAAGGTTGTTCTATGCACAAGTTTTCTTCTTACAAAGACATGTATGGATAAAAAGGAACTTATCTGTTTGGCTTGTCGGGGATCGATATGTAGGCTTGTTTCCGTCTCTTCTCTTTGGGATCGAGTCCGCGGCAAGAGCCCTGTAGTTAGTGCAGAGGAAAGCATAGCTACATATGATCTCATCTAAATGATCATGGCAAGTTTATGTTAAGCTATGCATGCATGCAAGTTTTTAGGGCGCCAACGCTTCGCGTTATTGTCTGTGCTCAGGGTCTGCGCCTGGCTTTGTACAAAGGGTTACATGCGCATCGGCAAGGCTTGTACAAAAGGGTGGCTGCCGGGCAGGGCCCGACAGCCATGCCTACGGGTAGAACTTACGAAGATGCTCAATGTCCCATGAGTTTTGCAATTGAATGACATCTTCGGTCTCCAGACGGACTGCGCTAGTCCTGGTGACTCGTACTACCCGGTAAGGGCCCTCCCACTTCGGCGTCAACTTGTTTGTACCCTTGGCAGACTAAACACGCCTAAGGACAAGGTCGCCTTCCTCAAGGCTCCGGGCATGAACCCTCTGGCTGTGATAGCGGCGCAGGGCTTGCTGATAGCGTGCAACACGCGTAGCAGCCCAGAGATGGTTCTCCTCAAGGAGCACGGCATTGTCATGCCGGTGCTGCTCTTGCGCTACTTCATCATAGGCAAATACTCGAGGTGACCCTTATATGAGTTCCGTGGGGATCACTGCTTCTGCCCCATAGACTAGGGAGAAGAGAGTCTGGTCGGTAGCTCGATTTGGTGTCGTACGGAGGGACCAAAGAACCACCGGCAGCTCATCGATCCAGCGTCTGTCGCACTTCCGCAGCTTGTCAAAAGTCCTTGTCTTGAGCCCACGCAACACTTCAATGTTCATCCTCTCAGCTTGTCCATTGCACTTGGGATGAGCAACAGAGGCGAATGAAACCTTGCTTCCGAGGATTTGAACGTATTGCATGAAGGCGCAGCTTGTGAACTGGGTGCCGTTGTCAGTGATGATTCTGGCGGGTACTCCAAAATGGCACACCAATCCTTTCAAGAACTTGATAGCTGATTGTGCAGTCACCTTCCTCACAGGCTCCACCTCCGACCACTTTGTAAGCTTGTCGATTGCGACGTACAAGAATTCAAAGCCCCCGGTAGCGCGGGGGAAGGGGCCCAAGATGTCGAGCCCTTAGACCGAAAATGGCCATGACAAAGGGATCGTCTGGAGAGCTTGAGCAGGTTGATGGATATTCTTGGAGTGGAACTGGCAGGCTTCACATCTGGTGACTAGCTCAATTGCATCTTGGAGGGCCATGGGCCAGTAGAAACCTTGTCGGAAAGCTTTTCCAACCAAGGCTCTTGATCCAATATGGGAGCCGCATATGCCTTTGTGTATCTCTGCCAATAGTTCCTTCCCCTCTTCCCGGCAAATGCACTTCAATTTCACACCGTTGGGCCTCCTTCTGTATAATGTGTCATCAACAAACTGATACATACTGGCCCTCCGGGCTACTCTTTCAGCTTCTTCTTGCTCTTCGGGGAGTTCTCCAGTTTGGAGGTAGTGGACTATGTGTCGTGCCCAAGTCGGAGCTTGAGGCTCGACAACAAGGACAAATGGCACTTCCTCACTCGTGGGAGCGCCTACCTCGACCGCAAGGACCTGTGGTCCCGCGGAAGAGTGCAGATCACCAAGCGAAGTGGAGTTGTTCCCGACAATTTCTCTACCAGGGACCTCTGGAGGTCCTGCGGAAAAGGCTTGCCGGAGTCCATCTTCCTCCTCTTTCTGGCCATCATTGTCGGGGATACGGAAGGTTGAGTCAGGTGGACAACAAAAGTCCCTGGTTCCACAGGAAGCTTTTGCGCAGCGCATTTTGACAGATGGTCAGCGATGTTGTTTTCCGCATGTGGCACGTGCTCTGTTTGCAATCCATCAAAATGCTCCTCCAACTTCCTCACTTCTTTGACGTATGCCTCCATCAATGGACTCTGGTAATCCTTGTTCACTTGTCTCACCACAAGTTGCGAATCGCAATGAATGATCAACTTCTTAATTCCCAATTCTATTGCAATCCTGAGCCCAGCAAGGAGCCCTTCATACTCTGCAGTGTTGTTGGTGGCCTTCTTCCAGGGGAAATGCATTTGGATCACATATTTGAGGTGTTCTCCAGTGGGTGCCACGAGGAGCACGCCAGCCCCCGCGCCTTGTAGTGAGAAGGCACCGTCAAAATACATTATCCATTCTTGGGGCGCCTCCTTGCCAGGGATAATTGTTTCTGGTGTCTCTTCGTCTAGAGTGGGTGTCCATTCTACAATGAACTCTGCTAGCGCTCTGCTCTGGATGGTTGAGGTGCTTTCATATTTCAGACCAAAACTTGACAACTCTAAGGCCCATTCAACTATTCTGCCGGTAGCCTCAGGGTTCCTCAGTATGCGTTGCAAAGGGAAACGGGTGACAACCGTGATCTCGTGGGCTTGGAAGTAGTGGCGCTGTTTCCTTGAGGCCATGATGAGACCAAAGATCAACTTTTGCACTCCAGAGTACCTTGATCTAGCCCCCTGCAACAGGGAGCTGACAAAGTACACCGGTCGCTGCACCACCTTCTTCTTTGCCATGGTCTTGGGATTGTCTCTGTTATCCTGCTCTTCTTTCTCCTGTTCTGCACCGAACCTTGCCGGGATAGGTTCACTTCCTTTTCCGAAGAGGACAGTAGCTACGGCTGCTCCTTCATCTACTTCCCACTGCGCAACCAATGCTGCACTAACCACTTGATTAGTTGCCGCTAAGTATAGCAGCAACGGCTCTTGTGGTTTAGGAGCGACCAAGGTGGGAGCAGAGGAAAGATAGGCTTTTAAGTCTAGCAGCGCTACTTCTGCTTCCGGGGTCCACTTCATTGGCCCTGCCTTCTTCAAAATTTTGAAAAATGGCAAGGCGCGCTCGGTAGACTTGGAAATGAACCTGCTTAGCGTGGCAACACATCCAGTTAAACGCCTCACGTCCTTGACTGTTCTGGGTGCTTGAATCTGCTTGATCGCCTTGATCTTGTCGGGGTTGGCTCTATCCCCCGGTGAGACACAAAGAAGCCAAGTAGCTTGCCGGAGGGAACGCCAAACACACTTCTCGGGGTTCAACTTCAAGTTGATCTTGCGCAGATTTGCAAAGGTCTCTTCCAAGTCCTGAATGAGTGTGGTTTTATCCTTGGTTTTGACCACTATATCATCCATGTAAGCTTCAATATTCCTGTGCAGCTGTGGCTCAAACCCAATTTGCACCGCTCTTGCAAAGGTGGATCCAGCACTCTTTAACCCAAAGGGCATCCGCACAAAGCAGTATGTGCCACACGAGGTTATGAACGCGGTCTTCTCCTCGTCCTCCTTGGACATGAATATCTGATGGTACCCGGAGTATGCATCCAAGAAGGAAAGCAGATCACAGCCAGAAGTGGAACCTACGATCTGGTCGATACGCGGCAAGGGGAATGGGTCCTTTGGGCATTCTTTATTCAAGTCTGTGAAGTCTATGCAAAGCCTCCATTTCCCATTCGCCTTGCGCACCACCACTGGGTTCGCCAACCATGTTGGGTGCAACACTCCTCTGACCAAACCAGCTGCCTCAAGTTTCTTGATCTCCTCGGCAATGAACTATTGCTGCTCTAAAGCTTGCTTCCTGACTTTCTGCTTGACGGGCTGGGCATGAGGGCAGACGGCTAGGTGGTGCTCGATTACCTTCCTGGGAACACCGGGGATGTCAGATGGTTGCTAGGCAAACACATCTACATTCGCCCGCAGGAAGGCAACGAGCGCGCTTTCCTATTTGTCATCGAGGGTGGAGCTGATGGTGAACGTACCATCAGTGCCATCCAGCCCTGCTGGGACCTTCTTCACAGCAGGTGAGGCAACCTTGGGTTTCTTGCTAGTGGAGCTCTTCGGCAAATCATCGACGGGTACAGCACACTCCGAAGAGGTGCGCTTCCCGGATTCCTTGCCGGTATCTCTGCTAGCTTTCTTCCCTTTCTTGTTTTCCTTGGCGGGAGCTGCAGCTTCCGCGGCCTCAGTAGCGACCGCATCCCGGTACATCTTATCCACGCAGATGATTGCATCTTTCTTATCCGATGGGATGGAAATGACGCCCATTGGCCCTGGCATTTTCAGTGTATTGTAGGCATAGTGAGATGCCACCATGAATTTTGCCAGGGCTGGACGACCAAGGATCCCATTGTACGACAAGGGAAGCTCGACCACGTCGAACACAACTTTCTTAGTCCGGTAGTTCAGTTCTCCTCCAAACGTCACCAGCAGCGTAATCTTCCCCTTAGGACGACTCCTGCCGGGGTTGATTCCTTGAAACGTGCCAGTAACCTTGAGCTCTTTATCTGATATTTGTAACTTGCTGAGTACCTTGGGGGAAATCAGATTCAGCCCTGCCCCACCGTCAACCAACATCTTCGTGACCTTGAGATTGCGGATTGTTGGCGAAACCAACAAAGGCAAGCACCCTACCACGGTGGTGCGGTCGGGGTAATCCTCTTTGTCAAAGATGATGGGCGTGCGGGGCCATTTGAGTGGTTTCCGGGAATCTGCTGTAGGCTCCACGAAATTGACCTCACAAGCCCATTGTTTGAGCTGGCGGTGAGAGGAGTGCAAAGATGCGCCTCCGTCAACGCCCGGGGCCTCAGTTGCCTTCTGGAACTCTTGCCCACTGGTTTCCTCATCATCCCCTTCATCAGTTTCATCGTCATCTTCTTTCTTCTCACGGCCTCTGGCAGGCCTCTCTTGTTGCCGGGGAGCCTTGCCGCGGCGACCTCCTCGGTTGCCCCGGCCCTTCCCGCCAGCACCTTCTTGATCTCTCTCCTTGTCACGCTTCTTATACTCGGCTTTCTGCTTTTTGACAAGTTGTTCAACTTGGTGATACTCTTGGAGATCATGGCCCTTGGTCTGATGGATCTTGCAGTACGGCCCGTCGGCCTTTCTAGCCTTTTCGACCGCCGCAGCCTCCCGGCAGTTAGTGCACGCGGCAACTTCCTTGTCGGGGGCTTCGGTCTTGGCCTTCTTGTCGGTACTAGGGGAGCCAGAACCCTCAAAAGCCAGTACTGCTTTCTCCTTGCGCTTCTTGTTGCGCTTTTTATTCTTCCTCTTCGAGTTGGTGGCATCGTCGTCATCATTTGAGTCGACTTCGATGCCGTCCTCTTCTCCGGGGAATCTCCTCCCTTCCTCTGTATGGGCACACTTGTCCGCCAAGGTGTATATCTCGTTCACAGTCTTAGGTAGCCGGACATTCATCTTTGAACGCATCCTCCTATTGCGCATGTTTGACTGGAACACGGCAATCACAGCTGCCGGGTGGATATCCGGAATGTTCCTGTGTACCCGGCTAAACCTCTGCATGTACTTCCACAAACTTTCTCCTTCTTTCTGTGGAAGAAGTTGCAAGTCGCTGGGCCGTCCTGGTTCTTGGTGGCCGCCCGTGAAGGCACCAACAAACTCTTGGCATAGGTTAGCCCAGGATGAAATAGAATTCTCTGGCAGGTGCATCAGCCATGACCTCACGTTTGGCTTGAGTGCCAAAGGGAAGTAGTTGGCGAATACCTTCTCGTCTCTTCCTCCGGCAGCTTCAAAAGCGATGGTGTAGATGCTCAAGAACTCTGCCGGGTTCAGTCTTCCGTCATACTTCTCTGGTATTTCTAACTTGAAAACACAGGTAGATGGCCAACGGACTTGCCGCAGCTCGTGAGTGAAGGCAGGGCACCCAACCTCGAAAGGCAAGTATCCGCCTTCACTGGGCACGGGTTCGTCGACGTTTGGGCCATTGCGCCTGTCAGATTGGCGGCGGGTTTCGCGGCGTCACTCTATGGTGATGCGCGCATCCTCCCTTCGCCGATCTTCCAAGACCTGCCGCTGATCTTGACGGGCCCGAGGGTCAGATGAAGCCATCGATACCTCGTCGGGCTCCTGGTCGTGTGGTTCTGGTTGCAGCCTCTGCGCTGGCTGCCGCGGAGGGGATTACACTGTTGGAGTGGCCCCCTCAACACGGTCAGCAGCTCGGGCCGTAGTCGTTGCTGGCGGGCGCCGTGGCGGGCCTGCCCGCTGTGATCCTTCCGCTTTAGCAAAACCGATCAAACTCTGAATAGTGGCTCTCCACTCATCCATTTGACTGGCTGCTGGCGGGAACCTCAGTAGGAGTTGGGCTTGCGCCATGGCTTCCGAAGCAGTTCTTGGCATAGATGACGATGCAGACCGCGACGTCGCTCGACTCCTGACGGTACCGATGCTGGCGGCGCCGTGCTCTCACCGCCGCGAGCCAGCCGCCACGGAGGTATGATGGCGAGAAGGGTGCACCTGGGGGTTGACAACCCCGTTTGGCGCTTCGTCCCGGTTACCCTGTTCTGGGGAAGGCGAGTGCCTCGCAGCTGCGCCTATAGTAGGGACAGCCAGGGGGTCGCGACTCGCACCAGAGCGGGCGTTGTCGCTGTGGCTGCGCCCTCAAGCGTGGCGGGGAGGTGGAGACTGAGCGTTCTCCTCGCCCGCGCCTTGTGGAACACGGCTATCGGGATGCTGTGGATGCCGCCCTCCTCCGGTGTTTTCCGCTCCCGCTTCGGCCGCAGGGGGAACGGTGACAGCGCCGCGTGCACCGATCATGTTCCACACGGCGTCCGCGTCCCCTGACGCCGCTGCAGCCCCCACAGCATCGGTGACTGCATGCGAGGGGGCCTTCGAGGTGGAAGGGTGAGTTGTCGCATCGGGCTTCTTCTTGGGCGCCATGGACAATGAGGAAGACGATGATGAAGATTGACGCGCTGATCACAACCTCAGGTTTGCGCATGCACGCCCCCCTACCTGGCGTGCCAAAGATGTCGCGGTGGAACACAATCACCTATGGGACCATCGGCCCCTTGTGGTTCGGCAGGGGGAGTGATCATGTTGCACAAAGACCAGAGGCCATGGGACAGCACGGCAGAGGTGACGCTGGTGGTTTTTACCCATGTTCAGGCTGCTGTGAAGCGTAAAACCCAACTCCTGCTTTGGTGGATTGGAGAGAGGACCGAGGTGGTCGCGCGACGCTCTAGCCCGGCAAGGTCGCCTCGGGGAGAGCAGCTACGCGCTTATGAGTGTACAAAGGTCCGAATCCTTTCTTAGGTTACCATGGCCCTCCTTTTATAGGCTAAGGGGTTACCACAGTGGCAAAACAGTCATTATCTACTAATTAGATAGCCAACAGTGCTATCATACCTAACTCTGGCAGTTAGGACAAAGTGCATTAAATGCACTGCTAGGTGCCACGCTGTGGATGTAGCCCGGCAAGCCTGTCACGCCGCTTAACCATCTTCCACCTGTCTGCATGGCATGCCTCTGGACGGGTGTCATGTGGAGGGAATCTTCCTTCCAAATGGCTGCCACATGCCAAATGACAACCACTTAATCACTTGGGGGCTCAACACCACACTGATAAGTGACTTGCGTCATTATGCGGTGGAGCAGTGGAGTCTTGGCGGGGAGACCCGCCCTTGGCGGCCCCGGCAAGCCTGCCGGGGGGGATCTTGGGACTTGTCCTTGGTGCTGCCTCGACCTGACCGGGCTCGCCTGCCCGGTAAGGGAGGCTTTTCCTTAGTGTCATCTTGTTCTCTTGGCTTGTCTTGGTCTTCCTGATCTACCCTTTGATCTCTCAAAGAGCTATCTCTCTGGCTTGGAAGCTCATCTTGGATACTTGATGAAGTTTGCTTCCTTGCTGTCGTGCATGTGTACAGTTCGGGTAACACACGCGAAGGTTTGTTGCACCGACAACCACCAAAGGTGGTAGAGGTAAATTCTTTAAAGAAATTTGATGAAAGTGATATCCCTTACAATAAACATCCTAGTCAATGCCTTTATGAGTTTGACAACTACGTTAGAAAACAAGATCACTTCAATGAAAATGTTATGAAACAATTGATATACAACTCCAATATGATTGCTCGCTTGAGTGACTTGTTGTTTAGAATCTCCAATGATGTTAGAGGTGTAGGAAAACATGCTTCTATGGTTCAAACTCAACTAGAACAAGTTGCTAAACCTCAAAGAGAATTGCTTGATGAAATGAATAATAATATGAATGATCATGCTATAAGAGTAGTGACTAGAGGAGGTAGAATGACTTAGGAGCCACTTTATCCTGAGGGACACCCTAAAAGAATTGAACAAGACTCTCAAAGAATTAACACTGATGCACCTAGTCCTTCTAAAAAGAAAAAGAAAAATGATAGGACTTTGCATGCTTCTAGTGAAACTGAGAAAGAAAAACCTCCTGATAATAATGATAATGATGCTTCTATTTCTGATGCTGAAACTCAATCTGGTAATGAACATTCACCTAGTGATAATGAAAAAGATAATGATGATGTTCATGAAGACAATCAACCAGACAATGATAAACAACCAGATAATGATGTTGAAATAGAACCAGCTGTTGATCTTGATAACCCACAACCTAAAAATAAAAGATATGATAAAAGAGATTTTGTTGCTAGAAAACATGTAAGAGAAAGAGAACCATGAGTTCAAAAACCCATGCCCTTTCCACCTAAATCAACTAAGAAAAAAGATGATGAAGAATTTGAATGCTTTGCTGAAATGCTTAGGCCAGTCTTTTTGCGCACTCGCTTGACTGATATATTAAAGATGGCCCCTTATGCAAAATATATGAAAGATATCATCACTAATAAGAGAAAGATACCGGAAGCTGAAATCTCCACCATGCTTGCTAATTATTCTTTTAAGGATGGAGTACCTAAAAAACTTGGAGATCTGGGAATACCAACTATGCATTGCTCCATTAAAAGAAATTATCTTAAAACTGCTTTGTGTGACTTAGGAGCTGGTGTTAGTGTTATGCCTTTCTCCTTATATAAAAGACTTGATTTGAATAAACTCACACCTACTGAAATATCTTTGCAAATGGCTGACAAATCAACTGCCATACCTATCGGTATTTGTGAGGATGTGCCTGTTGTTGTTGCAAATGTTACTATCTTAACTGACTTTGTTATACTTGAGATGCCTGAGGACGACAATATGTCGATTATCCTTGGTAGATCCTTTTTGAATACTGCAGGGGCTGTTATTGATTGCAATAAGAGCAAGGTCACTTTTCATATCAATGGTAATGAGCATACAGTGCACTTTCTGAAGAAACAATTCCAAGTGAATGGTATTAGTGTTATTGAAAAATCTCCGACACTCACTATTGGAAGTTTACAACTACCTCTACCTACTGCCAAAAAGAAATATGAAATGCTTATTGTTGGGGATATGCATATCCCCGTTGAGGTAACTTAGTGTTTTACGAAAGTTCTTCGGTTTCATGCTAATCGAAGGTGGTTGTTAATAAGACTTGATCAACCTTATTAATGGATCATTTTTAGAGGTATGAAGTTGATGAATTTAGTAAGCACAACCTTATGCTTCCAACTTTCGTTTTCTATTTTTCTTAGTTAAATAAAATAAAATGCCATGTTTTGTCTGTTTTCTGAATTTCCCGTGCAATAAAAAAATAACACAAAAATAAAAGTTCTCAGAATGCCCTGAAAATTAAATATGATTTTTTTTAATATTTCTGAATTTTTATTACAAATAACATCAGAGGGGGTGCACTAGGTGGGCACAACCCACCTGGGCGCGCCAGCAGCCCCAGGCGCGCCCTGGTGGGTTGTGGTCCCCACGTGGGCCCCCTCACTTATTTCTTTAGCCCATGTCATCACCTACCTCCAGAAAAAAAAAACACCATTGCTCTCTCTCTCGTGTTCTTGCTCTCAAACCCGCGGATTTCGATCTCTTTGCTCGAAGCTCCGTTTCCGAAACTGTTTTGGGGGATTGCTACTTGGTATGTGACTCCTCCATTGCTCCAATTAGTTTTTGCTTTAGTGGTTTATATTTTGAATAATTAGCTACTCTTGGTACTACTGTAGATGAGCTTGCATGTTGAATTCTTAGAGTTCTAAGTAGTTTGAATGCTCAATATAGCCTCTATGCCTCCTTATGAGTAGTTGCTTTCAATCTTGTGAAGTTTTGTTAACAAAAATTTTGTGTCCCAGAAAATTTTTAGAAATTGTACGCGGATAAAATGAACTTCTTTGGAAGGAGTTCTTCGAGGAGGAGGTCCTCGAAGGCATCGTCTAGCAGTGGCTCAACTCATCGGTCTTATGTTGAACCAAGTGCAAGTTCAATACGGGATGCCGCTATCAAATCATGCTTATGGCCGTGCGATGATTTCATGCAAAGGAAGGTATTATGTTTTTGAGAACAAGGCCCGTGCGCACAACGCGGAGGTCGTGGCTACTCTGCAGGCCGAGGAGGCTACACCAAGAGCCTCCGTGAGCTACCACTCTGACTATTATGCAGGCCGCAGATGGTGATTACCAAGCTATTCCAAAAGCCTAAGCTTGGGGGAGTACGTATTTCCACCGATATTACATTCAAGTTCACACATTTCATTCCAGTTATCGGTGTTCACCCTTTTTCATTGTACTATCCATGCTAGATTTATTTTCTTGCTTTCTTCTTGTGTGTTTGAAAAACTTTGAAAAAAATCCAAAAAATGGTTCTTGCTTCTTTACGGTTTTTCTTTCTAGTTTAGTTAGTTGTAGTATTAAAAAGAAAACCCAAAAAGATTTCCTTATTCTTCTTTTGCTTGTTGGGAGCTCTCCCATGTAAATAGTTTTTCTCATTTTTGTTTTTCTCTTTAATTTGCTTTCTTCAAGAAAAACTAAAAACTCCAAAAATATTTCAATGTGTTTCTCTGAAATTCTTTTCCTTTTATTGAGTCATACCAAGGAGAAGACCACGATGAAAATGTCAAGTGGCTCTCATATGCATTGATATTGATCTAACAAAGAGCCCGTATTACCTTGTCTTCTCCTTTTTGAATAAAATGTTTGCAGATTCCAGCTTAGTCCACGGCACTCTTGCACTATTATTATTTTCATATCATTCGGTCATGCAAGTGAAAGGCAATAATGACGATATTTGATGAACTGGCTGTGGCAGAGAGAAACGGGTATGAACTCAACTTGTTCTGTTTTTGTAAATATGTTTAACCTAGTATCCATGATTCAGCATATTATGATTAAACATGTTTGCAATGACAATTAGAGATTATAGTTTCTCATGCCATGCTTAAGTAGCTAGGAGTGGATAATGATTTATCTTGGATGTCAACATGCATTAAAATGATTGTGTTGTAGTATGATGATATGGTATCCTCCTCTGAATGTTTCAAGTGGCTTGACTTGGCGCATGTTCATGCATGTAGTTGAATCAAAACCAACATAGCCTCTATGATATTTATGTTCATGGTGTTCATATCCTACTCATGCTAGTATCCAATGTTACTTATGCATAATGCATGTTCATGACCGTTTTTGCTCTCTAGCTGGCCGCTTCTCAACCTATTTGCTAGCCTTTGCCTGTACTAAGCGGGAATACTGCTTGTGCATCAAAATCCTAAAACCCAAGTTATTCCAGATGAGTCCACCATATCTACCTATATATGGTATTACCCTGCCGTTCTAAGTAAATTTGCATGTGCCACCTCTAAAAACTTCAAATAAACATCCATTTTTATGTGCTTGGATTGTTCATAGAGCGACAGGGGGTAGTCAGTATCTTCCATGCTAAGCGGGTTATTCTCATGATGAGTGTTTATTCACTCGTCCTTGCACGAGAGGGGCGGTAATAGGGATTCCCAGTCCCGAAATCAAAAATTGCAAATAATTAAACAAAACTCCCCCAGGAATGATGTTGGTATGGACGGTACCCGTGGATTCGGCTAGCCGTGGAGTGTGTTTGTTGGTGGAGGGGGGTAAACTTTTACTTTTATCCCTTGGGAACCGCCACTACTGTGTTTAGCATGGAAGATATTGATAACTTTTGGTCGTAACGTAAACAGGAAGGGTGCATTTCTCAAAATTTCATTTATCTCTGTTTTAAAAATCTGAGCTCTGGCACCGTTGAAAATCACTGCTTCCCTCTGCGAAGGGACTATCTATTTAATTTTATGTTGAGTCATCACCTTCTCAAATAAGCGCCAGATCTGAGAGCACTATTGTCATCCTCATGCATTGTGTATAGCTAATGTTGGATGCATCATGACTGGATCTTTTCTACCATGAATTACAATGTTTAGTCGCTGCTTAAACCTTGGAGGTGCTCTGCATTTATGTTTTGCGGTCTCAGAAAGGGCTAGTGAGATACCACTGTTGTCATATTATATCATGATTGTTTTGACAAAGTGTTGTCATTTGAGATATTTTATTATTGCTCGCTAGTTGCTTATGCCATTGATATGAGTTAATATAATTTCTACGAGTTATTGTTGGCATGGTTAGTTATAACCTTTGCTGAAAACCTGGGTGCTACTTAAGCTTATTTATGTAAACAAGAGCAAAAGAGTTCGTAAAAGTTTTTCTTTTTCACTTTCAGTTTATCAACTGAATTGCTTGAGGACAAGCAAAGGTTTAAGCTTGGGGGAGTTGATATGTCTCCATCGTATCTACTTTTTCTAATGCTTTTGCTCTTGTTTTGGACTCTAATTTGCATGATTTGAATGAAACTAACCCGGACTGACGCTGTTTTCAGCAGAACTACCATGGTGTTGTTTTTGTGCAGAAATAAAAGTTCTCGGAATGGAACGAAACTTTTTGGAGATTTATTTTACAATAAAAGAAAAATACTGGAGCCAAGAACCACCGGAGGGGGGCCCTGGGTGAGCACAACCCACCAGGGCGCCCCCCCCCCCCTCCAGGCACGCCCAGGTGGGTTGTGCCCACCTGGTGGCCCCGTAGACCCTGACACCGACGCTATAAAATCCTAAATTTGGAGAAAAAAATCAGAGAGGAAGAATTATCGCATTTCACGAGACGGAGCCACCGCCGCCTCCTGTTCTTCATTGGGAGGCCAGATCTGGAGTCCGTTTGGGGCTCCGGAGAGGGGGATCTTTGATCTTCGTCATCACCAACCCTTCTCCATCGCCAATTCCATGATGCTCCCCACCGGGAGTGAGTAATTCCTTCGTAGGCTCGCTGGTCTATGAGGAGTTGGATGAGATTCATCATGTAATCGAGTTAGTTTTGTTAGGGCTTGATCCCTAGTATCCACTATGTTCTGAGATTGATGTTGATATGACTTTGCCATGCTTAATGCTTGTCACTTTGGGCCCAGGTGCCATGATTTCAGATCTGAACCGTTTATGTTATCACCATTATATCTATGATTTAGATCCGATCTTGCAAGTCATATTCACCTATTACGTGTTATGATCCGTAAACCCCAGTGTGACAGTAATCGGGATACTTTCCGGTGATGACCGTAGTTTGAGGAGTTCATGTATTCACTATGTGTTAATGCTTTGTTCCGGTTCTCTATTAAAAGGAGGCCTTAATATCCCTTAGTTTCCTTATGGACCCCGCTGCCACGGGAGGGTAGGACAAAAGATGTCATGCAAGTTCTTTCCATAAGCACATATGACTATTTACGGAATATATGCCTACATTATATTTATGAACTGGAGCTAGTTTTGTATCTCCCTAGGTTATGACTGTTATATGATGAATATCATCCAACGAATCCACCGATCCAATGCCTACAAATTTTCCACATATTGTTCTTGCTAAGTTATTACTACTGTTGCTACCGTTACACTTGCTACAAAATCATTGCTATCACTGTTACCGTTACTGCTACTATCACTACTATCGTATTAATGTGCTACTGATCATATTGCTGCAGATATTTAATCTCCAGGTGTGGTTGAATTGACAACTCAACTGCTAATACTTGCAAATATTCTTTGGCTCCCCTTGTGTCAAATCTATAAATTTGGGTTGAATATTCTACCCTCGAAAAATGTTGTGATCCCCTATACTTGTGGGTTATCAGGCATCCCCAAACTTAGGCTCTTGCCACTCCTTATTTCTTAGCCCATCGAAACTTCACTCAGAACTTGAAAACTTCACTACACAAAACTCAATAGAAAACTCGTGAAATCCATTAGTATAATAAAACAAATCACCACTTTTAGGTACTGTTGCAAACTCATTACAATTTTATATTTGCATTATATCTACTGTATTCTAACTTCACCATGGTTCATACCCCCCGATACAACCCATAGATTCATCAAAACAAGCGAACAACACAATGAAAACAGAATCTGTCAAAAACAGAATAGTCTGTAGAAACCTGAATTAAGCTCATACTTCTGTAACCTCAAAAATTGTGAAACATTTGAGCGACATAGGCAATCTGTATATCAATCTTGCGTAAAAAATTCAGAATTTTTTCACGTTCCAGAAAATTTTAACAATTCTACTACTGGATGCAAAAGTTTCTGTTTTTTCTCAGAATCAAATCAACGACCTTCAAAACCATCCCAAAGGTCTTACTTGGCACAAACACTAATTAAAACACTAAAAATCCATCATAAAATAAGTACAATGGTGTATTTATTGAAAAACAGAATAAAAAACAAAAACATAAAATAAAATTGGGTTGCCTCCCAACAAGCGCTATTGTTTTACGCCCCTAGCTAGGCATATTGCATAGATCTAGTTATTGTCATCTTTGGTATTCAATCCATAAGGGGCCCTCATAATAAATTCATATGTTAACTTAATTTTCTTTCTTGGAAAGTGTTCCATGCCCTTCCTTAATGGAAATTGAAATATAATGTTTCCTTCTTTCATATCAATAATTGCACCAATCGTTCTAAGGAAAGGTCTACCAAGAATTATGGGGCATATAGGATTGCAATCAATATCAAGCACAATGAAATATACGGGCACATAATTCCTATTTTCAATAATAAGAACATCATTAATTCTTCACATAGGTTTCTTAATAGTGGAATCTGATAAGTGCAAATTTAAAGAACAATCTTCAAGTTTATGGAAGCCTAGCACATCACATAAAGATTTTGGAATAGCGGAAATGCTAGCACCGAAATCACACAAAGCATTGCACTCATAATCTTTAATCTTAATTTTAATAGTAGGTTCCCATTCATCATATAACTTTCTAGGGATTAAAACTTCCAACTCAAGTTTTCCTTCAAAAGATTTCATCATAGCATCAACGATATGTTTAGTAAAAGCCTTATTTTGATCATAAGCATGAGGTGAATTAAGCATGGATTGTTAGAAGGAAATACACCCAATCAAAGAACAATTATCATAATTAAATTCCTTGTAATCCAAAAGAGTGGGCACATCACTAGTTAAAGTTTTGACCTTGCCAAACCCACTTTTATCAATTTTTTCATTAAGATCTTCACCCTCCAAATTATTGGGACGCCTTCTAGCTAAAGATAACTCCTCTCCAGTCCCTTCTTTATCAGGTTCTACACTAGAAAACAAAGCTTCAATAGGATTCACACCAACTACTTTAAGATCTTCATCATGATTATCTCAAAAACTAGAAGAACACGCTTTTTCTAGCTATTCTCTCTTAGCTCGCATTCTAGCGTTTCTCTCCCTACTTTCATCAATAGAAATTTGAATAGATTTCAGAGACTCGTTAATATCAAGCTTGGGTGGCATAGATCTAATCTTAAGGGAATCAATCTCATGAGAAATTATATCAATGTTTCTAGCCACATCGTCAATCCTAAGCAATTTTTCTTCTACCTTAGCATTGAAAATCTTTTGAGAGTTAATAAAATCTTTAATATTATTCTCAAGATCAGAGGGTATCTTATTATAATTTCTATAGGAATTGTTGTAGGAATTACCATAATTATTAGAGGAATTACTAGGAAATGACCTAGGATTAAAATTGCTCTATAAGCGTTATTACCAAAATTGTTCCTACCAACAAAATTCACATCCATAGACTTATTATTATTCTCAATCAAAGTAGACAAAGGCATATCATTAGGATCAATAGGAGCACTCTTGCTAACAATCAATTTCATAAGTTCATCCATCTTTCCACTCAAAGTATTAATTTCTTCAATAGCATGCACTTTTTTATTAGTAGAAGATCTTTTGGTATGCCATTGAGAGTATGCCATAATATTATCTAGGAGTTTAGTAGCTTCTCAAAATGTTATTTCCATGAAAGTACCACCCGCGGCGGAATCTAAAAGATTTCTTGATGCAAAATTCAATCCAGCATAAAAAAATTGTATGATCATCCATAAAGTTAAACCATGAGTAGGGCAATTTCTTATCATTAACTTCATCCTCCCCCATGATTGTGCAACATGTTCATGATCAAGTTGCTTAAAATTCATTATGTCGTTCCTAAGAGAGATGATCTTAGTGGGAGGAAAATACTTGGAAATAAAAGCATCCTTACATATTCCATGACTCGATACTATTTTTATGCAAGGATGAAAACCAAGTTTTAGCACGATCTCGTAGTGAGAACGGAAATAACTTCAATTTGAAAATATCATTATCCACATCTTTTTTATTTTGCATATCACACAATTCAACGAAAGTATTAAGATGGGAAGCAGCATCTTCATTAGGACTACCAGAAAATTATTCTTTCATAACAAGATTCAGAAAAGCGGCATTAATTTCATAAGATTTCGCACTAGTGGCGGGAGCAATCGGAGTACTAATAAAATCATTATTATTAGTGTTGGAAAAATCACACAACTTAGTATTTTCTTGATACATCGTGACAAAGCAAGCAATCTAGCACACAAGCAAACGAAAAAGGCGAACGGAAAGAAGGCAAATAAAAGGCAAATATTTTTGTATTTTTTCTGAAAATGTTTTAGAAGTGGGGGAGAGGAAAACGAGAGGTAAATGACAAATAATGTAAATGCAAGGGATGAGATTTTATGATGGGTACTTGGTAGGCTTGATGTAGATCCTCGCCGGCAACGGCGCTAGAAATTCTTTCTGCTACTTCTTGAGCTTGCGTTGGTTTTTCCCTTGAAGAGGAAAGGGTGATGCAGCAAAGTAGAGATAAGTATTTCCCTCAGTTGAGAACCAAGGTATCAATCCAGTAGGAGGAACACACAAGTCTCCAATAATTGCACCTACACAAACAAACAAATACTTGCACCCAATGCGATAAAGGGGCTGCCAATCCCTTCGTGGTTACTTGCAAAAATGAGTTCTGATAGTGATAGATATAAAAGATAAGTAAAAATTCCTAAATAAAATAAAAGTATATAAATTGCAGCAAGGTATTTTTGTGTTTTTGATTTTATAGATCTGAAAATAATATGATAAAAGATAGACCCGGGGGCCATAGTTTTCACTAGAGGCTTCTCTCTTGAAAGAAAGCATGCGGTGGGTAAACAAATTACTGTTGAGCAATTGATAGAAAAGCACATAGTTATGACGATATCCAAGGCAATGATCATGTATATAGGCATCACGTCTGTGACAAGTAGACCGACTCCTGCCTGCATCTACTACTATTACTCCACACATCGACCGCTATCCAGCATGCATCTAGTGTATTAAGCTAACAAGAACGGAGTAACGCCTTAAGCAAGATGACATGATGTAGAGGGATAGATCCAATCAATATGAACAAACCCCATCTTTTTATCATTAATGGCAACAATACAAATACATGTCATGTCCCTTTCTGTCACTGGGATTGAGCACCGCAAGATTGAACCCATTACAAAGCACCTCTCCCATTGCAAGAAAAAACAATCTAGTTGGCCAAACCAAATCAATAGATCGAAGAGAAATACAAAGCTATATAAATCATGCATAAAAGAGTTTAGAGAAGACTCAAATAATATTCATAGATAATCTGATCATAAACCCACAATTCATCAGATCTCAACAAACACACCGCAAAAGAAGATTACATCGAATAGATCTCCAAGAACATCGAGGGGAACATTGTATTAAAGATCAAAGAGAGAGAAGAAGCCATCTAGCTACTAGCTATGGACCCGTAGGTCTGTGGTAAACTACTCACACATCATCGGAAGGGCAGCAAGGTTGATGTAGAAGCTCTCCGTGATCGAATCCCCCTCCGGTAGAGCACCGGAAAAGGTCCCCAGATGGGATCTCACGAAGACAGAAACTTGCGGTGGCAAAAAAAGTTTTTTTGGTGTGCCCTCTGGTCTACGGGGAATATTTGGGTATTTATAGAAGAAAAATTATGGTTGGAAGTCCCACGAGGGGCCCACAAGCTTGGGGGCGCGCCCCCTGAGCTTGTGGCCACCTCGTGGCTCTTATGGCTTCCTCCCGAAGCTTCCAGGGTGTCTTGTGGTCCAAGAAAAATCGTCAAAAAGTTACGTTCCCTTTGGACTCCGTTTGGTATTGATTTTCTGTAAAGACAAAAATAAGGAAAAAAACAGCAACTGGCACTGGGCACTAGGTTAATAAGTTAGTCCCAAAAAATGATATAAAATAGCATAATAATGCATATAAAATATCCAAGATTGATAATATAATAGCATGGAACAGTCAAAAATTATAGATACGTTGGAGACGTATCAATGATGAGTGGCGGTGATGTCGAAGTCGAATCGTCCCTAAGTAGCTGAAACACCTTAGGACACGATGCACCGCAACCCAAAATCTCAAACACCAACGGAATGGAATGCAGAAGGCAAATGGTGGTGATAAGATGTGAAAATGGAGGAAAATGGGCTGTGGCTGAGCTATACGGAAGGGGCCGTGCGCACGGGGTAAGTTGCGCCCGTGTGCATGGGGTCCCGATGGCCCGTGCGCACGGGGTGTTCTACCTGTGCAAGAACACGCCCGGATCCATGGGCAATCTCTAAAATTCGGCAAAATTCAACGGTGGGGTGGGTGGGGAATGGTGGTAAGGGGTAGATTCACTTGTCAAACACAAAATTCGTGGACCAAACCAACAAAATCTCACAAGATCCAACAAATTGCAAGAAAAATTTTGGGGCTATTTTTTGTGGGGATTTTTGAATTGGGAGAAAAAGCAACAAAATTAGGCTAGAATATGGGGGGTAGGGACTCCAAGATGTGAATCAACCTTGCTCATGATACCAAGATGTTGTAGGGTGGAACCCTAAGTGGAGATCTTTTCACGCTTGGAGGGGGAATAGGGATGAACAAAAGAACACAAAGGGGAAATTCACTCAAACAAAACCCAATCACACACCCACTAGAATAGCATAGTTGAGATCCACAAGACTATAAGAACAATCCAAGGAAACAAGCACAAAGGTAAGGTTCTTCCCACTCCTAAGGAGGTGAGGTCTTGATGATAGTATTCTCCAAGAGGAGGTCTTGATATCCACTTGGGATCTTCTCCTAGGAGGTCTTGATCTCCAAGAGGAGTGGTAGAAGGAGCAAAGCTCTATCAATGTCTCACATATACTTTGGTAATCCTAACAAATGACTTAGACACGAAATATATAGCTAGAGGGAGGTAGGGGACGACTTGGGAGGCAAGACAGGAGACCCTCGACCAAAACCTGGGAGGGTCGTGCGCATGGGGGTCCCGTGGGCATGATACATGCTTGTGCGCACAGGGTGCTACAGCGGCGAGGGCCCGTGCACATGGGGTCTAGAGGCCGTGCGCACGGGGGTGCGCATCTCGATTACAGAAGCTTTCTGGGTGGCCCGTGGATACGGGGTCTGGATGGCCCGTGCGCACGGGGTCGCCTGGGAGGTGTTGTTTTGTTCTTGATGGATGCCTTCTCCTTCCTTGTGGCCTTGGGGTCCTTATCCTATGCCCATGGGATGTCCCTTAGCTGCTAGGTGGCGTTCGTCTTCGTACCTAATGACACATAGCATGTTTTGGTGAGGTAGCATCCAAGTTCCATTCATATCCATATCGATCTCAAGTAGGAGTGAGTTCACCTCGGTTTCAATGCCGCATGCTCGAGCTCTTGTCATAGGTCCACGTGGTGCTTGATGAGTTGTAGTAGAGTCCATGGGGATGATGGAAGGATGCTTCGCATCAGTTAGTTTTGCAAGGAACAACATATATATATATATATATATATATATATATATATATATATATATATATATATATATATATATATATATATATATATAGATCCATTTTGACAAGAGTGAAGCATAGAGTCATATAGTGTCAAAGGATATGTTTAGTTGTCTTGTTCCTCGAGCTCACCAAAGGTGTAGATACTTGGTTCAATCTTCTTTACTCTAGATATGAATGTTAAGAGCAAACTTTTGTGAAGTAGTACATATCCAAGTACCTACAAGGGTTAGATGCAATACAAGGGAGCAAAGTGTCCAAGATATAAAATGATCATCATACGAGTGATATCAAGGATTAGTCAAGATAGCTCGTCCCTTTGCATGCATCCAAGTGAGTGTTTAGTTCATGTTGGAAGCATCAATGACATTCAACTCACTTCTCAAGTGACAAAATATCTTTTCATCAAGAGGCTTGAAGATGTCCGCCAATTGTTTGTTGGTACGAACATGCTTAAGGTCAATGTCGCCTTTAGCAACATGGTCTCGAATGAAATGTCGTCGAACCTCAATATGCTTAGTTCGAGAATGTTGCATGGGATTGTGTGCAATCTTAATAGCACTTTCATTATCACAAAGTAGTGGCACATGTTTCACATGTATCCCATAGTCTTTGAGAGTTTGTGTCATCCATAATAATTGAGCACAACATGATCCCGCGGCGATGTATTCCGCTTCGGCGATGGATAGAAATACCAGATTTTATTTCTTGGAGGACCAAGACACAAGTGATCTACCAAGAAATTGACATGTACCCAAAAATGATTTTCTATCAGCCTTGTCTCCCGATAGTCCGAGTCGGAGTAGCCAACAAGTTTGAATGAAGATCCTTTAGGGTACCAAATGCCAAAGTTTGGTGTATGTATCAAATATCTCACAATTCTTTTCACGGCCTTAAGATGGCACTCTTTCGGTGCCACTTGATATCGTGCACACATGCACACACTTAGCATAATATCGGGACGGGAGGCACATAGATATAGCAAAGGACCAATCATAGATCGATAAACTTTTTGATCAATGGGTTTGCCATCTTTAGTCAAGTCAAGATGTCCGGTGGTAGGCATGGGGGTTTTCATACCTTTACTTTTTTGCATGTTGAACTTTTTGAATAGATCCTTGGTATACTTTGTTTATGAGACAAAGGTACCATCCCGAGTTTTCTTGATTTGCAAACCAAGGAAGAATTTAAGTTCACACATCATAGACATCTCGGACATTAACCTTCCAAACTTTTCACTAAAGAGAGGGTCAGTAGATCCAAAGATAATATCATCAACATATATTTGGCACACAAATAATTCACCATTAACTCTTTTAGTGAATAAGGTTGAATCAATTTTACCAATCTCAAAACCTTTTTCAAGAAGAAACTTTGTCAAGCATTTATACCAAGCTCTAGGGGCTTGTTTGAGGCCATAGAGAGCTTTGTGAAGTTTGTAAACATGGTTTGGTTTTTTTTTATTAACAAAGTCGGGAGGTTGTTTTACATAAACTTCCTCCTCAATTTCACCATTTAGAAAAAGCACTCTTAATATTCATTTGATAGAGGGTGATATCATGGTGATTGGCATAAGCAAGTAAGATGCGAATAGACTCAAGTCTAGCAACGGGGTGATACGTCTCCAACGTATCTATATTTTTTTATTGTTCCATGATATTTTATTATCTGTTTTGGATGTTTTATATGCATTAATATGCTATTTTATATTATTTTTGGGACTAACTTATTAACCTAGAGCCTAGTGCCAGTTTCTGTTTTTTCCTTGTTTTTGACTTTTACAGAAAAGGAATAACAAATGGAATCCAAACAGAATAAAACTTTACGGTGATTTTTCTTGGACCAGAAGAAACCCACGAGACTTGGAGAGGAGGCCAGAAGCCCTACGGGGTGGCCACAAGCCGTAGGGGCGCACCCCCAGGGCTTGTGGGCCCCCCGTAGACCTTCCAACCCTAATCTTCGCACTATAAATCCTCAAATATTCCCCCTACACCAGAGGGCACACCAAAAATACTTTTCCGCCACCGCAAGCCTCTGTTCCCGTGAGATCCCATCTTGGGGCCTTTTTCGGCACTCCGCCGGAGAGGGATTCGATCACGAAGGACCTCTACACCAACCTTGCTGCCCATCCGATGATGTGTGAGTAGTTTACACAGACCTACGGGTCCATAGCTAGTAGCTAGATGGCTTCGTCTCTCTCTTTGATCTTCAATACAATGTTCTCCTCGATGTTCTTGGAGATCTATTCGATGTAATCTTCTTTTGCGGTGCATTTGTTGAGATCCGATGAATTGTGGATTTATGATCAAATTATCTATGAATATTATTTGAGTCTTCTCTGAACTCTTTTATGCATTATTAAGATATCTTTGTATTTCTCTTCGAACTATCGGTTTGGTTTGGCCAACTGGATTGGTTTTTCTTGCAATGGGAGAGGTGCTTAGTTTTGGGTTCAATCTTGCGGTGTCCTCACCCAGTGATAGAAGGGGTAGCGAGGCACGTATTGTATTGTTGCCATCAAGGATAAAAAGATGGGGTTTATGTCATATTGCTTGAGTTTATCCCTCTACATCATGTCATCTTACTTAAAGCATTGCTCTGTTCTTACGAACTTAATAATCTAGATGCAGGCAGGAGTCGGACGATGTGTGGAGTAATAGTAGTAGATGCAGAATCGTTTCGGTCTACTTGTCACGGATGTGATGCCTATATTCATGATCATTGCCTTAGATGTCTTCATAATTATGCGCTTTTCTATCAATTGCTCAACAGTAATTTGTTTACCCACCGTATGTTTTCTTCAAGAGAGAAGCCTCTAGTGAAACCTATGGCCCCCTGGTCTATTTTCCATCATATATTTTCAGATCTATAAACGAAAAAAGCCAAAAATACCTTGCTACAATTTATTTATATTTAGTTTAGTTTGCTCTTTTATTTATCTTTTATACCTATCTCTATTAGATCTCACTCTTGTTCGTGACCGTGAAGGGATTGACAACCCCTTTTTCGCGTTGTGTGCAAGTGTTTGTTAGTTTGTGCAGGTGCATATATTGGGGACTTGCTTGTGCCTCCTACTGGATTGATACCTTGGTTCTTAACTGAGGGAAATACTTATCTCTACTTTGCTGCATCACCCTTTCCTCTTCAAGGGAAAAATCAACGCAAGCTCAAGAAGTAGCAGGAAGAATTTCTGGCGCCGTTGCCGGGGAGGTTCTACATCAAGCCTACCAAGTACCCATCATAAACTCTCATCTCTTGCACTTATATTATTTGCCATTTCCCTCTCATTTTCCTCTCCCCCACTTCTAAAACATTTTCAGAAAAACACAAAAATATTTGCCTTTTTATTCGCCCTTCTTTCGTTCGTCTTTTCGTTTGCTTTTTGTTTGCTTGTGTGCTAGATTGCTTGCTTTGTCACGATGTCTCAAGAAAATACCAAGTTGTGTGACTTTTCCAACACTAATAATAATGATTTTATTAGTACTCCGATTGCTCCTGCCAGTAGTGTGGAATCTTATGAAATTAATGCTGCTTTGTTGAATCTTGTTATGAAAGAACAATTTTCCAGTAGTCCTAATGAAGATGCTGCATCCCATCTAAATACTTTCATTGAATTGTGTGATATGCAAAATAAAAAAGATGTGATAATGATATTGTTAAATTGAAGCTATTTCAGTTCTCACTACGAGATCGTGCTAAAACTTGGTTTTCATCTTTGCCTAAAAATAGTATTGATTCATGGAACAAGTGTAAAGATGTTTTTATTTCCAAGTATTTTCCTCCCGCTAAGATCATCTCCCTTAGGAACAATATAATGAATTTTAAGAAACTTGATCATGAACATGTTGCACAATATTGGGAAAGGATGAAATTGATGATAAGAAATTGTCCTACTCATGGTTTAAGTTTATGGATGATCATACAAAAATTTTATGCTGGATTGAATTTTGCATCTAGAAATATTTTAGATTCCTCCGTGGGAGGTACTTTTATGGAAATTACATTAGGAGAAGCTACTAAACTCCTAGTTAATATTATGGCAAATTACTCTCAATGGCATACCGAAAGATCTTCTACTAGTAAAAAAGTGCATGTGATTGAAGAAATTAATACTTTGAGTGGAAAGATGGATGAACTTATGAAATTGATTGCTATTAAGAGTGCTCCTATTGATCCTAATGATATGCCTTTGTCCACTTTTATTGAGAATAATAATGAATCTATGGATGTGAATTTTGTTGGTAGGAACAATTTTGGTAATAATGAGTATAGAGGTAATTTCAACCCTAGGCCGTTTCCTAGTAATTCCTCTAATAATTATGGTAATTCCTACAACAATTCTTATGGAAATTATAATAAAATACCCCCTGATCTTGAGAACAATATTAAAGAATTTATTAATTCTCAAAAGATTTTTAATGCTATGGTAGAAGAAAAATTGCTTAAGATTGATGATTTGGCTAGAAATGTTGATAGAATTTCTCATGAGATTGATTCTTTTAAGATTAGATCTATGCCACCTAAGATTGATATTAATGAGTCTCTGAAAGCTATTAAAATTTCTATGGATGAATGTAAAGAGAAAACCGCTAGGATGCATGCTAAGAGAGATTGGCTAGAAAAAGCATGTTTTCTAGTTTTTGTGATAATAATGATGAAGATCTTAAAGTGATTGGTTTGACTCCTATTGAATCTTTGTTTTCTAATATAAAACTTGATAAAGATGGGACTAGAGATGAGTCAACTTTAGCAAGAAGACGTCCCAATAATTTGGAGGATGAAGATCTTAATGAAAAAAATGATAAAAGTGGGATTGGCGAGGTCAAAACTTTAGGTAGCGATGAACCCACTCTTTTGGATTTCAAGGACTTTAATTATGATAATTGCTCTTTAATATATTGTATTTCCTTGTTGCAATTCATGCTTAATTCACCTCATGCTTATAATCAAAATAAAGCTTTTACTAAACATATCATTGATGCTATGATGAAATCTTTTTAAGAAAAACTTGAGTTGGAAATTTCAATCAATAGAAAGCTTTATGATGAGTAGGAACCTACTATTAAAATTAAAATTAAAGATTATGAGTGCAATGCTTTGTGTGATTTGGGTGCTAGCGTTTCCACTATTCCAAAAAATTTATGTGATGTGCTAGGTTTCCATAAATTTGATGATTGTTCGTTGAATTTGCATCTAGCGGATTCCACTATTAAGAAACCTATGGGAAGGATTAATGATGTTATTATTGTTTCAAATAGGAATTATGTGCTCGTAGATTTTATTGTGCTTGATATAGATTACAATCCTACATGCCCTATTATTCTTTGTAGACCTTTCCTTAGAACGATTGGTGCAATTATTGATATGAAAGAAGGAAACATTAGGTTTCCATTTTCGTTAAGGAAGGGCATGGAACAGTTTCCAACAAAGAAAATTAAGTTTCCATATGAATCTATTATTAGGGCCACTTATGGATTGCATACCAAAGATGACAATACCTAGATCTATGTTTTATGCCTTGCTAGGGGTGTTAAACAATAGCGCTTGTTGGGAGGCAACCCAATTTTATTTTATGTTTTTTTGTTTTTGCTCCTGTTTTCAAATAAATACACATTATTACCTCTGTAGTAATTGTGTTTTGGTGTTTTAAATAGTGTTTGAGCCAAGCAAGACCTTTGGGATGCTTTGGTATATCGTTGATTTGGTTTTGCTGAAAAACAGAAACTTTTGCGTCCAGTAACAGAATTGTTTAAATTCAATGGAGCATGGAAAAATTCTAATTTTTTTACACAAGATTGATTTATGTATTTCCTATGTTTTCCTAATGTTTCAGGATTTTTGGAGTTACATAAGTATGACTAATATTCTGGTTACTACAGACTGTTCTATTTTTGACAGATTCTGTTTTCTATGTGTTGTTTGCTTATTTTGATGAATCTATGTGTAGTATCGGGGGGTATGAACCATGGAGAAGTTGGAATACAGTAGATATAACACAAATATAAATTTAGAATGAGTTTTCAACAGTACCTAAAGTGGTGATTTATTTTATTATACTAACGGATCTTACGAGTTTTCTGTTGAGTTTTGTGTTGTGAAGTTTTCAAGTTTTTGGTAAAGTTTTGATGGACAACGGAATAAGGAGTGGCAAGAGCCTAAACTTGGGGATGCCCAAGGCACCCCAAGGTAATATTCAAGGACAACCAAGCATCTAAGCTTGGGGATGCCCCGGATGGCATCCCCTCTTTTGTCTTCAATCCATTGGTAAAATTACTTGAGGCTATATTTTTATTCACCACATGATATGTGTTTTGCTTGGAGCGTCTTGTATGATATGAGTCTTTGATTTTTAATTTGCCACAATCATCCTTGCTGTACACACTTTTTGAGAGGGACACACATTAATCGTGAATTTATTAGAATACTCTATGTGCTTCACTTATATCTTTTGAGCTAGGTAGTTGCTCTAGTGCTTCACTTATATCTTTTTAGAGCACGGCGGTGGTTTTATTTTATAGAAATTGATGAACTCTCATGCTTCACTTATATTATTTTGAGAGTCTTTAAACAGCATGGTAATTTTCTTAGGTTATGAATTTAGTCCTAATATGATGGGCATCCAAGAGGGATATAATAAAAACTTTCATATAAAGAGCATTGAATAATATGAGAAGTTTGATTCCTTGCATTTGTTTTGAGATATAAAGATGGTGATATTAGAGTCATGCTAGTGAGTAATTGTGGATTGGTAGAAATACTTGTGTTAAAGTTTATGATTCCCGTAGCATGCACGTATGGTGAACCGTTATGTGATGAAGTCGGAGCATGATTTATTTTTTGATTGTCTTCCTTATGAGTGGTGGTTGGGGACGAGCGATGGTCTTTTACTACCAATCTATCCCCTAGGAGCATGCGTATTAGTAATTTTCTTTGATGGCTAATAAACTTTTGCAATAAGTATGTGAGTTCTTTATGACTAATGTTGAGTCCATGGATTATACGCACTCTCACCCTTCCACCATTACTAGCCTCTCTGGTACCGCGCAACTTTCACTAGTGCATTAAACCCACCATATACCCTTCCTCAAAACAGCCACCATACCTACCTATTATGGCATTTCCATAGCCATTCTGAGATATATTGCCATGCAACTTCCAGCGTTCCGTTTATTATGACACATACCATCATTGTCATATTGCTTTGCATGATCATGTAGTTGGCATAGTATTTGTGGCTTGGCCACCGTTCATATTTTTTATACATGTCACTCTTGATCATCGCACATCCCGGTACACCACCGGAGGCATTCATATAGATTCATATTTTGTTCTAGTATCGAGTTGTAATTTTTGAGTTGTAAGTAAATAAAAGTGTGATGATCATTATTAGAGCATTGCCCCGTGTGAGGAAAGGATGATGGAAGCTATGATTCCCTCACAAGTTGGGATGAGACTCCGGACTTAAAAATAAAAGAGGCCAAAGAAGCCCAAAATAAAATAAAAGAGGCCAAAGAAGCTCAAACAAAAAAATGAGAGAAAAGAGAGAATGGACAATGTTACTATCCTTTTTCCACACTTGTGCTTCAAAGTAGCACCATGTTCTTCATGATAGAGAGTCTCCTATTTTGTCACTTTCATATACTAGTGGGAATTTTTCATTATAGAACTTGGCTTGTATATTCCAATGATGGGCTTCTTCAAATTACCCTAGGTCTTCGTGAGCAAGCAAGTTGGATGCACACCCACTTAGTTTCTTTTTGAGCTTTCATACACTTATAGCTCTAGTGCATCCGTTGCATCACAATCCCTACTCACTTGCATCGATATCAATTGATGGGCATCTCCATTGCCCATTAATTTGCCTAGTTGATGTGAGACTTTCTCCTTTTTGTCTTCTCCTCACAACCTCCACCATATTCTATTCCACCTATAGTGCTATATCCATGGCTCATGCTCATGTATTGCGTGAAAGTTGAAAAAGCTTGAGAACATTAAAAGTATGAAACAATTGCTTGGCTTTTCATCGAGGTTGCGCATGATGAAATATTTTGTGTGATGAAGATAGAGCATAGCCAGACTATATGATTTTGTAGGGATAACTTTCTTTGGCCATGTTATTTTGAGAAGACATGATTGCTTTATTAGTATGCTTGAAGTATTATTGTTTTTTATGTCAATATTAAACTTTTGTTTTGAATCTTATGGATTTGAATATTCTTGCCATGATAAAGAAAATTGCATTGATAAATATGTTAGGTAGCATTTCACATCAAAAAATTTGTTTTTATCATTTACCTACTCGAGGACGAGCAGGAATTAAGCTTGGGGATGCTTGATACGTCTCCAACGTATCTATAATTTTGTATTGTTCCATGTTATTATATTATCTGTTTTAGATGTTTTATATGCATTAATATGCTATTTTATATTATTTTTTGGACTAACTTATTAACCTAGAGCCCAGTACCAGTTTCTGTTTTTTCCTTGTTTTTGACTTTTACAAAAAAGGAATATCAAACGGAGCCCAAACGGAATAAAACTTTACGGTGATTTTTCTTGGACCAAAAGAAACCCACGAGACTTGGAGAGGAGGACAGAAGCCCTACGGGGTGGCCACAAGCCGTAGGGGCGCGCCCCCAGGGCTTGTGGGCCCCCCCGTAGACCTTCCAACCCTAATCTTCACACTATAAATCCTCAAGTATTCCCCCTACACCAGAGGGCACACCAAAAATACTTTTCTGCCGCCGCAAGCCTCTGTTACCATGAGATCCCATCTTGGGGCCTTTTTCGGACTCCGCCGGAAGGGGATTCGATCACGGAGGACCTCTACACCAACCTTGATGCCCTTCCGATGATGTGTGAGTAGTTTACCACAGACCTAAGGGTCCATAGCTAGTAGCTAGATGGCTTCTTCTCTCTCTTTGATCTTCAATACAATGTTCTCCTCAATGTTCTTGGAGATCTATTCAATGTAATCTTCTTTTGCGGTGCGTTTGTTGAGATCCGATGAATTGTGGATTTATGATCAGATTATCTATGAATATTATTTGAGTCTTCTTTGAACTCTTTTATGCATGATTAAGATATCATTGTATTTCTCTTCGAACTATGGGTTTGGTTTGGCCAACTAGATTGGTTTTTATTGCAATGGGAGAGGTGCTTAGTTTTGGGTTCAATCTTGTGGCGTCCTCACCCAGTGACAGAAGGGGTAGCGAGGCACGTATTGTATTGTTTCCATCAAGGATAAAAAGATGGGGTTTATGTCATATTGCTTGAGTTTATCCCTCTACATCATGTCACCTTACTTAAAGCGTTGCTCTGTTCTTATGAACTTAATACTCTAGATGCAGGCAGGGTCGATGTGTGGAGTAATAGTAGTAGATGCAGAATTGTTTCGGTCTACTTGTCACGGACATGATGCCTATATTCATGATCATTGCCTTAGATGCCTTCATAATTATGCGCTTTTCTATCAATTGCTCAACAGTAATTTGTTTACCCACCGTATGTTTTCTTCAAGAGAGAAGCCTCTAGTGAAACCTATGGCCCACGGGTCTATTTTCCATCATATATTTTCAGATCTATAAACCAAAAAACCCAAAAATACCTTGCTGAAATTTATTTATATTTACTTTAGTTTGGTCTTTTATTTATCTTTTGTACCTATCTCTATTAGATCTCACACTTGTTCATGACCGTGAAGGGATTGACAACCCCTTTTTCGCGTTGTGTGCAAGTGTTTGTTAGTTTGTGCAGGTGCATATATTGGGGACTTGCTTGTGCCTCCTACTGGATTGATACCTTGGTTCTTAACTGAGGGAAATACTTATCTCTACTTTGCTGCATCACCCTTTCCTCTTCAAGGGAAAAATCAATGCAAGCTCAAGAAGTAGCACGGGGGCGTAGGTCTCACCATAGTCCATACCTTCGACTTGGGTGTAGCCTTGTGCAACGAGATGGGCCTTGTTGCGTATGACTTGCCCGTCCTCATCTTGCTCGTTTCGGAACACCCATTTTGTTCTGATGATGTTTTGTTCATCCTTGGGCTTCTCAACCAATGTCCACACTTGGTTTCTCTCGAAGTTGTGTAGCTCTTCATGCATCGTTTTCACCCAATCGGGGTCCTCGAGAGCTTCATCAACCTTCTTAGGCTCAATGCTAGATATGAATGAGTAATGCTCACAAAAGTTAGCTAAACGAGATTTAGAGCGAGTAATTCTCCCGGATTTAATGTCGCCAAGAATTTGTTCGACGGGGTGATGCTTCTCAATCCGTGCTCTAACTCGAGGTAGCTTTTACTTGGGTCGTGGTGAAGCATCTTCATCATCATCATCCTCTTCTTCATTGTTGTTGGTGTCGTTGTTCACTTGTGGAGGTGGAGAGGGAGGTCGAGGTGGATCGTCTTGTTGTACTTCCGCATTCCCTTCATCTTGACATGTTCCACTTGCAGATGCCTCCAAGTCAACTTGTGGTTCACCTTGATTTTAAGTTGAGGCTTCCACTTGAATAGACGAAGTGCTCACCTTCACCTCCGTTGGATGCATCTTCCCAATGGACAAATCTTGAATTGCTTCCGAAGTATCTTTGTCTCCTACATCAATTGGCAATTGCTCTACTTGCGAGCCATTAGATTCATAAAACTTCACATCTACCGTCTCTTCAACTTTTCGAGTGAAGTTGTTGTAGACACAGTAGGTGTGAGAGTTCAATCTGTAACTGAGTATGAAACCTTCATGAGATTTAGGACCAAACTTTGAACGACGATGCTTATCAAGAATGTAACACTTTGAGCCAAATACTCAAAAGTATCCAACTTGGGGTTTGTTACCGGTGAGTAGCTCGTATGCCGTATTGCCTAGAAGCTTGTGAGGATAGAGTTGATTTGTAGCATGACAAGCTGTCTCAATAGCTTCTGCCCAAAAGTGTCTTGGCGTCTTGTTTTCATCTAGCATCGTTCTCTCCATCTCTATAAGGGTACGATTCTTCCTCTCAACAACTCCATTTTGTTGAGGCGTGTACGTAGCCGAGAACTCATGTGAGATGCCTTCTTCGTCGAGGAAGATATCCACATTGGCGTTCTTGAACTCCGTTCCGTTGTCGCTCCGAACCTTCTTGATCTTCACTTCAAATTGGTTTTGGGCCTTCCCGGTGAAGTTCTTGAAGATCTTTTGTACCTGAGACTTGTCATCAAGAAAGAACACCCACGTAAATCTTGAATAATCATCAACAATGACCAAACCGAAAGAGTTACCACCAAGGCTCTTATAGGCATTGGGACCGAAGAGATCCATATGAAGTAGCTCAAGTGGTCTTCTCATGGTCATGATGCTCTTCACGGGATGACTTCCTCCAACTTGTTTCCCTGCTTGGCAAGCACTACAAAGTCTATCCTTGTCAAATATAACATCTTTAACACCAAGTATATGATCCCCTTTAACAAGTTTATCAAGGTTTCGCATGCTAACGTGTCCTAGTCTTCTATGCCATAGCCAACCTTTAGAAGATTTTGCAATAAGACAAGTACGAGGTTGGGCTCTTTTAGTGAAATCAACAATGTATAGATCACCTCTATGGATACCGGTAAATACCATGTTATGATTGTCTTGATGAAATACTTGGCAATCTACTTCGGTAAATAGAACATTGAAGCCAAAATCGGCTTGTCTAGATACGGAAAGAAGATTGTAACCAAGAGATTCAATAATCATAACATTTTGAATAGAGCTATCATTGGATATGGCCACCTTACCAAGGCCAAGTACCTTACCCTTGGAGTTGTCCCCAAAAGTCACATACTTGCGTGGACCATCATTTTGTGCAAGCTCACGAAACATGTCTCTATCTCTGGTCATGTGATGGGTGCATCCACTATCGAGAATCCACTCTTTTCTTCCGGCCATGTAATTTCAAAGATTTGTCATGGGACTAAGATTTCTCATAGTCTTCTCATATTCAATATCGAATTCTTCGCCTTCATCATAATAACCATGCTCATCATCGTCATCATTCACATGATCATCACCTAGGTCAAGTGATTCATTAGATTTATGATCATGACAATGTGCAAGTTTGTGAATTCTAATGGTTTCCATGATAATGTTGCTAATAGTTCTAACATCACCCTTAGCACTCATAAGATCACGAAGCTTAAATAGACATTTATCAAACTTAAGATCACTATGCTTCATCTTATGAAAAGCAATGGACTTATGAAGAATTTCATTGAGATTCTTTAATGAGTAATTTGGATAGCGTTTTTCAAGATCATTCCACATAGTATAAGCATACTCAAAGTTTTGCATGCAATTAAGCACATTTCTATGTAAACCTCTCATGATAAGATCAACGGTTCTAAGATTACGAAGCATGTCAATTTGCTCTTCATGAGTGGGTTGCAAAGGATCAATAGGAGGCACATAAGGGCTTTGAACATACTTACTCAAGTCAAATTCATCAAAGATAGCAAGCATTTCAATTTTCCATGAGTTATAGTACTCTCCATCAAGAATGGGCACTCTACGTCTAAGGCTCCCCAAAGTAGACTCATCCATCTTCCTCGAAAGGTGATTAAATCAAAGCAATGGAGATCAATGCTCTGATACCAATTGTAGGATCGAGAAGAGGGGTCTAGAGGGGGGTGATTAGACCCTTCACAGGTCAAAGTTGCAGTTTTTTATTTTCCCTAAGTTGTAGTTGGATTTAGCACATGTTAAGACGCAAAATGAGCATTCTACACAAGCATGTAATGAGTATGAGCAGCGGAAAGAGTAAAGCATGTAGGTGCAAGAAAATAAAAGGGATGGGAGTTGGAAAGTGCAAACGCAATGGAGACACGATGATTTTTTGCATGGTTACGATATGTGGTGCTATCGTACGTCCACGTTGATGGAGACTTCAACCCATGTAGGGTAATGGTTGCGCGAGTCCACAGAGGGCTCCACCCACGAAGGGTCCATAAAGAAGCGACCGATGTGCAATGGTAGGGCAAACCTCGCTTCGGTGGCATCGATTGCATCATCTCGGTAAGACCGATGTGAAGCAATAAGGCAACAGAAGGTTGGCAAGCCATCTCGGTGGCACCAATTGCAAAACACGGTAAGACCAAAATAATTGCAACAGATGACAGAGAGTTTGCAAGGCCATCTCGGTGAGACCGAGATCCATATCGGTGGATCCGATTTGTTAGGGTTTGGCTGTGGCAGTGTCCAGATGAACTCGGTGGATCCGGAAAGGTAGGATTCGGTGGGACCAAGTTGACTTGAAGGGTTTTGGAAATATTTGGATAGAGAAAGTGGCTGAGAGTTTTGGACCAATATCACTAAGCACTTGAGCAACCAGATCATCATCAAAACCTTACCCCCTTTTAATAGTATTGGCTTTCCTATGGACTCAATGTGATCTTGAATCACTTAACCAAAAATGTAGAGTCTTGAACTTTTGTCAATCCATGTCCTTAGCATTTTGAAGGGGTCCACATCCTCTTGTCCTTGCCACACCATGGACTTATCTGAAATATTCTAGGTAAAATTATTAGTCCAACAGTATGTATGTTGACATTGATTACCAAAACCACCAAGGGAGCAAATGTCCTTTCACATACCCAAATCAAATTAAATCCTACTGAAACCTCAACTAAATCAAAACTTCCGTTGTCTTCCCCAACCCATACTCAAATCGAATTAAATACTACCAAAATCAAGAATATAGTAGGTTTAAGGTATATGTCAGACATGATTGATGTTGAACTATGCCCCGTTACAACGCATAGGCAATTAGCTATTGAATGTTTACATGTAGGTACATGAACAATTTTACTTTCTATATATAGTATTTTCCAATTATTTAGTTGAATTTAATTCTTGTTATTAAAAAAGATTTAGAAGGTAGAAATAATATTTGGATTTTTTAGAAAAATAAAAACAACACAAGCTATTGGTCGCCTCAGTGATCGGCACATTGTGGATTCCTCCATGCGTCTTTCCTTGTAGGAGCTCCCCTGAGACTCTTTTAGTCCTTTCGTCTATTGCATGGCCTGGAGTGGAAATTGGGCCTCATTCAAGATTCCGCATAACCCACCTAGGTCTATTTTCCCCTTTAGAAGAAAAACTGAAATCACTAGTTAGGGTAGTGAACCTATGATCATGTCCTCATGTCGTGATTTCTATTTGCTGTCTAAATGTAGAGGAAACACACACACCAACGTCACTTGGAGAATGACTTGGTCGGCCCAACTAGGTAGCGCATAAAGAGGTGGGGTTACTGATTTCGGGAAGGTTCCATCTATGGCTTTTGCTAATTTTAGGAGTCTTCTAAAATGTATCAGACTGACTTATTTCATTTTTCGGGGTTTTTTCTCCAACATTTTTATCGGGTTTTTTTACTTCCCTTTTTCTTTGCCTTTTCCTTTAATATTTATTTTCATTTTTCTCTTTCCATTTTCTTTTCCTTCCTTGTTTAATTTATTTTTTGCCTTCCAAATTTTTTTTTCCATATTTAAAATATGTTCAAGTTGTAGGAAATATTAAAATTTTCAAAAATTGTTCAGATTTTCAAAATATGACAGAGTTTTTCAAAAAAATGTGATTTTTAAAAATGTTTATGCTTTCAGAATAGTTCATAATTTATAAACGCTTCATTTATATAAAAAATGTTCATATTTTTCGAAAAATATTCTCATTTAAAAAATGTTAGGGATTTGAAAACTGTAAATATTTCAGAAAGTTTTCACAATTTCAAAAATGATCGCGTTTTCAAATATGTTTTTTGTTTCAAAAATGTTCTCCTTTTCAAAGAATATTTCTATTTTAAAAAATGTCAGGATTTCAAAAAAAATATTACAATTTCAAAAAATGTAAGTGCTTTTGAAAAAATATTCAAATTTAAAAGATTGTTCACTAATTCAAAAAAATCATGTTTCTAAATTTCAGAAATATTCATGTTATGAAAATTTCGTTTTTAAAAATATTCAAGTTTTTCAAACTGAGTAAGAATCCAGCCAAAAAAACAAGCAACAGTAATTGATGTTCTACAGTGTGTCGGTAGCGGTCCTGCCCAGTTAGGGCACGCCGGTGCTAAGCTCAGGCTAGGTGCTCCCACCTCATCATACACTATACTCAACGTGAGTAGAGGAGCAATCGCACAACTCGCTTGCTAGTGCCACGGCTAATCTCGTGGTTTCGGCATATTTCCTTATTTCCTTGCTCGGCTATAGTAGCTAAGATGGGAAGCCTCCAGGAACACATCACAAAAAAAAGCCTCCCGGGTGCATCCACGCCTGGTTTTAAACCAGGTTTTTTATTTCTCTCAGCAAATATAATCACTTCACTAATTTTAAAAATATGTTAAGCAGTCTAACCAACAGGAAAATTATACACGATTGTATGTATAAAATTCATCGCGTAATTCTAGAAATGTTCACCCCATACTAAAACGTAAAACATCGTTTATTTTCAAAAATAATCTGGAGTTTAAAATGTTCATAAATAACAAAAAAATAAAAATATATAGCAAATTGTAAATGCTATCAAACTTAAATTGTTCTGACAAATTCTGAAAAAGATCCAAAATCTAAAACATGTTCGTATATTTAATATATTCACAAATTAGAAAATAGATTCAAGATTATATAGAGTACGTTTACATAATTTTTAAATTGCTAATCAAGCATTTAAAAATGTTCAATGTATATTAAAAAATGTTTGTGATGTAAAAAAAATACAATTTATATGAAAAAGTAGACATTAAAAATATTGTTTTTCAAAATGTTATAATGTATTTGAAAAATGTTAAACATGTATAAAAATGTTCATAATGTACACAGATGTACAACGTTTATAAAAAAGTAGACATCATGATGTGTATCTTAAAAATGTTAGTTCTATTTTATTTCAAATGTGTATTAAATTGTTTCTGGTATTGAGATGTACATTATGTGTGAAAAAAGTAGAAATAAAAAACATATTTTTTTTTAAATGTTAGTGCATTAAAAATTTTAGAATGCATAATAATAATGTTTCAAATGTGTATAGAAAATGTACATTGTGTATGAAAAATAGGCATCAACATATATAAGATAAAATGTTAATCATGTATTTAAAATATTAAACATGTGTAAAAAATCCTTATTTATACAAAAATGTAGAATGTATTAAAAAAGTAGACATCAAAACCATATACTTGACAAGACTATTAATCACGTATTTAGAAAATGTTCAACATGTACAAAATAATGTTTCATTTATTTGATAAAAGGTTAAATGTGTATAAAAAATGTTCACGAGGTATACGAAAAATTTACATTGTGTATCAGAAAAATGTTTATTGCCCTTAAAAGATGTTCCCCATGCATTTGAAAATGTTAACCACGTTTTCAGAGAAGTGTTAAAAACATATATTTTAAAAAATATATACATCATGTATTTTAAAAATGTTCAACATGTATTAGCAGAATGTTTCACGTGTACATAAAAAATGTACGTTGTGTTTAAAAAAGAGTAGACATGTGTTGAACAAACAAGTAACCTATGAAAACCGACAAAGACACAAAGAGAAACAAGGAAAACAAATAAAAAGCAAAAAGATGCAAATAAAAGCAAAAAAGAAAAGAAAAAGGAAACCTAAGAAACCCAATGAAAAGAATGGAATAGTGAAAAAAGAAAAAGAAAAAGGGAATACCAAAAAAGAAATAAAAACCAAAGAAAATGAGGAAAAAAAGAAAGAAAAGAAACAACGGAACTAAAAGAAATCATAGAGAAAAACAATGAAAAAAACACAATGAAAACTGAGAAAGAAACAAAGGAATGTTCTCAAGTTCTAGAAAATTTTCATTTTTTCAAAAAAATGTTCACATTTTTCAATATATGATCTTTTTTAGCATGTGGGTTTTTGCTTTTTTTTTAATATTCACAATTTTTGAAATTACCTTTAAAAACAATCATGTATTTATAAGAAATAAAACACAAACCACTTGGAAAGCTGCAAAACTGAAACAAAATAAGAGAATGGAAATCACCTCCAATCCGAGCAAAGGACACTAATGCACGGAGAAAACAACTAGCGACACCAACTGGGTTGACCCATGCGTTGTCGCTTAGTATGTTTACTCAGTATGTTTACTCGACATTTTGACACACAGAGCAACAAACATGAGCTCTCGGTCCAAGTATAAATTAGTGGCATAGTTCATGCGCGTCAGCACTCATGTTGACCAAGCTAGTGGACCATCGTTCTAGATGGATGGCCTGCAAGACACATAGGACAGTGTAGCACCTTCGTGTAATTATTTCAAATAGTAACCATCCCAATAAAGAGTGGATGAGAGTATTTATGAGTAGCATTTCTGTCACACACACAAGTTGTCACAAGTCTTATGTGAAGTAATTGTTTGTGATTCTGCATACGCTATTAGTGTCCTTTGAGACAAATAAACCAGAGTAATGAATATGATGGGTCGCTGCAGCAGAGATTATATCGAGTTAGAAGCAAAGAACATAAATTAAAAGACTAAAACTGAAAGTGTTTTCCTGTAATAGTGAGATTATGCGTGGAGAAACTTCATATCATGGTATACCTCAAGTGCGCGAGTACATGGTAATTCCATTTACCTTGTATCATGAGTTTAGTATTTGATTTATTTCTTCGATAGGCGGATCACCCTAGGGTTATGGAACTCCTCCACACAGGATTACATTCCACGCTATGGTCCTGCTTCGACGTTGCCACAGCGTGGCCATCTCCACAATTAAGGTTGTTAAATCGGAACCATGCACTAAGCTTGGTTGTTTATTGTTATCTCATATCATCTTCGATCCTCATAGATGTCTCCACCTGTCACCTGGAGGTCACAAATTCACTAAAAGTATGTGTTACCTATGTAGGTCGTTAGATCATGTTGCATAGGCCCTTAAATTGGACAACACGCATAGTGCTCACCACAATATAACAATTTACAAGGCAAATCATAAGTCTACAAACATGAATGACGACATATAGAATAGATACAAATGAATCTTACCATTCACCTACATCTCTCATGCCTAGGGGGAACTACTCACACATCGGAAGATAATAACCAATCATCATAGAGAATAGTTCCATGAAAACCATATGAATAATACCGTGAAGATCCACAATAAGATGAATGATTCAAAAAGTCTCAATCTCCAGATGAGTATGAATAGAGTTATACACCCTGATCTTACAACTTGAAATTCCTCATACAATGGTGATCAAGCAATGAAATAAATGTGAAGGATGAAAGAACAAATCAAGAAAGATCTCTGGTGTTTCTTCTTCTCCGGATCTCTTCTCCCTCTGTTCTGAACGGAATGGCAGTAGCTAGGTCTCCCTGATGCCCTACTGCCTTTCACAGAAGTTATTCCTGTAGACGAGGGGGGGGGGGGGGGGGGGGCAGCCGCGTCTGGTACGGATGCTAGTATGAGCGCTTGCGCTCGTACCGTTGGCCGTCTTGCGCTCTGTTGCCGCTGGTGCATATCTTCTCAACTTGGAAGTTTCTCCAGATGACTTGATTTCCTTCTGTAAATAATTTTTCCTTCCAGGCAATGGATAAACGAGTTTTCTTCTCTCTCAAAGGATTAGCGTTACAAATAACCAAGAAATAGCCAAACCCGATGAAAACCAAGTCAAAACACCTCATAAAAAGTCACAAATTCTCAAGCCATCATGGATCCCTACAACATGGACAGCTACACAGTATTAACGCCCAAACGAAAAAAGATTCAAGATTTTTTTTTTTAAATAGATAAAGGTAAAAATAACATGGGAGACTAAAGAAAAAGGCCCAAGCCCAAAACGTTCATGTTTCCTCGCCTACTCTCTATTTCCCAGTCAAAAAAACCTATTGCACTCTAATCGTGTCAAATTTCCACCCAAACACACAATGGCGAGCGAGCTTGTCCAGCCCATTTACAACGACTTCGTCTGCTTACGGACGGGACAAGTGTGCTTGGCTCTGGTTTTACTTATGTTTTCGTTCTCCTTTTTAGTGGTTTTCTTTTCCCTTGTTTTTTCTTCTTTTTTCTCTTTGTATTTTCTTTCTTTTACTTCTAAATTTATTGTACATTTTCTAATTCATAAAAATGTGAAGTACCCAAGCATTTTTGGAAGTCTGAGAATATTTTTAAAGATACACTTTTTCCAACATTCGTTAAAATATTTGAATTTGTGACCATTCTTCAAAGTTTTTAACTTTTCAGGAATACAAGAAAATATTTGAAAATTCCAAACCATTTTTTGAAGTAGTGAACATTCTAGAAATTATGTGAACTTTTTTTAAATTCAATGAAGTTTTCGAAATTTTTATTAATATATGCTTGAATATTTTTTGGTGATGTGACCATTTTTCATTTGTATTAAAATCAGTTAAAAAGTAAATGAGAAAACCGGACCCAAAAAGACCAAAAAAAAACCAAAAAAACCAATAATAATTACTCCCTCCGTTCCTAAATACAAGTCTTTTTAAAGATTCCACTACAGACTACGTACGGAGCAAAATGAGTGAATCTACATTCTAAAGTATGTCTATATACATCCGTATGTAGTTCGTAGTGGAATCTCTAAAAAGACTAAAATGTTTAGGAACGGAGGGAGTAGAATAAATGCATGAACACATGCGGTAAGGAGTGCTCGCTAAAAAAAATTCCTGAGCTAGGCCACGTGGATCCTATTTGGCGCTTCAGT
This sequence comes from Thinopyrum elongatum, assembly GCA_011799875.1. Lineage (NCBI taxonomy): Eukaryota > Viridiplantae > Streptophyta > Magnoliopsida > Poales > Poaceae > Thinopyrum > Thinopyrum elongatum. Next base: position 469,912,892 of record CM022300.1, on the reverse strand, counting down.
GCCCGTTTGCAAACGGGTGCCTGATGTTCCTCCGAGCTGGGCCGGCCCACTTGCTTTTTTTTCTGTTCTGTTAAAGCTGTAAAAAGGAGCGAAGGTAAGAATTTTTTTATTAATATTTATAACATGCTTGAATATTTTTTGGTGATGTGATCATTTTTTTCCATTTGTATTAAAATCATTTAAAAAGTAAATGAGAAAACCGTACCCAAAAAGACCAAAATAAACCCCCCAGAAAAAAGAATAAATGCATGAACACATGCGGTAAGGAGTGCTCGCTAAAAAAATCCTGAACTAGGCCACCTAAGAAGTGGATCCTATTGGGCGCTTCAGTGCCCGTTTGCAAACGGGCGCCTGATGTTCCTCCGAGCTGGGCCGGCCCACTTTCTTTTTTTCTGCTCTGTTAAGGCTGGAAAAAAGGAGCCAGGGTAAAAAATCGAACCCGCTATCTCTTCGCTCACGGCGAGCTGCACGAACAACCTGGGGCAACCAATATCATGTGTTCACGTACTCCCATTTCCCCTTTTTGTTATTTTTTCTCTCTTTCTTGTTTGTATTTTCGATTTTTTTCTTTCTTTTTCTTTTTCTGTTTCTTTTCTTTTTCTTTATCTTTTTAGAAAATGCACAAACTTTTTAAATTCAATGAACATTTTCTTCAGACCGATGAACTATTTTTCGAATTTGTTAAACCTTTTTACAAGTCCAATGAACTATTTTGAAATTCTATGAACTTTTTAAATTTTATGAACTTTTTTTCAATTTGGATTAATTTTTTTTCAAAATTGATGAACTTTTTTCCAAATTTGATGAACTTTTTTTCAATTTCGGTGAACTTTTTCAATTTTGGTGATCATTTTTATAAATTGATGATTTTTTTTAAAAATCAGTGAACTATTTTTCAAGTTTAATGATTTTTTTATTCAAAGTCGATGAACTTTTTTAAAATTGGTGAACTTTTTGTTCAAAATCGGTGAACTTTTTTCGAAATTTCATGAACTTTATCCTAATTTTTGCGAAGTTTTTTCAAATTCGTCAAGTTTTCTTGAATTCACGATTTTTCTTCAGTTTGTACAAACCTTTTTAAATTTTATGAACTTTCTTTGAATTCATTTTTTTTAGATTTTGCATTCATTTTTCTTTTTTTTCATTTTATCTCAAAATAAGACGCATAATAGGTTGGGTATATAATAAGGGTTATTCGTCCTCAAAATAAATAGCTAAGGGAGGTCAGCCTAGTGGTTGTGTTCGAATGTTTGGGTACAGGTGGTCCGAGATCAAATCTTGGCTCTACCGCATTTTCGAGCAATTTTTGCGACACGCGTGTAACAACCTTCTTCTTGCTTCGTTGCGTTTCCTGGGCTGGCCCGCTACGCGAGGCATGTGAGCGCATTATCGCTAGCTAGCGCCTTAAGCGCCGAACAGGAGCTCCCCCCTAAGAACGTGTAGCAAGAGAAGGCTCGCCCGCTAACAAGGGGCTACAAAATCCTTAAAAAAACTAGGGGCTGCAACAGTCAGGGCTGTATCATTCCAGGAACCTAAGAGCAACTCTAGCAGACCCCTTATAACCAGGATAAGGGTCGAGAAAAGCGCGTTTTAAGGGTCGAAATCAGCTGCGGTCGAACAGAGCCCGCAAACCCGAGCGGTAAAATGCCGATTTCGGTCCTCAAACCGTAAAACCCATCATCATCATGCGATGAAATCTTCACCGCCACCATTGGCACCACCACTTGCCGAACCACCACCGAACTTTGGCACCGCATGGCCTCTTGCGGCTAGCCTTCTCCTCTTCAAGATCTCCAACCTTGCAATGTCATGCCATTCTTTGGTGACCTCGTCCATCTCATTTCGATTCATCATCATGATCTTGTTCTCCTCGGCAACAAGCTTGGCCGTGGCTTTGTTCTCGTCGGCCATGGCTCTTCTATCCTCAATGGCCATCTTGCGTGATACGTCTCCATCGTATATACTTTTCCAAACACTTTTGCTCTTGTTTTGGACTCTAATTTGCATGATTTGAATGAAACTAACCCGAACTGACGCTATTTTTAGCATAATTGCCATGGTGTTATTTTTGTGTAGAAATCAAAATTCTCGGATTGACCTGAAAATTTATGGAGAATTTTTGTGGAATATATAAAAAATACTGGCGGAAAAAGATACCAGAGGGGGGCCACCCAGGAGCCACAAGCTCAGGGGGCGCGAACCCCCCCAAGGCGCGCCTGGTGAGCTTGTGGGCCCCCTGGACCTCCGGCAACCCTAACTCAGACTTCATATATACCTATTCGCCAAGAAAAAAATCAGGGAGAAGGATTCATCGCGTTTTACGATACGGAGCCGCCGCCACCTCCTGTTCTTCATCGGGACAGCTGATCTGGAGTCCGTTCGGGGCTCCGGAGGGTGGAATCCGTAGCCGTCGTCATCATCAACCTTCCTTCACCGCCAATTTCATGATGTTGACCGCCGGGAGTGAGTAATTCCTTCGTAGGCTTGCTGGACAGTGATGGGTTAGATGAGATTTATCATGTAATCGAGTTAGTTTTGTTAGGGCTTGATCCCTAGTATCCACTATGTTCTGAGATTGATGTTGCTATGACTTTGCTATGCTTAATGCTTGTCACTAGGGCCCGAGTGCCATGATTTCAGATCTGAACCTATTATATTTTCATGAACATATGTGTGTTCTTGATCCTATCTTGCAAGTTATAGGCACCTATTACGAGTTATCATCCGCATACCCCAAGGTGACAATAATTGGGATTCTTTCCGGTGATTACCGTAGTTTGAGGAGTTCATGTATACACTAAGTGCTAATGCTTTGTTCCAGTTCTCTATTAAAAGGAGGCCTTAATATCCCTTAGTTTCCTTATGGACCCCGCAGCCACGGGAGGGTAGGATAAAAGATGTCATGCAAGTTCTTTTCCATAAGCACGTATGACTATATACGAAATGCATGCCTACATTACATTGATGAATTGGAGCTAGTTCTGTGTCGCCCCAGGTTATGACTGCTACATGATGAATATTATCCAACACAATTATCCATCGTTGATCCAATGCCTACGAGCTTTTCACATATTGATCTTTGCTAAGTTACTTTCACTGTTGCTACTGTTACAATCACTACGAAATTGGTACTCTTTCTGCTAGTATTGTTACCGTTACTATCAAACTTCCATATTACTTTACTACTGATCACCTTGCTGCAGATATTAAGTCTTTCAGGTGTGGTTGAATTGACAACTCAACTGCTAATACTTGCAAATATTCTTTGGCTCCCCTTGTGTCGAATCAATAAATTTGGGTTGAATATTCTACCATCGAAAGCCTGTTACGATCCCCTATACTTGTGGGTTATCAAGACCTTTTTCTGGCGCCGTTGCCGGGGAGCATAGCTCTATTTGCTGAGTCACTTGGGATTTATATCTGTTGATCACGATGATGAATCTGAAAGATTCCAGAACCAAGATCGTTCCCTCTAGGACGAGGGGAGGTAAGGAACTGCCATCTAGTTGTGCACTTGATTCACCTTCCGTTTTAAGTAAACTTGCGACACCACCACCTGTTATTAATCCTGATATGTCACAAGTAATTGATGATGCTACTTCTGCTATGAATGATACTTATGATGATGCTAGTACTTTGCTTGATAAACATGTGCCACTGGGTGAATTTCTTGATGAACAACTTGCTAGAGCTAAAGAGAATGAGATTACTGAAACTGATGAAATTATTTAAACTGAAAACTTTGAAACACTTATTAGACCTAGCTATCCTAGATATGAATTGCCTAATATACTTGAGGGTTACGTTATGGATGGAGAGGTAGCTAGGGATTTTCTTGCTTGTAAGGATAGAGATGATCTTAAGAAATTACTAGTCAAGTTGAAAGAAAAATCTTTGAATGCTAGAATGAAATATGATCCTAAGTTTGCTACTTCACCTATCTTTGTTACTGATAAGGATTATGAATTGTTTGCCGATCCTGAGTTAATTACTTTGGTTGAATCTGATCCTTTTCATGGTTATGAAACTGAAACAGTTGTGGCACATCTTATTAAATTGAATGATATTGCCACCCTATTTTCTCATGAGAAAAAAGTTCGCTACTACTATATTCTTAAGTTGTTTCCTTTCTCATTAAAGGGAGATGCTAAGATATTGTTTGATTGTCTTGCTCCTGGTTGTGTGCGTAGTCCCCAGGATATGATATATTACTTCTCTGAAAAATATTTTCCTGCTCATAAGAAACAAGCTGCTTTATAGGAAATATTTAATTTTGTGCAAATTGAAGAAGAGAGTCTCCCACAAGCTTGGGGGAGGCTTCTCCAATTACTTAATGCTTTGCCTGACCATCCTATCAAGAAAAATGAAATACTTGATATCTTTTATAATGGACTAACTGATGCTTCTAGGGACCACCCAGATAGTTGTGCTAGTTGTGTTTTCAGGGAACGAACTGTTGAACAAGCTGAAGAACTATTGAATAATATATTGAGTAATGATAATGATTGGACTCTTCCTGAACCACCGCACAAACCAACTCCGAAGAAGAGGGGTATTCTATTTCTCAGTCCTGAAGATATGCAAGAGGCAAAGAAATCTATGAAAGAAAAATGTATTGAAGCTGAAAATGTTAAGAATTTACCACCTATTGAAGAAGTACATGGTATTAATACCTCGACACAGGTAGTAGAGGTAAATTCTCTCTATAGTTTTGATGAAGGTGATATTCCTTATACTAAATCTGCTAGTCAATGCTTGGATGAATTTGATGACTTTATTGTTAAACAAGAAAACTTCAATGCATATGTTAGTAGACAATTGAAATGAAATGCTTATATGATCAAACGCTTGAGTGACTACATGTTTAGAACTGTTAATGATGTTAGGGGTGTGAGTAAACATGCTTCCATGATAAAAACTCAAGTAGAACAAGTTCTCAAAGCATAAAATGATTTGCTTAATGAGATGAACAATAAGATGAATGATCATGCTGTTAGAGTTATGACTAGGGGTGGTAAAATGACTCAGGAACCTTTGTATCCTGAAGGTCACCCTAAGAAAATTGAGTAGGATTCTCAAAGAATTAATACTGATGCACCTAGTCCTTCTAAAAAGAAAACGAAAGATGATAGGACTTTGCATGCCTCTAGTGAGCCTGCTGTAGACACACCTGAGAATCCAAATGATATTTCTGTCTCTAATGTATAAACACAATCTGGTGATGAACATGAACCTAGTAACAATGATGATGATGACGTTCATGTTGATGCTCAACCCAATAATGATAATGATGTGGAAATAGAACCTGCTGTTGATCTTGATAACCCACAACCTAAGAATAAAAGATATGATAAGAGAGACTTCATTGCTAGGAAACATGGTAAAGAAAGAGAACCATGGGTTTAGAAACCCATGCCTTTTCCTGCTAAAGCTTCAAAGAATAAAGATGATGAAGAATTTGAGCGCTTTGTTGAAATGCTTAGACCTGTCCTTTTGCACCTTCGTTTGACTGATATTCTGAAAATGACCCCTTATGCTAAGTATATGAAAGATATTGTCACAAATAAAAGAAAAATACTGGAAGCTGAAATTTCCACCATGCTTGCTAATTATACATTTAAGGGTGGAATATCAAAGAAACTAGGAGACCCAGGAATACCAACTATACCTTGCTCCATTAAAAGAAACTATGTTAAAACTGCTTTATGTGATCTAGGAGCCGGTGTTAGTGTTATGCCTTTCTCTTTGTATCGAAGACTTGATTTGAATAAGTTGACACCAACTAAAATCTCTTTGCAAATGACTGATAAATCAACTGCTATACCCATCGGTATTTGTGAGGATGTGCCTGTCGTAGTTGTAAATGTTACTATCTTAACGGACTTTGTTATTCTTGATATACCTGAGGACGACAATATGTCGATCATCCTTGGTAGACCCTTTTTGAACACTGCAGGGGCTGTTATTGATTGCAATAAGGGCAATGTCAATTTTCATGTTAATGGTAATGAGCATACGGTACACTTTCCGAAGAAACAACCTCAAGTGAATAGTATCAATTCTATTGGAAAATTTTCAACAATTACTATTGGAAGTTTTGAATTCCCTATTCCTAAAAGAAATATGAAATCCTTATTGCTAGGGACATGCATATCCCCGTTGAGGTAACCTAGTGCTATACGAAGATTCTCCAGTTTCATGTCATTCGGAAGAAGTTCGTTAATAAGACTTGATCAACCTTATTAATGGATTCCTTTTTACGGGCATGTGGCTGATGAATTTATTAAACACAACTTTCTGTACCCACTTTTTAGTTTCTGTTATTTAGAATTAGTAAAGTAGAAATGCCATTATTTTACTATTTTCTAAATTATCCGTGTAATAAAAAATGACCAGAAAATAAAAGTTCTCCAAATGCCCTGAAAATTTTATATGATTTTTTTGTAATATTTGAAAAATATTGGCACTGAACACATCCCAGGGGGGTGCACCTGTGAGCCACAAGCTCACAGGGTGCGCCCACCCCCTGGGCGCGCCTAGCAAGCTTGTGGGGCCCATGTAGGCCCCCTCACTTATTTCTGCCACCCATGCACTTCTTCCTCCAGAAAAAATCACTCCCCTGTTCAAACCCGTGTTCTCCCTCATCTTGCTGCCATTTTCGATCTCCTTGCTCAGAACTCTGTTTCCGAAATTGTTTTGAGGGATTGTTCATCGGTATGTGACTCCTTCGTTGGTCCAATTAGTTTTTGTTCTAGTGGTTTATCATTTGCACATTTAGCAACGATTGGTGACCATGTTCTTGAGCTTGCATGTCAAATTTACATGGTTCAAACTAGTTTTGGTGCATGATATGGCCTCTAGACACTTGTAGGAGTAGTTGCTATCAATTTTGTTGAGTTTTGTTCACTTTTATTATGAGTCACAAAAAATTTCAGAAAATTTCAGAGAAAAGAAAAACCATGTGGAGGTGGTTAAGGGGCTCATCAAGTCGTAATTCGGAGGAAACTCCAGAGGAAAAGCCCAAGTATCACCTTCCGCGTGCGGCGGAGGTTCGGCCGTGTGACACATTCTTGAAGGAGGCGGGAATTTATGAGGATTTCTATTACTTGGCGCATAATGTCGGCATCATCCCCTTCCTCCAAGATAAGTGTGACCAATATCTACTACTCACTAATACCTTCGTGCAAAACTTTCGCTTTTATCCTAGGAAGGAACCACCCATGGTAGAATTTAACTTGTATGATGTGCCTAAGGAAATGACATTATATGATTTTTGCAATGTTTGCAAAATACCTTATGAGGGCAGTCATAGTGAGCCACGTCCTAGAGACATGGATGATTTCATCTCTGAAACTACTGTGGGAGAGGAGAGAGGAGTGTCGGAAGCGAGAGTGGCTAGTTTACATTTTCCCGTTTTACGTTACTATGCATTATTTGCCGGGAGATGTTTGATCGGTCGGTGGGAGAGTGCATCTCTCAGTGCACCGGACCTTGCTATTTTGCGCCATGCTTTATATGCTGATAGAACTTTTAGTTTGGGCGCCATGGTTGCTCGGCGATTACACACAAACCGTTCGAAGGGTATTGTTTATGGTGGTATCTATGCCTCCCGCCTCGCTGCACATTTTGAGATTCCTATTAGACATGAGGAGGAGGAGGAGGAGGAGATGCTGCTACCCACTAAATATTTAGACTATGCTAGTATGGTAGCACATCATTTTATTGACAAAGATAAGCACAAGCGACTCCTTTATAACTTAGTATTCAGTCAGGGTACTCGTGAGATTATTACTTTGCCTGCACCTTCCTTGTTCGATCTTTATTCAGGCAGGTACACTATTATGCCCGATGACATCTACGCATACTTGGGTCTGATACAACCCCCAGCACTTGAGCCAGCACCAGCGCCTGAGCCATACCAGGAGCCTGTTTATCAGTGGGAGCCACAGGAGCTCGCCAACCAGTGGAACCCTCAGGACCCTCCGCAGTATCCAGGAGAGGATTACTATGAGCCGTGGCCATAGACCAACTTAGGACAAAAGGCTAAGCTTGGGGGAGCACATATTTCTCACCCACATTACATTCATGCATCACACATTCATTCCAGTTGTCGGTGTTCATCATTTTTTATTGTATAATCCATGTTAGTTTATTTTACTTGCTTTCTTCTTGTGTGTTTGAAATTTTTTGATAAAATACAAAAATATTTCTTGCTTATTTTTAAGTTTTTCTTTCTAGTTTAATTTAGTTGTAGACTTAAAAGAAAACCCAAAAAGATTTCTCGTTCTTCTTTTGCTTGTTGGGAGCTTTCCCGTGTAAATAGTTTTTCTCGTTTTCATTTTTCTTTCGTTAATTTGCTTTCTTCAAGAGAAAAACAAAAACTCCAAAAATATTTTAGTGTGTTTCTTTGAAATTATTTTCTTTTCTTTGGGTCGTAAGGAGAAGACCACGATGAAATGTTGAGTGGCTCTCATATGCATTATAGTTGATCTAACAAAGAGCCCATATTACCTTGCCTTCTCCTTTGAATAAATGTTTGCAGATTCCAGCTTAGTCCACGGCACACGCACTCTTATTATTATTCACATCGTTTGGCCATGCAAGTGAAAGGCAATAATGACGAAATTTGATGAAATGATTGAGATGAAGAAAAGCTGGTATGAACTCGACCTGTTTTGTTTTTGTAAATATGATTAGCTCATCGTTCTTGATTCAGCCTATTATGAATGAACATGTTTGCAATGACAATTAGAAATCATAGTTACTCATGCCATGCTTAATAGCTAGGAGTGGATAATGGTTTATCTTGTGTGTCAACATGCATTTAAAATGGTTATGATGTAGTATGATAGGATGGTATCCTCCTCTGAATAATTCAAGTGGCTTGACTTGGCACATGTTCACGCATGTAGTTGAATCAAAACCAACATAGCCTCCAGGATATTTATGTTCATGGTGATTTATATCCTACTCATGCTTGTACCCAATGTTTATTAATCTCAATGCATGTTTAAGACCGTTGTCGCTCTCTACTTGGTCGCTCCTCGATCAATTTGCTAGCCTTCACTTGTACTAAGCGGGAATACTGGTTGTGCATCCACTTCCTTAAACCCAAAGTTATTCCATATGAGTCTACCATAGCTACCTATATGCGGTATTTACCTACCATTCCAAGTAAATTTGCATGTGCCAAACTCTAAACCTTCAAATAATAATATGTTTTGTATGCTCGAATCGCTCATGTAGCGACAGAGGGCTGTCAGTATCTTCCATGCTAGGTGGGTTATTCTCACGATGAGTTTTTATTCGCTTGTCATTCATGAGGAAGTGGCTGGTAATTGGGATGCCCAGTCCTATGATCAAAATCAAAATCAAAATATAATAATAAAACAAAACTCCCCCGGACTGTTGTTGGTATGGAGGGCACCCGAGGATTCGGCTAATCATGACTTGTGTTTGTTGGTGGAGGGAGAGTAAAACTTTACCATTCTATTTGGGAACCGCCTATAATGTGTCTAGCATGGAAGATAGTGAGATCTCTCGGTCGTTACGTTGACAATGAAAGCATACCTCTCAAAATTATATTCATCTTTGTTTTAAAAGCTTCGAGCTCTGGCACCTCTGCAAATCTCTGCTTCCCTCTGCGAAGGGCCTATCCATTTACTTTTATTGTTGAGTCATCATCTTCTTATTAAAGCACCAGCTGGAGAGCAGTACTGTCATTTATATGCTTTGTGTTTAGTTGATATTGAGTATGAGTGTGATTGGGCCTCTTTTGCCATGAATTACAATGTCTAGTCAATGCTTGAACTTCAAAGGTGCTCTGCATTTATGTTTTGCGATCTCAGAAAGGGCTAGCGAGATACCATTATATCATATTGTATCATGATTGTTTTGAGAAAAGTGTTATCATCTGAGATATCTTATTATTGCTCGCTAGTTAGTTATGCCATTGATATGAGTAAATGTGAGACCTAAGTGTTATTGTGAATATGGTTAGTTCATAATCTTTGCTGAAAACCTGAACATTGGTTAGACATATTTACAACAACAAGATCAAACAGAGTTTGTAAAAGTTTTTCTTTGTCACTTTCAGTTTGTCAACTGAATTGCTTGAGGACAAGCAATGAGTTAAGCTTGGGGGAGTTGATACGTCTCCATCATATCTACTTTTCCAAACACTTTTGCTCTTGTTTTGGACTCTAATTTGCATGATTTGAATGGAACTAACCCGGACTGACGCTGTTTTCAGCAGAATTGCCATGGTGTTATTTTTGTGCAGAAATCAAAGTTCTCGGATTGACCTAAAAATTTACGGAGAATTTTTGTGGAATATATAAAGAATACTGGCGGAAAAAGATACCAGAGGGGGGCCACCTAGGAGCCACAAGCTCAGGGGGCGCGCCCACTCCCCCAGGGCACGTCTGGTAAGCTTGTGGCCCCCCTGGACCTCCGGCAACCCTAACTCCGACTACATATATACCTATTCGCCAAGAAAAAATCAGAGAGAAGGATTCATCGTGTTTTACGATAAGGAGCCACTGCCACCTCCTGTTCTTCATCGGGAGGGCTGATCTGGAGTCCGTGCGGGGCTCCGAAGGGTGGAATCCGTCGCCGTCGTCATCATCAACCTTCCTTCACCGCCAAATTCATTATGCTCACCGCCGGGATGAGATTTATCATGTAATCAAGTTAGTTTTGTTAGGGCTTGATCCCTAGTATCCACTATGTTCTGAGATTGATGTTGCTATGACTTTGCTATGCTTAATGCTTGTCACTAGGGATCGAGTGCCATGATTTTAGATCTGAACCTATTATGTTTTCATGAATATATGTGTGTTCTTGATCCTATCTTGCAAGTTATATGCACCTATTACGAGTTATGATCTGCATACCCCAAGGTGACAATAATTGAGATTCTTTTCGGTGATTACCGTAGTTTGAGGAGTTCATGTATTCACTACATGCTAATGCTTTGTTCCGGTTCGCTATTAAAAGGAGGCCTTAATATCCATATCACTTAGTTTCCTTATGGACCCCACTGCCACGGGAGGGTAGGACAAAAGATGTCATGCAAGTTCTTTTCCATAAGCACGTATGACTATATACGGAATACATGCCTACATTACATTGGTGAATTGGAGCTAGTTTTGTGTCGCCCTAGGTTATGACTGCTACATGATGAATATTATCCAACACAATTATCCATCGCTGATCCAATGCCTACGAGCTTTTCACATATTGATCTTTGCTAAGTTACTTTCGTCGTTGCTACTGTTACAATCACTACAAAATTGCTACTGTTTCTGCTACTACTGTTACCGTTACTATCAAACTGCCATATTACTTTGCTATTGATCACCTTGCTGTAGATATTAAGTCTTTCAGGTGTGGTTGAATTGACTACACAATTGCTAATACTTGCGAATATTCTTTGGCTCCCCTTGTGTCGAATCAATAAATTTGGGTTGAATACTCTACCCTCGAAAACTGTTCCGATCCCCTATACTTGTGGGTTATCATTGCGCATGGTTTCCTCCTTGAGTAGTTGCCACTTCTCTTTCTTCTCCTGCGCTTGGTGGTTTGTGTTGGGATCTATCCATGGAGATGCATAGCTGCAAGAGGGGAGAGCATCTACATACCCTTGTAGATCGCTAAGCGGAAGCGTTTATCAACGCGGTTGATGTAGTCGTACAACTTCACGATCCGTTCCGATCAAGCACCGAACGCACGACACCTCCGCGTTCAGCACACGTTCAGTTTGATGACGTCCTCGCCTTCTTGATCTAGCAAGAGGGGCAAAGTAGTAGATGAGTTTCGGCAGCACAACGGCGTGGGGACGATGGTGGTGAAACTATTTCCTCAGGGCTTCGCCAAGCACAACGGATTTAGAGCAGAGGATGAACTAGAGGGAGAGGGGGCGCCGGCACATGGCTTGGTGAATCGTGGTGTCCCCCAGGGGCTACCCTGCTCCTCTATTTATATGTTGAGCCCTGGGGTTGTTTCTTGGAGAAAGAGCCTCCTCAAAGTCGGTTTGGAACGCAAGGAAGAGTCATCGGTTTCCAGTGCCAGACGCCAGGGTCCCTAGCATCTGGTCCCTGACCTCCGCAAAACTTCATTTTGCACCAACCTAAATCCCCGTGGGCCTTACCCCTTGACCCAACCATATCATCCTATATATCAATCTTTACCTCCGGACCATTCTGGAGCTCCTCGTCATGTCCGTGATCTCATCCGGGACTCCGAACAACATTCGGTCACCAACATACATAACTCATATAATACTATATCGTCAGCGAACGTTAAGCGTGCGGACCCTATGGGTTCGAGAATGATGTAGACATGACCAAGACGCTTCTCTGATAGATAACCAATAGTGGGACCTGGATGCCCATATTGGTTCCTACATATTCTACGAAGATCTTTATCGGTCGAACCTTTATGACAAATACGTAGTTCCCTTTGTCCATCGGTATGTTACTTGTCCGAGATTCGATCGTCGGTATCTTCATACCTAGTTCAATCTCGTTACCGGTAAGTCTCTTTACTCGTTCTGTAATACATCATCTTGTAACTAACTCCTTAGTCACTTTGCTTGCAAGCTTCTTGTGATGCTGTATTACCGAGAGGGCCCAGAGATACCTCCCCGTCATACGGAGTGACAAATCCCAATCTCAATTCACGCCAACTCAACAGACACCTTCGAAGATACCTGTAGAGCACCTTTATGATCACCCAGTTACGATGTGACATTTGATAGCACACAAGGTATTCCTTCGGTATCCGGGAGTTGCATGATCTCACGGTCGAAGGAATATGTATTTGACATTTAAGAAAGTAGTAGCAATAAACTGAACAATCATATGCTAAGCTAACGGATGGGTCTTGTCCATCACATCATTCTCCTAATGATGTGATCCCGTTATCAAATGACCACTCATGTCTATGGTCAGGAAACCTTGACCATCTTTTGGTCAATGAGCTAGTCTAGTAGAGGCATACTAGGGACTTGGTATTTGCTTATGTATTCACACATGTATTTAAGTTTCCAATCAATATAATTCTAGCATGAATAATAAACCTTTATCATGATTAAGGAAATATAATAATAACCACTTTATTATTGCCTCTAGGGCATATTTTCAACATCCTCTCACCTGCACTAGAGTCAATAATCTAGATTACATTGTAATGAATCTAACACCCATGGAGTCTTGGTGTTGATCATGTTTTGCCCGCGGAAGAGGTTTAGTCAAGGGGGCTGCCACATTCAGATCCGTATGTACTTTGCAAATTTCTATGTCTCCATCCTTGACCTTTTCACGAATAGAGTTGAAGCATCTCTTGACGTGTTTGGTTCTCTTGTGAAACCTGGATTCCTTCGCTAAGGCAATTGCTCCAGCGTTGTCACAAAATATTGTCATTAGACCCGATGCACTGGGTATTACACCCAGATCGGATATGAACTCCTTCATCCAGACTCCTTCATGTGCTGCTTCCGAAGCAGCTATGTACTCCGCTTCACATGTAGATCCCGCCACGACGCTTTGCTTAGATTTGCACCAACTGACAGCTCCACCATTCAATATAAATATGTATCCGGTTTGTGACTTAGCGTCATCCGGATCTGTGTCGAAGCTAGCATCGATGTAACCCTTTACGACGAGCTCTTCGTCACCTCCATAAACGAGAAACATATCCTTGGTCCTTTTCAGGTACTTCAGGATATTCTTGACCTCTGTCCAGTGATCCACTCCTGGATTACTTTGGTACCTCCCTGCCAAACTTATAGCAAGGCACACATTAGGTCTGGTACACAGCATGGCATGCATTATAGAACCTATGGATGAGGCATAGGGAATGACTTTCATTCTCTCTCTATCTTCTGTCGTGGTCGGGCTTTGAGTTTGACTCAATTTCACACCATGCAACACAGGCAAGAACCCTTTCTTTGACTGGTCCATTTTGAACTTCTTCTGAACTTTGTCAAGGTATGTGCTTTGTGGAAGTCCTATTAAGCGTCTCGATCTATCCCTATATATCTTGATGCCCAATATGTAAGTAGCTTCACCAAGGTCTTTCATTGAAAAATTATTATTCAAATATCCTTTTATGCTATCCAGAAATTCTATATCATTTCCAATCAGCAATATGTCATCCACATATAATATCAGAAATGCTACAGAGCTCCCACTCACTTTCTTGTAAATACAGGCTTCACCATAAGTCTAAATAAAACCATGCTTTGATCACCTCATCAAAGTGTATATTCCAACTCCGAGATGCTTGCACCAATCCATAGATGGATCGCTGGAGCTTGCATACTTTGTTAGCACCCTTAGGATCGACAAAACCTTCTGGTTGCATCATATACAACTTTTCTTTAAGAAACCCACTAAGGAATGCAGTTTTGACGTCCATTTGCCAGATTTCATAATCATAAAATGCGGCAATTGCTAACATGATTTTGATAGACTTAAGCATCGCTACGGGTGAGAAAGTCTCATCATAGTCAACCCCTTGAACTTGTCAAAAACTTTTCGCGACAAGTCGAGCTTTGTAGACAGTGATATTACCATCAGAGTCTATCTTCCTCTAGAAGATCCATTTATTCTCAATGGCTTACCGATCATCGGGAAAGTCCACCAAAGTCCACACTTTGTTCTCATACATGGATCCATCTCAGATTTCATGGCCTCTAGCCATTTGTCGGAATCTGGGCTCATCATAGCTTCTTCATAGTCCGTAGGTTCGCCATTGTCTAACAACATGACTTCCAGGGCAGGATTACCGTAACACTCTGGTGCGGTACATGCTCTGGTCGACCTACAAGGTTCAGTAGTAACTTGATCCGAAGTTTCATGATCATTATCATTAGCTTCCTCTTCGGTTGGTGTAGGAATCATGGGAACATTTTTCTCTGATGTGCTATTTTCCGATTCGAGAGAAGGTACAACTACCTCATCAAGTTCTACTTTTCTCCCACTCACCTCTTTCGAGAGAAACTCCTTCTCTAGAAAGGACCCATTCTTGGCAACAATGATCTTGCCTTCGGATCTGTGGTAGAAGGTATACCCAATAGTTTCTTTAGGGTATCCTATGAAGATGCACTTCTCCGCTTTGGGTTCGAGCTTATCAGGCTGAAGCCTTTTGACATAAGCGTCACATCCACAAACTTTAAGAAATGATAGCTTAGGTTTATTGCCAAACCATAGTTCATACGGTCTCGTCTCAACGGATTTAGACTGTGACGCCCCCGACTCAATCGTGCACTAATCATACACGCAAACATGCACGATCAAGCACAGGGACTCACGGGAAGATATCACAACACAACTCTAACACAATTTAAACGGAGATCCACAATATTACAGACCAGGGATCCGAAGATCCGAATACATAAGTTAGTCATACAAATATTATCTGAGTACAGACATAGTTAGACAAGTTTTGCCTTAAGAAGGCTAGCACAAACAGCGACTCTAGATCGAAAGGCGTTGGCCTCCTGCCTGGGAGCCTCCGATCCTACTCCTGGTCGGCTGGCTCGATCCAGTAGTAAGTGCCCTCTGGACCCTCCTGGTAGTAAGCTCCTGAGGTGGCATCTGGCTCCTGGACTCCATCGTCTGAAGTATCATCAAGGTGGGGTATGGGGAAAAGAGAAAGTAAAGCAACCGTGAGTACTCATCCAAAGTACTCAGCAAGCAAGGATCTATACTACATATGCAACATTATCAATGGAGAGAGGCTGTATATGTGGACTGGGCTGCAGAAATGCCAGAATAGAGAGAAGGCCTAGTCCTATCGAAGACTAGCATCTTCAAACATCTTCACGAAGCCATCATCTTGCAGCAGTAGAAGAGAGTAGAATAGCATTTTATTTAGCAAACATGTTGAAGCAAGCCTAGAGATCCTTCCTCGACTCCCAAGCGAGAAAGCGATCCTGAAGCTTCAATTAAGTATCAAGTATCCAGTTCAAGTAGTAGATCGGGATACACAAACTGAGCGTCCTTTACCGTAGGACCGGCTATCGATAGATGATTCATCCCTGCAGGGGTGCACTACTGTTACCCAACACGCTCGATCAACTCTGGCCGGACATACTTGCTGGGTAATGCCCGTCCTCGGAAGATCAACACGAAGGAGCGCTCTACCTAGGCTCGGCAGAGAGGTCAGCACGCTGGACTAACCTATGCACCCAGAGGTCTTGGGCCATCGCCCTGGGCACCCTGCGCGTTGCGAGACTGGTCGGGGCGTAGGCGCGACACTGAACTCAACAGTGAAGTATCCAGCCCAATCCCGACAATCGGCCCGCACGGTGAATCGTGACGTCAGACGAGCTTTCGGGAGAAACGTACATCGCAGAGGGCCCCATAACCATTATCCCGCTTGGTGGTAGTGCGTATAGGGCACATCGACCCACTCAGATCACACACCCAAATCCAATAGGCTCAATTAGTATCACGCGGAGACAATCAGAGTCTCTGATGCTCCGCCACAATATCACACTCGAGTGCCCTTCCGGCACACCCGACATCATAGATCCCCAGCGGGTACCCACCAGGGTGGACCCGCCTGTAACAAAGGTCAAGTAATCGTGTGGTCATAGCATCAAGGGGGAAACCCGAGGAATCACCCTCGGCGGATTCCACTCGACGAAATCATCAGGGTGAACGTATGAGGCATCACCCTCGAGGTTCACACTGAGGGTTGTACGACAGAGTCGTATCGGAAGTGGAGAAGGAGGAATCACCCTCGATGACCACGACCGAACAGCTACACCGCAGAGTATTCATCGGGAGTGCGTTACGAGGTATCACCCTCGGCACTCGATAGTTACTACGCAGAGTCGTACAACTAAGGGGGTGTGAAGTGAGGTGCCGGTCTCTGGTCGACGATCACGTTGATCGAGTCGTCGATGATCAAGCAGGGGCAACAAGGATAAGGTGGTGGGGTCACTGATGGTTCACTACCAACCTATACTAAACAGTTTATCATAGGCAGGTAAGGTAACAATGAACAGGTTACAACAGCAGGCTATGCATCAGAATAGGAGCATACATTAACAGTAGCAAAATCTAATGCAAGCAGGAGAAATGGAATGGGCGATATCTGGATGCTCAAGGGGGGGGGGGCTTGCCTGGTTGCTCTGGCAAGAGAGAGGGGTCGTCAACGGGCGGCTCGTCGGTAGTGTAGTCGTACCCAGCTGCAGCGTCGTCGGTCTCAGCGTCTATCGAGAGAGAAGGAGGGGGAGAGAAACAATAAATTCACGGCAATAATGCAAACAATATGTATGACATGCCTAAATGATATGCCGGGGTGTTCTACTGCCTAACTAAATGATTTAGATAATTTAGGAATTTATTCGGATTTATTTAATTAAAGTTGGGCACTATTCATTTATCGAAACCGGTCTAAAAGTTCAATGTTCATATAGCTAGGGCCATCTGACAGGAATACGGAGGGCGTATTCGGGTTCGTATCGGAATTCTGAGCAAGTTTCATATATAAATTATTTTCATCGGAGTTACGGTTTATTTAATATGATTTTCTAAAGTTTTAAACATTTTTTGAATTTAATTATTAATTTAAATTCGAATTATCCAGAATAGTGAATGATGACGTCAGCATGAGGTCAGGGTGACATCAGCAGGTCAACTCTGGCTGACCAGAGTCAAACCTGACAGGTGGGTCCAGTGGGACCCACATGTCAGTGACCCAGCTAATTAACCAGGGTTAATTTAAACTAACTAAATTAATTAGGAGGTGGGACCCAGTAGTTAGTGACTGTTTAGAGTTTTAAACTAACTAATTAGCTAATTATCTAATTATCTATTTAATTAAATTAGTTAACCAAGTGGGGCCCGCATGTCATAGACACAGGGGCGGCCACGTCAGCAGTTGACCTGGTCAACAGGTCAACTGGGGCCCAGGGTCAGTGGCACAGGGCGGGGCCCACCCAGGCCAGGTCAGCAGCGGTCGGTGACGAGCCGGAGTAGCTCCGGCGAGCCAAAACGCGGCGGAGCGCGTCGGGCTCAGCTCGGGTTTTGCGCACAGGGGGTCCCAGGGGCTGCGGTTGCTTGCGTTCGACGCGGCTCGACGTCGCGCGTCGAACGGCGGTGGTGCGGGGTGCTGGGGAGGCCGGAGCGGAGCGCCAGGAGCTCGCCGGCGGCGGGGTGGTTCGGGCATGCGGCGGAGATGGGGCTACGGTGCGCAAATAAACGAGGCGAGGTGCTAGGGAGGTCCTACGGGCGGCGGTGAGCAAAACGGGCAGCAGCACGGGGCCCAATGGTCGCCGGACGGTCGCCGGTGACGAGGTACGCGGTGGCGCATTCGGCTAAGGTGGAGGAGCTCGCTACGGGCGGCTAGAGGGGGCAGGGGAGGGCGCATCCGGCGCAGGGGCTCACCGGCGTTGCAGAGAAGGCCCGGGGACGGCTCGAGGAAGGGCGACGGCGGCGAATCGAGGCGGTGTTCGACGGCGGCCGTAGGGGAAGAAGGCGAAGCAGGCCGGCGATGCAGAGGAGCACGGCTGAGCTCGTGGAAGCAGGCCGGCGAAGCAGGCCGGTTCGTCGGCGCAGGAGGCGTAGAGGAGCACGGCTGAGCTCGTGGACACGTCGCGGTGGCGAGGCAGAGGCGGTGGCCGCAAGCTTCAGCGGAGGCCGATCATGGCGGCGTCGGGCGAGGTGGGGAGCGAGGGAGGAAGGGGGGGAAATGGCGGCTAGGGTTCACCAGGGAGAGCGGGGAGCTGCTCTTGTACCCAGCGCGCGCGCGTGCGCGCTGCCGAGCGGCGAGCGAGGGGGGCCTGGGGTGCGCGCGCCCAGTGTTCGACAGCGGGGCGGCGGTGAGCAGTGGGAGGTGGGAGAAGGCGCGGGGTGGGCTGGGCCGGCGCTGTAGCGGTAGGCCTAAGTGCACAGTAGCGCGTTTAGGCCTTTTTCTATTTTCCTTTTTCTGTTTTCTTTTCTTTACTGCTAGCTAATTGTTTGGGCACCAAATGAATTTTGTAGCAAGTGTGACCTAGTCCATAAATATCAGTGCATTATACCCTAACACCAAAAACTAGTTTGGGCAAAACATCATTTCATATTTTATCTAGATTAATTAAAAGGCTAATAAATATTATTTTCAGCCACTGTTAAAAGAGGTATGGGTCACCTAATTAATTTATTAAATGTTGGTTACAATTTTAGAATGGTCTCTGTAATATTTGTTAGTTATTGAACATTTTAGTTTCTATGTTGAACAACTCTTATTTTCCACTTACATTTAAGTTTGAATTTGAGTTAGGAGTTGAAATGCAACATGATGCTAATGATGATTATGCACTATTAAACATGCTGACATGACATTATCAAAAGTGATTACTGTGGCTAATGACATGGGGTGTTACATAGACGGTGCTATATTTAACGTGAATGCCACTGTATCTAATGCATAACACCAAAATGATAAAGGCAAATCGGTAAGAGACATCATAGAACGCACCATATCTAATAAAGTACGGTTACGATGTTCCGACACACCATTACGCTGTGGTGTTCCAGGTGGCGTGAGTTGTGAAATAATTCCACATTGTCTTAAATGAATGCCAAAATCGTAACTCAAATATTCGCCTCCACGATCAGATCGTAGAAACTTTATTTTCTTGTTACGATGATTCTCCACTTCACTCTGAAATTCTTTCAACTTTTCAAATGTTTCAGACTTGTGTTTCATCAAGTAAATATACCCATACCTACTCAAATCATCTGTGAAGGTCAGAAAATAACGATACCCGTCGCGTGCCTCAGCACTCATCGGACCGCATACATCGGTATGTATTATTTCCAATAAGTCATTAGCTCGCTCCATTGTTCCGGAGAACAGATTTTTAGTCATCTTACCCATGAGGCATGGTTCGCAAGTATCAAATGATTCATAATCAAGTGATTCCAAAAGTCCATACGCATGGAGTTTCTTCATGCGCTTTACACCAATATGATCTAAACGACAGTGCCACAAGTATGTTGCACTATCATTATTAACTTTGCATCTTTTGGCATCAATATTATGAATATGTGTATCACTATGATCGAGATTCAACAAGAATAGACCATTCATCAAAGGTGCATGACCATAAAAGATATTACTCATATAAATAGAACAACCATTATTCTTTGACTTCAATGAATATCCGTCTCGCAATAAACAAGATCCAGATATAATGTTCATGCTCAACGCTGGCATCAAATAACAATTATTGAGGTCTAAAACTAACCCTGAAGGTAGATGTAGAGGTAGCGTGCCTATGGCGATCACATCGACCTTGGAAGCATTCTCGACGCGCATCGTCACCTCGTCCTTAGACAATCTTCATTTATTCCGCAGCTCCTATTTCGAGTTACAATAATGAGCAACCGAACCAGTATCAAATACCCAGGTGCTACTACGAGCATTAGTAAGGAACACATCAATAACATGTATATCAAATATACCTTTGTTCACTTTGCCATCCTTCTTATCTGCCAAGTACTTGGGGCAGTTCCGCTTCCAGTGACCATTTCCTTTGCAGTAGAAGCACTCAGTTTCAGGCTTGGGTCCAGCTTTGGGCTTCTTCACGGGAGCGGCAACTTGCTTGCCATTCTTATTGAAGTTCCTTTTCTTTCCCTTGCCCTTTTTCTTGAAACTAGTGGTCTTGTTAACCATCAACACTTGATGCTCCATCTTGATTTCTACCATCGCTGATTTCAGCATCGCGAAGAGCTCAGGAATCATTTTCATCATCCCTTGCATATTATAGTTCATCACGAAGCCTTTGTAGCTTGGTGGCAGTGACTGAAGAACTCTGTCAATAACACTCTCAACTGGAAGATCAATTCATAGCTGAGTCAAGTGGTTATGATACCCAGACATTTTGAGTATGTGTTCACTGACAGAACTGTTCTCCTCCATCTTACAGCTATAGAACTTGTTGGAGACTTCATATTTCTCAACCTGGGCATTAGCTTGAAATATCAACTTCAGTTCTTGGAACATCTCATATGCTCCACGGTGTTCAAAACGTCTTTGAAGTCCCGGTTCTAAGCCGTAAAGCATGGCACACTGAACTATCGAGTAGTCATCAGATCGAGCCTGCCAGACGTTCATAACATCTACATCAGCTCCTACAGCAGGTCTGTGACCTAGCGGTGCATCAAGGACATAATTCTTCTGTGCAGCAATGAGGATAATCGTCAAGTTATGGACCCAGTCCGTGTAGTTGCTACCATCATCATTCAACTTAGCTTTCTCTAGGAACACATTAAAATTCAAGGGAATGGAAGCACGGGCCATTGATCTACAACATAGATATGCAAAAACTATTAAGACTAAGTTCATGATAAATTTTAGTTCAAATAATCAAATTACTAATGAACTCCCACTTAAATCAACATCCCTTAAGTTGTCTAAGTGATATATGATCCAAATCAACTAACCCATGTCCGATCATCACATGAGATGGGGTCGTCTTCAATGGTGAACATCTCTATGTTGATCATATCTACTATATGACTCACGTTCGACCTTTCGGTCTCCAGTGTTCCGAGACCATGTTTGTACATGCTAGGCTCGTCAAGTTTAACCCAAGTATTCTGCATGTGCAAAACTGGCTTACACCCGTTGTATGTGAACGTAGAGTCTATCACACCCGATCATCACGAGGTGCTTCGAAACAACGAACTTTATCAACGGTGCATACTTGGGGAGAACACTTTTATCTTGAAATTAAGTGAAGGGATCATTGATACGTCTCCAACGTATCTATAATTTTTGATTGTTCCATGCTATTATATTATCTGTTTTGGATGTTTTATATGCATTAATATGCTATTTTATATTATTTTTGGGACTAACCTATTAACCTAGAGCCCAGTGCCAGTTTCTGTTTTTTCCTTGTTTTTTAGCTTCGTGGAGAAGGAATACCAAACGGAGTCCAAACGGAATAAAATCTTCGCGATGATTTTTCTTGGACCAGAAGACACCCAGGAGACTTGGAGATGAATTCGGAGGAGCCACGAGGCGGCCACAAGGGTGCAGGGCGCGCCCAGGGGGGTAGGGTCCGCCCCCCTGCCTTGTGGGCCCCCCGTGACCCTCCTGACCTAATTCTTTCGCCTATATATTCACATATATTCCCAAACCACCAGAAGCATCCACAAAAACACTTTTCCACCGCCGTAACCTTCTGTACCCATGAGATCCCATCTAGGGACCTTTTTCGGCACCCTGCCGGAGGGGGATTCGATCACGGAGGGCTTCTACATCAACCCTATTGCCCTTCCGATGAAGCGTGAGTAGTTTATCTCAGACCTATGGGTCCATAGCTAGTAGCTAGATGGCTTCTTCTCTCTCTCTTTGATTCTCAATACCATGTTCTCCTCGATGTTCTTGGAGATCTATTCGATGTAATACTTTTTTTGCGGTGTGTTTGCCAAGATCCGATGAATTGTGGATTTATGATCAGATTATCTATGAATATTATTTGAATCTTCTCTGAATTCTTTTATGCATGATTTGATATCTTTGTAATTCTCTTCGAACTATCGGTTTGGTTTGGCCAACTAGATTGGTTTTTCTTGCAATGGGAGAAGTGCTTAGCTTTGGGTTCAATCTTGCGGTGTCCTTTCCCAGTGACAGTAGGGGCAGCAAGGCACGTATTGTATTGTTGCCATCGAGGATAAAAAGATGGGGTTTACATCATATTGCTTGAGTTTATTCCTCTACATCATGTCATCTTACTTAATGTGTTACTCTGTTCTTCATGAACTTAATACTCTAGATGCAGGCAGGAGTCGGTCGATGTATGGAGTAATAGTAGTAGATGCAGAATCGTTTCGGTCTACTTGACACGGACGTGATGCCTATATTCATGATCATTGCTTTAGATATCGTAATAACTTTGCACTTTTCTATCAATTGCTCGGCAGTAATTTGTTCACCCACCGTATTATTTGCTATCTTGAGAGAAGCCTCTAGTGAAACCTATGGCCCCCGGGTCTATTTTCCATCGTATAACTTTCCGATCTACTATTTTGCAATCTTTTACTTTCCGATCTATAAACCAAAAATACCAAAAATATTTACTTTATCTTTTATTTAGTTTCATCTATATCTATCAGATCTCACTTTTGCAAGTAACCGTGAAGGGATTGACAACCCCTTTATCGCGTTGAGTGCAAGTTGTTTGATTGTTTGTGCAGGTATTCGGTGATTTGTGCGTTGTCTCCTACTGGATTGATACCTTGGTTCTCAAACTGAGGGAAATACTTATCTCTACTTTGCTGCATCACCCTTTCCTCTTCAAGGGAAAAACCAACGCAAGCTCAAGAAGTAGCAATCATCTTATAATGCTACCGCCATTCTAAGCAAAATAAGATGCATAAAGGATAAACATCACATGCAATCAAAATATGTGACATGATATGGCCATCATCATCTTGTGCTTTTGATCTCCATCTCCAAAGCAACGGCATGATCTCCATCGTCACCGGCGCGATACCTTGATCTCCATCGTTGCATCGGGGTCGTCTCGCCAACTATTGCTTCTACAACTATTGCTAACGTATAGCGATAAAGTAAAGCAATTACATGGTGCTTAGTGATTGACACGCAGACCATACAATAATTAAAGACAACCCTAAGGCTCATGCCCGTTGTCGTACTCATTGACATGCAAGTCGTGAACTTATTACAAAACATGATCATCTCATACATCAACATATATCAAATCACGTCTTGACCATATCACATCACAACATACCCTGCAAAAACAAGTTAGACGTCCTCTACTTTGTTGTTGCAAGTTTTACGTGGCTGCTACGGGCAAATAGCATGAACCGTTCTTACCTATGCAAAACCACAACGGTGAATATCAAGTTGCTATTTAACCTTCTGCAAGGACCGCCGTAGTCAAATCCGATTCAACTAAAGTAGGAGAAACAGACACCCGCCAGCCACCTTTATGCAAAACAAGTTGCAAGTCAGTCTGTGGAACAGGTCTCATGTGCGTGGACATGTAAGGTTGGTCCGGGCCACTTCATTCCACAATGCCGCCGAATCAAAAGAATACATTGGTGGGAAGCAATATGAACCTCACCGCCCACAACTCCTTTGTGTTCTACTCGTGCATATCATCTACGCATAGACCTGGCTCATGATGCCACTGTTGCGGAACGTTGCATGGAAAACAAACAAAATTCTACGCACACGCAAGATCTATCCATGGAGATGCATAGCTACAAGAGGGGAGAGCATCTACATACCCTTGTAGATCACTAAGCGGAAGCGTTTATCAACGCGGTTGATGTAGTCGTACAACTTCACGATCCGTTCCGATCAAGCACCGAACGCATGACACCTCCGCATTTAGCACACGTTCAGCTCGATGACGTCCTCGCCTTCTTGATCCAGCAAGAGGGGCGAAGTAGTAGATGAGTTCCGGCAGCACGACGGCGTGGTGACGGTGGTGGTGAAACTATTTCTGTAGGGCTTCGCCAAGCACAACGGATTTAGAGCAGAGGATGAACTAGAGGGAGAGGGGGCGCCGGCACACGGCTTGGTGAATCGTGGTGTCCCCGAGGGGCTAGCCCTGCTCCTCTATTTATATGTTGAGCCCTAGGGTCGTTTCTTGGAGAAAGAGCCTCCTCAAAGTCGGTTTGGAATGCAAGGAAGAGTCCTTCTCGGTTTCCAGTACCAGACGCCAAGGTCCTCGGCGTCTGGCCCAGACGCCATGGGCCTCGGCGTCTGGTCCCTGACCTCCGCAAAACTTCCTTTTGCACCGACCTAAAGCCCCGTGGGCCTTACCCCTTGGCCCAACCATATCATCCTATATATCAATCTTTACCCCCGGACCATTTAGGAGCTCCTCGTCATGTCCGTGATCTCATCCGGGACTCCGAACAACATTCGGTCACCAACATACATAACTCATATAATACTATATCGTCAACGAACGTTAAGCGTGCAGACCCTACGGGTTCGATAATGATATAGACATGACCGAGACGCTTCTCCGGTCAATAACCAATAGCGGGACCTGGATGCCCATATTGGTTCCTACATATTCTACGAAGATCTTTATCGGTCGAACCTTTATGACAAATACGTAGTTCCCTTTGTCCGTCGGTATGTTACTTGCCCGAGATTCGATCGTCGGTATCTTCATACCTAGTTCAATCTCGTTACCGGTAAGTCTCTTTACTCGTTCCGTAATACATCATCTTGTAACTAACTCCTTAGTCACTTTGCTTGCAAGCTTCTTGTGATGTTGTATTACCGAGAGGGCCCAGAGATACCTCCCCGTCATACGGAGTGACAAATCCCAATCTCGATTCACGCCAACTCAACAGACACCTTCGAAGATACCTGTAGAGCACCTTTATGATCACCCAATTGCGTTGTGACGTTTGATAGCACACAATGTATTCCTCCGGTATCCGGGAGTTGCATGATCTCACGGTCGAAGGAATATGTATTTGACATTTAAGAAAGCAGTAGCAATAAACTGAACGATCATATGCTAAGCTAACGGATGGGTCTTGTTCATCACATCATTCTCCTAATGATGTGATCCCGTTATCAAATGACAACTCATGTCTATGGTCAGGAAACCTTAACCATCTTTTGGTCAACGAGCTAGTCTAGTAGAGGCATACTAGGGACTTGGTATTTGCTTATGTATTCACTCATGTATTTAAGTTTCCAATCAATACAATTCTAGCATGAATAATAAACCTTTATCATGATTAAGCAAATATAATAATAACCACTTTATTATTGCCTCTAGGGCATATTTCCAACAGTTTGGTCGGAGCCGGTGCACGCATCAAGAGACACCGATTCCCAAGCCTTGATCAAGACTTTATCTTCCAATGACGTGTAGTTCTTCGATCTTGCGCGTGACTTCATCGAACACCCCCTCCTCAATCTCCTCCACATCATCTTCCTCCCCACCGTGCCCGTGCACGCCAACATCCATCTCATTGTAACCATAATCACCGATCGGGGCTTGATCTATGTCGACGGTGTTGTCATCCAACAATTGCACGAAGTCGGCCGTCACATCATGCAAACCGGCGCTGCAAATTCGCTCGACAAATCACGAACACGCGCAATGGACAAAAGTGAAAGAATTGCAAGCAACCGAAGCATCGTACCTTGAGGCCATTCCGCCGAACACCTTGGGGGCGGCGGCAGCAGCGCCATCGGCGGGCACCCTCGTGGCAGCTCTTGCCGGAGCTATTGGGGGAGGTGTTGGCGGGGTCGCTTTTGTGGTGGTCTTCTTGCGCTTCACACCGGGAACCTTCCCTTTCTTCGCCGGCGCGGGACGCACATGATTCGCAGCGGCTGTGGCGCGGGAGTAGCGGGGGCGCGTGTCTTCCCAGAGGGGCCTGCGGGAGCGTCGCCTTGAACGACCACGTTGCCCTGCAGCTTGCGGGGCGGCGCGGCGGAGCCTTGAACGATGACGAGCTCGACATCGCCGGTGACGAGATGTGCCGACGGGAATGGCTTGGGGATGGCATCCGCCGTGACGACTGATGGGTGGGAGGCTTCCATGGCGGCGGAGGGAAGCCGGGGAAGGTGCTCCGGAGCGGGCGAAAGGAGGTGGTTGGCGGCGGAAGGGGGTAGGGGGTAGGCGGGAACTGCCGCGCGGAAATGTCCCTCCCGCCAAATCTCGCAGCGGATAGGGGTCAAGCTTGGGTCGGCCTCCCATCCCATGAATCTAAAGGTTGAGGGCGAAGTTTTTCCGCGCCCCGCAATTTTTTTTACAGTTCACGGGCCGATACGGTGTCAGATCAGATCACTTTTTCCGCGAGACACCGTAAACGGGCGGTTATTTTGCTGGTCAGCACGTTTTAAGGGGTCTGTTAGAGTTGCTCTAACCCAGCCCCTCAAAAAAAGAAAAAGGGAACCTAACCCAACCTGCTAGCTGCTGCTGGTGGTAGTTGCGCACAGGTCCAGAGATCGGCGTTTCCTATTTGACGCTTGTTGCATCAAATAGGCGAGCAAACGCATATAAGGTAGCTAAAATAGTGAGTATTCTAGGCAGGCCCGTTTAGGGGTATACCCGGTTCTAGAAAACTTCTGGAAAGTTTTGGTTCGGTTTTCATGTTTACTTATTTTTTATCATTTATATTTTTCCAAAAAATAAAATATTTTGAAATTTTACTTTTTGTGCTTTTTATAAAATTTTAAAATATTTAGAAAAATTCAAGCTTTTCAAACGTATTTATTTTTTGGTTTTTTGCGCTTTTTAAAAAATTCATAATTTTCATAAAGTGTTTGCCTTTTCAAAAAATTATTGTGTTTTCCCAGAAAATGAAATGTGTTCACGTTTTAAAAAGATGTTCGCCCTTTTCCAAAAAATTCCTTCAATTTTTAAAAAATGTTCTTACTTTCTATATATTCAAAAAATAAAGAAATCGGTTGCTACAGTAGTCACCTCATTTCATTGGCCAGACCTATCTTTCATCAAAGGGAAACGTTTGGGAACGACACGCCGGCCGAAGTTTCGGCCGATCGCCTTCAGCTACGCGCGCGTATCCCTCTTCCTTTCTTCTTTATTCTGAAAAAAAACACCGCATCCCTCATTCATGGCGGACTGCAGCCTTCGCCCACCCCCTCGCCAACCGTCTTTGACCAGATTCGTGTTGTTCCTTCAAGCCAGCGAGCCTCCTTGCCGGATCTGGTCAGTCGGCCATCATGGAATCACCGTCCCCTTCCCGTCAGCACGGGGGAGATCCCCTTCTCGTCAGCACAGGGAAGATCCCCTTCCTGTTCCTTACCTGCTTCTCCTTCGGCGAGCTTGCCGCCGTCTTCCACGCCACACCCCCTCAATCCCCTCCCCAACCAGCGGTGATGCAGCAGTCACCATGGATGCGCCAACACCACCTTCAACCTCCCGGCAGCGAGATGTTACAACCCCTCACGAGAGATGCTACAACCATTTGGCGAAGATGCTACAACAGGCTTTGTGTTTTGCTTCAACCGACCGCTGGAGTTTTGGTTGCAGATTTTTTTTTGCTACAACCGTGTTGGATTTTTGCAACTACGGTGATGGCAATTTGCTACATCCCCGGGGGAGAGTCAACCCATGTGGTGGGCGGCTGGACGCGGGGCAGCCGTGATAATGCTGGAACCGGCTTCGAGATTTGCTACAACTGGCATTTCGAATTGTTGTAACCGGCCACCATGTTTGCTGGAACCATTGTCACAGTGCGGCGTTTTTGCTTCAACCAGCCGCGACATTTGCTGGAACCGGCACACAAAATTGCTGGAACGGCTATTTTTCCTCTTTCCCAAATGACGCCCATGGTGACTATGGTTGGGTGACCACGGGACCTTGCTGCAACCGTAGTTAGATTTTGGTACTACCGGTGATGTTTTTTGCTACATCCATTCAACGGCGTTGACTGACTGGTGGTCGTCGCCGAACGCAATTCCGTGCAGCGAGCGGCGAGGGGCGGGGACGGAGCTACAACCGGAGGGGGGCTATAACCGTCATCGGTGGAGCTGCAACCGCAGGCGCAGCTCTTGCATGGGTTGAGGTAGTTTTTGGCTACATCCATTCAACGACGAGAACGGCCGGCGAGGGTGGGGACCGGCGACGACGACGGCCGACGAGGGTGGGACTGGCGACGAGGACGGCCACCGGAGGGACTGCAGGCGCGGCGACGAGGACCCTGAGCGGGAGTTGCAGATCCAGCCCGAGGAAGAAGAAGACTTGGGCGAATTGTTTCTTTTTTTTGCCCAGATCCATGGCCAAGCGGCTCGCATCCAATTGCTGGGGCGGGACCGGCTGAAACTTTCGGCTAGCGCGCCGGCGCCTAGCGGTCGCCCTCGTCAAATAGGGGATCATATCATATACTCCCTTCATCCCGAATTATTTGTCGCGGAAATGAATATTTTTTTTCTCGAATATGCACGAGTTTTTAGTTCTAGATACGTTTATTCCTATCCATTTTTGCGACGAGTAATTCGGGACAAACTCAGTATATCATATAATCACGGGCTCACCTTGGCCGGGCAAGGGTCGAAACAATTTAATAAATTTTAGAACAATTTTAGAACTAACAAATATTACAGAGACCATTCTAAAATTGTAACCAATATTTAATAAATTAATTAGGTGACCCATACCTCTTTTAACAGTGGCTGGAAATAATATTTAATGGCCTTTTAATTAATCTAGATCAAATATGAAATGATGTTTTGCCCAAACTAGCTTTTGGTGTTAGGGTATAATGCACTGGTATTTATGGACTAGGTCACACTTTTTACAAAAACCGTTTGGGGCCCAAATAATTAACAAATCAGAAGAGAAAGAAACAGAAAAAGAGAAAAAGGAAAAAGGCCTAAAGGAGCTACTGTGCACTTGGCCTGCTCGCTACAGCCGCGGCCCAGCCCACCCCGCGCCTCCTCCCACCTCTCACTGCTCACCGCCGCCCCGCTGTCGAACGCGCACGGGCGCGCACCCCAGGCCCCCCCTCTCCCTCGCTCGACAGCGCGCGCCGCACCCTCTCGCCGTGGATAAGAGACCGCCCCGACCCCTCTGGCGAGCCCTAGCCGCCCGGTTCGCCCTCCTCCTCGTTCCCCTCACCCCTCCCGACGCCGCCATGGCTGCGCCTCCCTAGATCGCGCGTCTACCGTGCCCCGTTCGCCTCCCCGACGTGTCCTGCGTGCTCGCCGTCGTCCTCTCCTTCGACTGCACCAACGAACCGAAGCCGAGCACCCCTACATCGACCCCGCGCCATCGTCTTCCTCCTCGGATCCCCGCCGCCGTTCGCCATCGAATCCGGCCACCCCACGCCTTCCCCGAGCCCGCTTTGATCGGCTACGCCCCACTGTGAGCTCCTCCTCCCTCCCCTGCCTCTCTGCGCGCTAGCTTGACCGCCGTAGGGTAGCTCGCCGCATTGCCGTGCTCCGACCACCGCCATTGCTGCTGCCCGCGCGCCGTACATGCTCCCGAGCTCCCGCGCGAGCCACTGGCGTGCTCCAGAGCGCGAGTTGCGTCAATCTCGGCCCCCAACTAGCCACCTAGCCCGCTCCCGCCTCGTTTCCAAATGGGGCCGAACGCCGGCGCCCGCCGTGGTCGATGCCGCCGCCGTTCCGGCCACCCCCGGGACCAACCACCACCACCACGTGATGCGGCTCGCTGCGCCCGTTCGATAGAGCCCAATCCCGCCCCCGGAGATGCCCTATGGGCGAATCCCGAGCTCGCCGGAGCTCGGCGCCGCGCTCGAGCTCGCCGGAGCGCTCTCCGGCGGCCGGTCCGACGTGGCACCGGTGGGTCCCACCCCCGTGCCACTGACTGTGGGGCCCCGCGGGCCCCTTTGACCCGTTGACCGGGGTCAACTCTGACGTGGCCGCCCTGTCTCACTGACATGTGGGGCCCGGTCGTTAAAATGAATTTAAAATAAATAGAAAATCTGTTAATTAGTTAGTTAATTAGTTTAAACACTAATCAGTCACTGACTGTTGGGGCCCACCCTCTAATCAATCCAATCAGTTAATTTAACCCCTCTGTTAATATCTCAGTGTATGACATGTGGGCCCCACTTGTCAGGTTTGACTCTGGTCAGCCAGAGTTGACCTGCTGACATCACCCTGACCTCATGCTGACGTCATCATTCACTATTCTGGATAATTCAAATTTAAATTAATAATTAAATTCAAAAAATGTTTAAAACTTTAGAAAATCATATTAAATAAACCGTAATTCCGATGAAAATAATTTATATATGAAACTTGCTCAGAATTCCGATACGAACCCGAATACGCCCTCCGTATTCCTGTCAGATGCCTCTAGCTATAAGAACATTGAACTTTTAGACCGATTTCGATAAATGAATAGTGCCCAACTTCAATTAAATAAATCCGAATAAATTCCTAAATTAACTAAATCATTTAGTTAGGCAGTATAACACCCCGGCATATCATTTAGGCATGTCATACATATTGTTTGCATTATTGCCATGAATTTATTGTTTCTCTCCCCCTCCTTCTATCTCGATAGACGCCGAGACCGACGACGCTGCACCTGGGTACGACTACACTACCGACGAGCATCCCGTTGACGACCCCTCTCTCTTGCCAGAGCAACCAGGCAAGCCCCCCCCCCCCTTGAGCATCCAGATATCGCCCATTCCATTTCTCCTGCTTGCATTAGATTTTGCTACTGTTAATGTATGCTCCTATTCTGATGCATAGCCTGCTGTTGTAACCTGTTCATTGTTACCTTACCTGCCTATGATAAACTGTTTAGTATAGGCTGGTAGTGAACCATCAGTGACCCCACCACCTTATCCTTGTTGCCCCTGCTTGATCATCGACGACTCGATCAACGTGATCGTCGACCAGAGACCGACACCTCACTTCACACCCCCTTAGTTGTACGACTCTGCGTAGTAACTATCGAGTGCCGAGGGTGATACCTCGTAACGCACTCCCGATGAATACTCTGCAGTGTAGCTGTTCGGTCATGGTCATCGAGGGTGATTCCTCCTTCTCCACTTCCGATACGACTCTGTCGTGCAACCCTCAGTGTGAACCTCGAGGGTGATGCCTCATACGTTCACCCTGATGATTTCGTCGAGTGGAATCCGCCGAGGGTGATTCCTCGGGTTTCCCCCTTGATGTTATGACCACACGGTTACTTTGACCTTTGTTACAGGCGGGTCCACCCTGGTGGGTACCCGCTGGGGATCTATGATGTCGGGTGTGCCGGAAGGGCACTCGAGTGTGATATTGTGGCGGAGCATCAGAGACTCTGATTGTCTCCGCGTGATACTAATTGAGCCTATTGGATTTGGGTGTGTGATCTGAGTGGGTCGACGTGCCCTATACGCACTACCACCACGCGGGATAATGGTTATGGGACCCTCTGTGATGTACGTTTCTCCCGAAAGCTCGTCTGACGTCACGATTCACCGTGCGGGCTGATTGTCGGGATTGGGCTGGATACTTCACTGACGAGTTCAGTGTCGCGCCTGCACCCCGGCCAGTCTCGCAACGCGCAGGGTGCCCAGGGCGATGGCCCAAGACCTCTGGGTGCATAGGTTAGTCTGGCGTGCTGACCTCTCTGCCGAGCCTAGGTAGGGCGCTGCTTCGTGTTGATCTTCCGAGGACGGGCATTACCCAGCAAGTGTGTCCGGCCAGAGTTGATCGAGTGTGTTGGGTAACAGTAGTGCACCCCTGCAGGGATGAATCATCTATCGATAGCCGGTCCTACGGTAAAGGACGCTCAGTTTGTGTATCCCGATCTACTACTTGAACTGGATACTTGTTACTTAATTGAAGCTTCGGGATCGCTTTCTCGCTGGGAGTTGAGGAAGGATCTTTAAGCTATACTTCAACATGTTTGCTAAATAAAATGCTATTCTACTCCCGTCTACTGTTGCAAGATGATGGCCTCGTGAAGATGTTTGAAGATGCTAGTCTTCAATAGGACTAGGCCTTCTCTCTATTCGGGCATTTCTGCAGCCCTGTCCACATATACAGCCTTTCTCCATTGATAATGTTGCATATGTAGTATAGATCCTTGCTTGCTGAGTACTTTGGATGAGTACTCACGGTTGCTTTACTTTCTCTTTTCCCCATACCCCACCTTGATGATACATCAGACGATGGAGTCCAGGAGTCAGATGCCACCACAGGAGCTCACTACCAGGAGGGTCCAGAGGGCACTTACTACTGGATCGAGCCAGCCAACCAGGAGTAGGATCGGAGGCTCCCAGGCAGGAGGCCAACGCCTTTCGATCTAGTGTCGCTGTTTGTGCTAGCCTTCTTAAGGCAAAACTTGTCTAACTATGTCTGTACTCAGATAATATTTGTATGACTGACTTATGTATTCGGATCTTCGGATCCCTGGTCTGTAATATTGTGGATCTCCGTTTAAATTGTGTTAGAGTTGTGTTGTGATATCTTCCCGTGTGTCCCTGTGCTTGATCGTACACGTTTGCGTGTATGATTAGTGTACGATTGAGTCGGGGGCGCCACAGGGCGGCTTGGGGCAGGAGCCCAAGTGGGATTCGGCCCCTCTTGGGGCGCCTCCTGGCTGCCTCCCCTCTCCCCCACCTATATATATGTGGGAGGGGGCGCCACACATCACCACGACAATCTCTTAGCCGTGTGCGGCGCCCCTATCCACAGTTTCGTCCCTCAGTCATATTTTCGTAGTGCTTAGGCGAAGCCCTACGGAGATAGCATCACCACCACCGTTACCACGCCGTCGTGCTGCCAGAACTCATCCACTACTTCGCCGTCTTGCTGGATCAAGAAGGCGAGGACGTCACCGAACTGAACGTGTGCTGAACGCGGAGGTGTCGTACGTTCGGTACTCGATCGGTTGGATCGCGAAGAAGTTCGACTACATCAACCGCGTTGCTAAATGCTTCTGCTTACGGTCTACGAGGGTACATAGACACACTCTCCCCTCTCGCTGCTATGCATCTCCATGGATAGATCTTGCGTGTGCGTAGAAAATTTTTGTTTTCCATGCAATGTTTCCCAATAGGTACTTCATGACGTTGATTGATGACTCCACTAGATATTGTTATGTGTATCTTCTGAAATCAAAAGATGAGGCTTTAACTTTCTTCAAAAACTATAAAGCTGAAGCAAAGAACCAACTTGATCGAAAAATTAAACGGCTAAGGTCTGGTCGTGGTGGAGAGTATTTTTCTAATGAATTTGACTTGTTTTGTGCAGAACATGGTATAATCCATGAGAGGACACCTCCCTACTCACCTCAGTCAAATGGGGTGGCTGAAAGAAAGAACCGAACTCTAACTGATTTGGTTAACGCCATGTTAGACACATCGGGTCTTTCCAAGGAATGGTGGGGGGGAGCCGCTAATGACTGCGTGTCATGTCCTAAACCGAGTTCCCACAAAGCATAAGACCATGACTCCATTTGGGGAATGGGAAAGGAAAAGGTTGAAACTCTCTTATCTACGTACTTGGGGTTGTTTGGCGAAAGTCAATATACCAATTCCCAAGAAGCGCAAGCTTGGACCAAAAACCGTGGATTGTGTTCTTCTGGGCTATGCTTTTCATAGCATTGGCTATAGATTTTTTATAATAAAATCTGAGGTATCTGACATGCATGTTGGTACGATTATGGAGTCGAATAATGCAACTTTCTTTGAGGACATATTTCCTATGAAGGATATGTCGAGTTCATCAAATCAGGAGATACCTACTCCATCTAGTGAGGAATTCGTTGTAATTCCTGAACCCACCATTGCGATGGAACAAGTTGAGAATCCTGTTGAGGGTGACAATGAAAATCCTGTAAGGAGTAAGAGACAGAGGATCGCAAAGTCCTTTGGTGATGATTTCATTGTGTACCTCGTGGATGACACGCCCAGGACTATTTCAGAAGCCTATGCATCTCCTGATGCTGACTACTGAAAGGAAGTTGTTCGTAGCGAGATGGATTCTATCTTAGCTAACAGGAACTGGGAGATCATTGACCGTCCTTATGGGTGCAAACCTGTAGGATGTAAGTGGGTGTTCAAGAAGAAGCTTAGACCTGATGGTACGATTGAAAAGTACAAGGCACGGCTTGTGGCTAAGGGTTATACCCAGAAAGAAGGTGAAGACTTCTTTGATACTTACTCACCCGTGGTTAGACTGACCACTATTCGGGTGCTACTATCACTGGCTACCTCATATGGTCTTCTCGTTCATCAAATGGACGTTAAGACGGCTTTCCTCAATGGAGAGTTGAAGGAGGAAATTTACATGGATCAGTCAGATGGTTTTGTAGTACCTGGTTAGGAAGGAAAGGTGTGCAAGTTATTAAAGTCTTTATATGGCCTTAAACAAGCTCCTAAGGAGTGGCATGAGAAGTTCGAAAGAACATTAACTAATGCAGGCTTTGTAGTAAACGATGGTGACAAGTGTGTGTACTATCGCCATGGTGGGGGCGAAGGAGATATTCTTTGTCTGTATGTC
The DNA here is from genome assembly GCA_011799875.1 of Thinopyrum elongatum. Lineage (NCBI taxonomy): Eukaryota > Viridiplantae > Streptophyta > Magnoliopsida > Poales > Poaceae > Thinopyrum > Thinopyrum elongatum. The sequence continues at coordinate 469,877,924 of CM022300.1, read as the reverse complement.
GATGACATGCTGATCTTTGGAACCAAACTTGATTTAATCAAGGAGGTTAAGGATTTCTTATCTCATTGTTTTGAGATGAAGGATCTAGAAGTAGCTGATGTTATCTTAAACATCAAGCTGTTGAGAGATGAGAATGGTGGGATTACACTGCTTCAGTCTCACTATGTGGAGAAGGTTTTGAGTCGCTTTGGGTATAGCGACTGCAAGCCTTCCCCAACTCCATATGATTATAGTGTGTTGCTTCAAAAGAATCGACGGGTTGCTAGAGATCAACTGAGGTATTCTCAGATTATTGGCTCGCTTATGTATCTGGCGAGTGCCACGAGGCCTGACATCTCTTTTGCTGTGAGAAAACTGAGTCGGTTTGTGTCAAAATCGGGAGATGATCATTGGAATGCGCTTGAGAGAGTTATGCGCTATTTGAAAGACACTACGAGCTATGGGATTCACTGCACCGGGTATCCGAGGGTACTGGAGGGTTATAGTGACTCAAACTGGATATCTGATGCTGCTGAGATTAAGGCCACAAGTGGTTATGTTTTTACACTTGGTGGTGGCGCTGTTTCTTGGAAGTCTTGCAAGCAGACCATCTTAACGAGGTCAAGTATGGAAGTAGAACTCACAGCATTAGACAGTGCCACTGTTGAAGCAGAGTGGCTTCGTGAGCTCTTGATGGACTTACCTATGGTTGAAAAACCAATACCCCCTATCCTGATGAACTGTGATAATCAAACTGTGACCGTCAAGATAAACAGTTCTAAGGATAATATGAAGTCCTCAAGGCATGTGAAGAGGAGACTAAAATCTATCAGAAAATTGAGGAACTCTGGAGTTATTATGTTGGATTATATTCAAACGTCGAAAAACTTGGCAGGTCCCTTCACAAAGGGTTTATCACGTAATGTGATAGATAATGCATCAATGAAGATGGGTCTGAGACCCACCGCATGAGTTGTCCACAGTGGTAACCCACTCTATGTGATCGGAGATCCCGTGAAGTAGAAGTGGGAGACAAGCTGTTGGTCAACTGGGAGGAGAGTATCCCTATTTTAATTATCCCACTCCGTGAAGATGCAATACTCTCCTGATCTGCATGGCAGGTTGATAGTTATCTTAATGTGTTCCAAGTGGCTTATTTGAGTAAGCAGAGATGCTGTCCTGTAGAGCATCTCCTGAGGAACACACCTATATGAATTTGACGGTTAACGTCGCAGTATGTGAGAATTGGGTGTTCTCTAATAAATTCATGAAAGGCCTTGGAGTATGACGTATACGCTCTACCCGTGGGGAAGCCTTGCGGCAGCCCAGTATCGGTCAAGAGTTTGTTTTAAACTAGTCTCATAGAAAACTTGTAGTTCAAGGCATAGTCCACCTATATAAAATTAACAAATATTACAGAGATCATTCTAAAATTGTAACCAACATTTAATAAATTAATTAGGTGACCCATACCTCTTTTAACAGTGGCTGGAAATAATATTTAATAGCCTTTTAATTAATCTAGATCAAATATGAAATGATGTTTTGCCCAAACTAGTTTTTGGTGTTAGGGTATAATGCACTGGTATTTATGGACTAGGTCACACTTTTTACAAAAACCGTTTGGGGCCCAAATAATTAACAAATCAGAAGAGAAAGAAACAGAAAAAGAGAAAAAGGAAAAAGGCCTAAAGGAGCTACTGTGCACTTGGCCTGCTTGCTACAGCCGCGGCACAGCCCACCCCGCGCCTCCTCCCACCTCTCACTGCTCACCGCCGCCCCGCTGTCGAACGCGCACGGGCGCGCACCCCAGGCCCCCCCTCTCCCTCGCTCGACAGCGCGCGCCGCACCCTCTCGCCATGGATAAGAGACCGCCCCGACCCCTCTGGCGAGCCCTAGCCGCCCCGTTCGCCCTCCTCCTTGTTCCCCTCACCCCTCCCGACGCCGCCATGGCTGCGCCTCCCTAGATCGCGCGTCCACCGTGCCCCGTTCGCCTCCCCGACGTGTCCTGCGTGCTCGCCGTCGTCCTCTCCTTCGACTGCACCAACGAACCAAAGCCGAGCACCCCTACATCGACCCCGCGCCATCGTCTTCCTCCTCGGATCCCCGCCGCCGTTCGCCATCGAATCCGGCCACCCCACGCCTTCCCCGAGCCCGCTTTGATCGGCTACGCCCCACTGTGAGCTCCTCCTCCCTCCCCTGCCTCTCTGCGCGCTAGCTTGACCACCGTAGGGTAGCTCGCCGCATTGCCGTGCTCCGACCACCGCCATTGCTGCTGCCCGCGCGCCGTACGTGCTCCCGAGCCCCCGCGCGAGCCACTGGCGTGCTCCAGAGCGCGATTTGCGTCGATCTCGGCCCCCAACTAGCCACCTAGCCCGCTCCCGCCTCGTTTCCAAATGGGGCCGAACGCCGGCGCCCGCCGCGGTCGATGCCGCCGCCGTTCCGGCCACCCCCGGGACCAACCACCACCACCACGTGATGCGGCTCGCTGCGCCCGTTCGATAGAGCCCAATCCCGCCCCCGGAGATGCCCTATGGGCGAGTCCCGAGCTCGCCGGAGCTCGGCGCCGCGCTCGGGCTCGCCGGAGCGCTCTCCGGCGGCCGGTCCGACGTGGCACCGGTGGGTCCCACCCCCGTGCCACTGACTGTGGGGCCCCGCGGGCCCCTTTGACCCGTTGACCGGGGTCAACTCTGACGTGGCCGCCCTGTCTCACTGACATGTGGGGCCCGGTCGTTAAAATGAATTTAAAATAAATAGAAAATCTGTTAATTAGTTAGTTAATTAGTTTAAACACTAATCAGTCACTGACTGTTGGGGCCCACCCTCTAATCAATCCAATCAGTTAATTTAACCCCTCTGTTAATATCTCAGTGTATGACATGTGGGCCCCACTTGTCAGGTTTGACTCTGGTCAGCCAGAGTTGACCTGCTGACATCACCCTGACCTCATGCTGACGTCATCATTCACTATTCTGGATAATTCGAATTTAAATTAATAATTAAATTCAGAAAATGTTTAAAACTTTAGAAAATCATATTAAATAAACCGTAATTCCGATGAAAATAATTTATATATGAAACTTGCTCAGAATTCCGATACGAACCCGAATACGCGCTCCGTATTCCTGTCAGATGCCTCTAGCTATAGGAACATTGAACTTTTAGACCGATTTCGATAAATGAATAGTGCCCAACTTCAATTAAATAAATCCGAATAAATTCCTAAATTAACTAAATCATTTAGTTAGGCAGTATAACACCCCGGCATATCATTTAGGCATGTCATACATATTGTTTGCATTATTGCCGTGAATTTATTGTTTCTCTCCCCCTCCTTCTCTCTCGATAGACGCCGAGACCGACGACGCTGCACCTGGGTACGACTACACTACCGACGAGCAGCCCGTTGACGACCCCTCTCTCTTGCCAGAGCAACCAGGCAAGCCCCCCCCTTGAGCATCCAAATATCGTCCATTCCATTTCTCCTGCTTGCATTAGATTTTGCTACTGTTAATGTATGCTCCTATTCTGATGCATAGCCTGCTGTTGTAACCTGTTCATTGTTACCTTACCTGCCTATGATAAACTGTTTAGTATAGGCTGGTAGTGAACCATCAGTGACCCCACCACCTTATCCTTGTTGCCCCTGCTTGATCATCGATGACTCGATCAACGTGATCGTCGACCAGAGACCGACACCTCACTTCACACCCCCTTAGTTGTACGACTCTGCGTAGTAACTATCGAGTGCCGAGGGTGATACCTCGTAACGCACTCCCGATGAATACTCTGCAGTGTAGCTGTTCTGTCATGGTCATCGAGGGTGATTCCTCCTTCTCCACTTCCGATACGACTCTGTCGTGCAACCCTCAGTGTGAACCTCGAGGGTGATGCCTCATACGTTCACCCTGATGATTTCGTCGAGTGGAATCCGCCGAGGGTGATTCCTCGGGTTTCCCCCTTGATGTTATGACCACACGGTTACTTTGACCTTTGTTACAGGCGGGTCCACCCTGGTGGGTACCCGCTGGGGATCTATGATGTCGGGTGTGCCGGAAGGGCACTCGAGTGTGATATTGTGGCGGAGCATCAGAGACTCTGATTGTCTCCGCGTGATACTAATTGAGCCTATTGGATTTGGGTGTGTGATCTGAGTGGGTCGACGTGCCCTATACGCACTACCACCACGCGGGATAATGGTTATGGGACCCTCTGTGATGTACGTTTCTCCCGAAAGCTCGTCTGACGTCACGATTCACCGTGCGGGCTGATTGTCGGGATTGGGCTGGATACTTCACTGACGAGTTCAGTGTCGCGCCTGCACCCCGGCCAGTCTCGCAACGCGCAGGGTGCCCAGGGCGATGGCCCAAGACCTCTGGGTGCATAGGTTAGTCTGGCGTGCTGACCTCTCTGCCGAGCCTAGGTAGGGCGCTGCTTCGTGTTGATCTTCCGAGGACGGGCATTACCCAGCAAGTGTGTCCGGCCAGAGTTGATCGAGTGTGTTGGGTAACAGTAGTGCACCCCTGCAGGGATGAATCATCTATCGGTAGCCGGTCCTACGGTAAAGGACGCTCAGTTTGTGTATCCCGATCTACTACTTGAACTGGATACTTGTTACTTAATTGAAGCTTCGGGATCGCTTTCTCGCTGGGAGTTGAGGAAGGATCTTTAAGCTATACTTCAACATGTTTGCTAAATAAAATGCTATTCTACTCCCGTCTACTGTTGCAAGATGATGGCCTCGTGAAGATGTTTGAAGATGCTAGTCTTCAATAGGACTAGGCCTTCTCTCTATTCGGGCATTTCTGCAGCCCAGTCCACATATACAGCCTTTCTCCATTGATAATGTTGCATATGTAGTATAGATCCTTGCTTGCTGAGTACTTTGGATGAGTACTCACGGTTGCTTTACTTTCTCTTTTCCCCATACCCCACCTTGATGATACATCAGACGATGGAGTCCAGGAGTCAGATGCCACCACAGGAGCTCACTACCAGGAGGGTCCAGAGGGCACTTACTACTGGATCGAGCCAGCCAACCAGGAGTAGGATCGGAGGCTCCCAGGCAGGAGGCCAACGCCTTTCGATCTAGTGTCGCTGTTTGTGCTAGCCTTCTTAAGGCAAAACTTGTCTAACTATGTCTGTACTCAGATAATATTTGTATGACTGACTTATGTATTCGGATCTTCGGATCCCTGGTCTGTAATATTGTGGATCTCCGTTTAAATTGTGTTAGAGTTGTGTTGTGATATCTTCCCGTGTGTCCCTGTGCTTGATCGTACACGTTTGCGTGTATGATTAGTGTACGATTGAGTCGGGGGCGCCACAGGGCGGCTTGGGGCAGGAGCCCAAGTGGGATTCGGCCCCTCTTGGGGCGCCTCCTGGCTGCCTCCCCTCTCCCCCACCTATATATATGTGGGAGGGGGCGCCACACATCACCACGACAATCTCTTAGCCGTGTGCGGCGCCCCTATCCACAGTTTCGTCCCTCAGTCATATTTTCGTAGTGCTTAGGCGAAGCCCTACGGAGATAGCATCACCACCACCGTTACCACGCCGTCGTGCTGCCAGAACTCATCCACTACTTCGCCGTCTTGCTGGATCAAGAAGGCGAGGACGTCACCGAACTGAACGTGTGCTGAACGCGGAGGTGTCGTACGTTCGGTACTCGATCGGTTGGATCGCGAAGAAGTTCGACTACATCAACCGCGTTGCTAAATGCTTCTGCTTACGGTCTACGAGGGTACATAGACACACTCTCCCCTCTCGCTGCTATGCATCTCCATGGATAGATCTTGCGTGTGCGTAGAAAATTTTTGTTTTCCATGCAATGTTTCCCAATAGGTACTTCATGACGTTGATTGATGACTCCACTAGATATTGTTATGTGTATCTTCTGAAATCAAAAGATGAGGCTTTAACTTTCTTCAAAAACTATAAAGCTGAAGCAGAGAACCAACTTGATCGAAAAATTAAACGGCTAAGGTCTGGTCGTGGTGGAGAGTATTTTTCTAATGAATTTGACTTGTTTTGTGCAGAACATGGTATAATCCATGAGAGGACACCTCCCTACTCACCTCAGTCAAATGGGGTGGCTGAAAGAAAGAACCGAACTCTAACTGATTTGGTTAACGCCATGTTAGACACATCGGGTCTTTCCAAGGAATGGTGGGGGGGAGCCGCTAATGACTGCGTGTCATGTCCTAAACCGAGTTCCCACAAAGCATAAGACCATGACTCCATTTGGGGAATGGGAAAGGAAAAGGTTGAAACTCTCTTATCTACGTACTTGGGGTTGTTTGGCGAAAGTCAATATACCAATTCCCAAGAAGCGCAAGCTTGGACCAAAAACCGTGGATTGTGTTCTTCTGGGCTATGCTTTTCATAGCATTGGCTATAGATTTTTTATAATAAAATCTGAGGTATCTGACATGCATGTTGGTACGATTATGGAGTCGAATAATGCAACTTTCTTTGAGGACATATTTCCTATGAAGGATATGTCGAGTTCATCAAATCAGGAGATACCTACTCCATCTAGTGAGGAATTCGTTGTAATTCCTGAACCCACCATTGCGATGGAACAAGTTGAGAATCCTGTTGAGGGTGACAATGAAAATCCTGTAAGGAGTAAGAGACAGAGGATCGCAAAGTCCTTTGGTGATGATTTCATTGTGTACCTCGTGGATGACACGCCCAGGACTATTTCAGAAGCCTATGCATCTCCTGATGCTGACTACTGAAAGGAAGTTGTTCGTAGCGAGATGGATTCTATCTTAGCTAACAGGAACTGGGAGATCATTGACCGTCCTTATGGGTGCAAACCTGTAGGATGTAAGTGGGTGTTCAAGAAGAAGCTTAGACCTGATGGTACGATTGAAAAGTACAAGGCACGGCTTGTGGCTAAGGGTTATACCCAGAAAGAAGGTGAAGACTTCTTTGATACTTACTCACCCGTGGTTAGACTGACCACTATTCGGGTGCTACTATCACTGGCTACCTCATATGGTCTTCTCGTTCATCAAATGGACGTTAAGACGGCTTTCCTCAATGGAGAGTTGAAGGAGGAAATTTACATGGATCAGTCAGATGGTTTTGTAGTACCTGGTTAGGAAGGAAAGGTGTGCAAGTTATTAAAGTCTTTATATGGCCTTAAACAAGCTCCTAAGGAGTGGCATGAGAAGTTCGAAAGAACATTAACTGATGCAGGCTTTGTAGTAAACGATGGTGACAAGTGTGTGTACTATCGCCATGGTGGGGGCGAAGGAGATATTCTTTGTCTGTATGTCGATGACATGCTGATCTTTGGAACCAAACTTGATTTAATCAAGGAGGTTAAGGATTTCTTATCTCATTGTTTTGAGATGAAGGATCTAGAAGTAGCTGATGTTATCTTAAACATCAAGCTGTTGAGAGATGAGAATGGTGGGATTACACTGCTTCAGTCTCACTATGTGGAGAAGGTTTTGAGTCGCTTTGGGTATAGCGACTGCAAGCCTTCCCCAACTCCATATGATTATAGTGTGTTGCTTCAAAAGAATCGACGGGTTGCTAGAGATCAACTGAGGTATTCTCAGATTATTGGCTCGCTTATGTATCTGGCGAGTGCCACGAGGCCTGACATCTCTTTTGCTGTGAGAAAACTGAGTCGGTTTGTGTCAAAATCGGGAGATGATCATTGGAATGCGCTTGAGAGAGTTATGCGCTATTTGAAAGACACTACGAGCTATGGGATTCACTGCACCGGGTATCCGAGGGTACTGGAGGGTTATAGTGACTCAAACTGGATATCTGATGCTGCTGAGATTAAGGCCACAAGTGGTTATGTTTTTACACTTGGTGGTGGCGTTGTTTCTTGGAAGTCTTGCAAGCAGACCATCTTAACGAGGTCAAGTATGGAAGTAGAACTCACAGCATTAGACAGTGCCACTGTTGAAGCAGAGTGGCTTCGTGAGCTCTTGATGGACTTACCTATGGTTGAAAAACCAATACCCCCTATCCTGATGAACTGTGATAATCAAACTGTGACCGTCAAGATAAACAGTTCTAAGGATAATATGAAGTCCTCAAGGCATGTGAAGAGGAGACTAAAATCTGTCAGAAAATTGAGGAACTCTGGAGTTATTATGTTGGATTATATTCAAACGTCGAAAAACTTGGCAGGTCCCTTCACAAAGGGTTTATCACGTAATGTGATAGATAATGCATCAATGAAGATGGGTCTGAGACCCACCGCATGAGTTGTCCACAGTGGTAACCCACTCTATGTGATCGGAGATCCCGTGAAGTAGAAGTGGGAGACAAGCTGTTGGTCAACTGGGAGGAGAGTATCCCTATTTTAATTATCCCACTCCGTGAAGATGCAATACTCTCCTGATCTGCATGGCAGGTTGATAGTTATCTTAATGTGTTCCAAGTGGCTTATTTGAGTAAGCAGAGATGCTGTCCTGCAGAGCATCTCCTGAGGAACACACCTATATGAATTTGACGGTTAACGTCGCAGTATGTGAGAATTGGGTGTTCTCTAATAAATTCATGAAAGGCCTTGGAGTATGACGTATACGCTCTACCCGTGGGGAAGCCTTGCGGCAGCCCAGTATCGGTCAAGAGTTTGTGTTAAACTAGTCTCATAGAAAACTTGTAGTTCAAGGCATAGTCCACTATTCAAGTTGTGATCTAGTCTAGCATAAACCTCTAAGTGGACGTTCAACTTTACAGTCTCCACTAAGCACCGGTATACAAACAATGTTTTGGAACTAAGTGATGAGATGTGCCGATGAGACTTTGTGGGGGATTGTTGGAATTTGTTAGTAGGCCTTTGGCCGAAAGGCCAACTAAAATTCTGAAATTCTTTTGGCCATTCATGCATAGCCTGTGAGTGGTGTGAGTGGGACTAAAGTTTAGTCCCACCCCGGAAGTTGAGTGAGACTTGCACCTCTTTATAAGGTGAGCTCTTCTACCACTTGTATGAGCATGAGAAGAGAAGACCTACATGCGCGCTCCTCCTCCTCGCTCGCCACGCCGCGGGTTGCGGGAATGAGCCGAGCCGAGGACAGAGCTATGCACGTTGTCTATATTTTTGCTGCTCGGGAAAAAAAATGGACGTGGGGTTTACTCCCACAACCTCCCCGGCCCGCATTATATAGTCAGGCAGCCGTCTACCCTAGCCGCTGCCGCATCGCATAGTTTCGCACCACCGTTCCAGATCATTGCGCCGCCACGCAAGTCTTCTCCATCCCTCCTTTCGGCGTGCACCGCAAGAAGGGACAGCAGGCCTCCGGAACCCTGCCTCTCGTGATCCTGTACGGGAGAGGGACGATCAGGTTTTAGGGGAGCGCACTCGCGTGACTGCTGGCAGCGACGACTTCGTCGACGACGACTTCTTCCCCGACGTCGGCAACCTCTTCCTCAACGACATGGGCGACAACCTCAACGCCAATGGTGCTGCTCCCATTGCACCGTATGTGTTTCTGTCCTTCCTGTTTGAGATCGTGGTAGAATTCATGTTTCTAGTCTGTGCCCTAGATTCGATCTGTTCATCTACTATGCTAATCCACATGATTAGTTTAATCTCTGTTATAGCCGTCATGATTTATTTTTGTTTATTTGGATTAAATCTCATAGTAATTTGCTCGTATATTCAACAGAACCGCTGTTAAATGTTAATGCGCGCATCACTCTCCGCTCTACGAACCTGACAGCTCATCAGAGATTAAGTAATGCGCGGCCATAAGCCCATAACCCTGAGATATGCTGATGCTCCTCCGTTGTGCGTATCCATGCAGGGATCCAAAGTCACTTGGAACAGCGCTCATCCGTTGGAACGTTGGTGGTGTTGTTGGGAGGCTAAAACAAAGCAAAAAGAAAAGAAAAGAAAAACACTTGTTTAGAAGGGTAAGCAGTGGGCCAACACCTTTTTTTTTAGCAGTGGGCCAACACCTGTGTTAAACTAATCGCTCATGGGTAGTGTTGGGCTCGGGCCGAAGCGGAACCCACATCGCCGGCCGGGGAGACGGGCGCGCGCGCGTGCGAGCCGATGCGGCGGTGGGCTCCTCCCGTCGCGCTAGCGCGCGAGCCATCATCATGTGGAACACAGAACAGAGAGGCACCATCATATTTGCTTCGTCTTCCTCCTCGCCGCCCGAGCCAGATTAGCGGTCGTGCCGGGGACAAAACTCCGCAGCGTTTTCCAGACCGAATCATGGGCACCGCATCATGCCTGCTCTGGACTCCACTCCACGTACCCTCCTCCTTCCCGTTGTTTCTGCATCACGTATAGCCCCCGCCCGTCGTCCGTCGTCAACCCATCTTGATCAAGGTGACGACTAGCAGCTGTACGAAGGTGGCTCTGCATGCAGGATGCATGATCCAGCAGTTTACCAAACGCATGTACTGCCATGCGGCCATCGTGATCAAACATACGGTCCTGGCTCTCTGTGGGTACGTGCATGCCATTGCCTTGTGTGTTGGCTGCCAGTGCCAGTGCCTCCTGCCTGCCAGCTTGATCGTCTGCGTGCCGGTGCCTGCCTTCACTCAATACGTTTTTGGTTAATGCCCGTTAGGCGCCGCACTATTATTAGAGCTGCTAACATGATGGCGCTCTGTGGGACGTCGGCCGTGTTGCACGTCTTTTGGAGGTGGTAAACAACCAAAGACGTGCTCGCGCCCGGCCCCCGGGTGATCATGGATGCATGCATGGGGCCTGAACATGATGAGAAACAACTTAAGCTACACTTTTGAATAAACGGTACACGTTTATTTTATATACACCGGAGCACGAACGACGCTGGACGACAGTGCAACACAAAAAGCGGCCGGGCTCCGCCTGTAGCTACTACAGCACAGCATAATACCACTGCTGCAACAGTGCAACACAGAGCGTGCGTCTCCTGCCCCACACCCACTGACGGAGAACCCCACCAACGGCTCACGCTCTTCGTGCTTCATGTGCTGCCGCTGGCTCGTGGGCCCCGCACCGCGTTCCCGCACACGCGACCCCTGCTGTTCCTCCGCGTCCCTGCTTCCCTGATGCGGAAAAGGTGACTCGCACACGCTGCAACTGCTCCTGCATCGAACCGTCTTTCAGTGACAGGTGGGACCGGGCAAGCTGGGACCAACACGTCAGTGTAAGTGCTGTATGCATGCCAAAGCTGATTTAATCAGCAACATTTACGCGAGTCATTCCCCAGATTCCCCGACATGGGCTGTACTTCAATCAGCGGAAACTTTAGGGATTTAAGTCTTTCAACACCACTGCTCCCTCGGCTTTCCTCTGTACCCACCGCTTTGTGGGCTGCAGCTGGATGGGCTCTATAGATGTATAGCAGTATATTCAAAATACTCCTTCCATTTTTATTTACTCACCCCTCAATTTTTCCTATTTATTCAGCATATTATTTTTACTAATTTTGAAGAAAAAATATTGATATCTACAATATCAAATGGAAACCATTAGATTCTTTATGAATATATTTTCACGTTATATATATTTGTTGTTGTAAATTTTCACATTAATTTTTTTATAAAGTAGGTAAATAGATGGAGTACTCTACATTCGGCAGGGATGGTCACATATGTGATGCAGACCAACATTCATTTGTCCCCGAACCAGGAGAAAACTTTAGGCTAATGCCTTGGTCATTTGGCCTTAATGTTAAATAGAATAAGAAGAGCCGCCTCTCCAATTTCCCCGGTCAGGTTTAGTGCTCCTTCTTAAGCTCCTTTGGTTTGGCGGATTCTAAAAACATAGGAATGAGGAAAACACCGGAATAGGAAAAACAATGCATGCAAAAACAGATGATTGGTAACAAGAATTTTGTCAAGTTGGATGTTTGGTTCACAGGAATAGAAAAGACACAAAAACCCTAACAATTACTATCAAATTTAAAGTCAAACCATACAAAAATTTCGACATAATGATTATGCCACTAAGGATCTTAATCTCGCTATTCGCGCATAAGAATTTGAAAAGGAGGCCCAAGTGTATCATAGAAATTCCTTTGCTTTTCCTTTGAAACTGAGATCAAAGAAAATTTTCTTTATTTTTGTTCTTTGTCTCATTCCTTTGAACCAAATGCATGAATAGTACTACCATAAGGAAATTTCCCATTCATATGCTTCTCCTCCACTTTTCCTTTAAACCAAAGAGTCCTCGATTCAAGAGAACCCTCGAATCAATCCGAAGAATTTCGCACCAAATCTCTCCGTCGCGTACGCACGTGGAGAAACCCTAACATCGCCGCCCCAAGGAGCTGACAGTAATCTATGCTGGTGCTTCGTTTAATTCATCTTGACAGACGAACTTGAGGAGGATCGAAGCCCGGAAGACCGCCTCGAAGATGAAGCGTTGCCATCCTCCCGAGCGTCGCCCATGCGAGGACCTAACCTATCTACTATGCCAAAACTTGTGTCCGAAGAAAAAATTCAAAAATAAATGAGGAGGATGTGTTTTCTACTTTACAAGTTATCAAGTTGAAAGTTTTTTTTCGATAGGTACGTAGTGTTTTGCTCGTTATAAAAAACAGAAGGTATCTGATTAACTTTACTAAAATCACATCCATTGGCATTTCAAACTACTAAAAAATAAATGAAATGTGGTCGTACCACCATGTGGGAATTTATTTTGATTAAAGTATGGAATGTAGTTGTATACATAGGTATTTAATGATACATTCCGGACATGTTTTGTTTGCAGCCTAAACTTGCCACGCCTAACCTTAGTCATGCACCAACATCTCAGGCATGTGTTTGGTCAATTGTCACACTTTTGGTTTGCCACACTTCTATAGCTATATGGTTCACATGTCAATGACTAGATTTTTTTTGCCACATTTTGTCACACTTGTCGAGGTCATTTTGTACGCCACACTTTTTGTGACCGCCACAATTTACCTAATGTTAGTTGTGATAAAATTAGTCATGAACCAAACATGTCATGTATCTCTATGATTAGTTGCTTTCTCAACAAGGTGGGTCCTGACAATTCTCGAGCCTAAACTAAAATACATAGGTAGTTAGGTACTTCATAGAAACATCAGTATGATAAATCTATATATGTTTCCAACAAACACTTAAAGTGTATTCGAATCATCTCAAATAACTGGTTGAATTAGAATTAGAGAGGATTGTGCCCTTCCCCTACGTCATGTTACGGCAGGAGGTCTGCCCCCCTCCCCCCCCCCCCTCTCATGACACCAATTTTTTGTTTTCAATAATTGTTTACGTTGGAGTAAATGTATACTATAATCATCGTTTTTATCACATAATCACATATACAATTCTACATGTTGTATCAAGACTTTATTTAGTAATGTTTTTAAGTTTTGATGGTTATGTCTTTATAATGACTTTCATGGTTTGCAACATATAAATATGTAGAAACACCTCTTTCACGTTGTACACGAACCAAACAAACGGAATGCTTTAATTTCTCTCTCGAAAAAGTGTCCCCTCTTACGTAAATATAAGCCACCTCCAGAGTCACTCTTTCATTGATCACTCCTCTTACTTCCATTGACATCCACACTATGAGCTTTTTGCGCTACCGTGAGTCAGGTTTTCAAACTGATGAAGATTCACTATGTCTTTTGTGATTTCGGGCAATATAGCCTTGCCATCCCGAATCCATCTGCTAGCGCCGACTGGTGCGCGGCCTTGGAGCTTGTTCACTTGTCGTACTACCTCACTATTCCCCTGCTGCACTGTGTGATCTTGTATACGAGGGGCTCTGGGCAGCTACTCAACGATGGGAGCGCCACCTCCGCGGTGAGTGTGCAATTCTCAAGTCCGCCCCCACAATTTATAGCGTTATCATGCTATCAACACGTATTAGTGCACGAATAGTTGCAAAAAAATATGGATTTTTTTAATAAATGACAACGATGATAATTTTTTTTTTTGGGTGTAGTTCTCATCATAACGTATGTTATCTCGAAATTTTACACACATGTAGTATATATCTGTATGGAATGTGTGTATTTTTTCAGAAAATTTTGAAACTTCAAAACATGTCTTGAAATTTTCAAAAAATAAGTAGCTCCATGGAGCTCGTCCTCCATTTAACATTTTCGGAAGTAAACGCATTTTTGCTCCTGTCAAGGATGAACTCGATGTATGCCACACTCAATTTCGCGTTTTTGAAAGATACCACTGTAAATATCATACATAGGAAACTACCGCAAAAATGGTTAATCTGATATGTGCTATAGTCATGGTGGCATATATTATATCAAAGTATCTAGTATCCATGAAAAAAAGTAATATCCAATAGTATTTTTTTTTTGAAAAGAGGTGCTTTATTACTTAAAAGGTTTATGCATGTACACCCAGCCTCTGCATAACAAAGATGCACACAACCAACAATGTCCGCACACACAGTCAAAATAAAAGAAGGGGTAATACAACAAAACATGTAGAGTGTGTATAACGCCTAATCCGTAGGTGGGCCAATCCTAAGATCATGCTGCCACCCATGTTGGGTAAAAGTATCCCTCATCGTAGCCTCCAATCGTGTACACACTTCTGTAAATAGGTCTCGATACTCCACTCATTGTAGAGAGGAACATAAACGAAGCGTCCCGGTACATCTTTAGATAACCTGCATAAGAGAAGTACTTTTACCGTTAAAAACCTTACAATTTCTACAAATGCAAAGCGACCAAATCATGGGAAGTGCTCCCACTCTGAGAAGAATTATAAACCTGTGATCAATCCCATGTAACCATTTGCCTAATATATTAGCAACACTACAAGGAGGATACAAGCCAGAAGCTATTTGGACGCCTGACCATATAAAACGAGCCAATTTACATTGGAAGAACAAATGTTTTATTGTCTCATCATGCTGACAAAAAATGCATTGCTTACTTTCATGCCAATTTCTCTTAATAAGGTTATCTTTAGTAAGAATGACTCGCGACGAAGATACCATGCAAATATTTTATTTTTAAGAGGTATGTTCATCTTCCAGATTTATTATTATCAACTATCACATCAGACTGAATCAAAGCTCTATACATAGACTCCGTTGAGAATTGTCCATTCCCATATAGGTTCCAACGATATACATCAGACCCTTGTGGCAACTGCACCGTGGTAGCAGTGTGTTCCACGATTGTAGTCTGGGTCAAATTAAATCTCTTCTGAATGTCACATTTGATGGAAGTGATTCCAAAACACTGGCGATAGTATCACCCTTGTGATGCACAATACTGTATAGAACTGGATATTGTTCTCGGAGTGTAGTGTTACCTAGTCACCTATCCTCGCAGAATCTAATCTCCAAGCCATCCTTAATCGAGAAAGATCCATAGAGGAAGAAATATTTCTTCGTTGCCATTAGACCTGCCCAGAAATGAGAGTCCCTAGGCTTCAAGTATACGTGGGATATTGCCTTTGAACCTACGTATTTTCTGTTTAGGAGGGTTTGCCATACACCTTGTTCCGTCAATAACTTAAATAACCACTTGTCGAGGAGGGCCCTATTCTTAACCTCAAGGTCATGAATGTCCATCCCGTCTTCGTCCTTGGGACGGCAAACCACACTTCATTTAGCAAGCCGATATTTCTTTCTCTCACTATCTCCTTGGCAAAAGAATCTTGATCGAAAGTAATTCAATCTATGTCAAACTCTTTTTGGCAACTGAAAGAAGGAAATCATATATAGTACCGTATTGCTTAGTAGAGAATTTATGTGGACCTTCTTCTGTCCAGAGATAGTAGTCTACCTTTCCAACTGCTAAGTATTTTTTTATAGTCTCTCCTCAACGTATTTTCATTCAGCATTTGTGGACCTTTGATAATGTATCGGTATCCCCAAATAGTGATCAGCCCGCATCCGAATAGGTCGGCGTAAAGATGGACCTCTTTTTGCTACAAACCGCCGAAATATCTTGTGAATTTGTGATGGTTCAAGATGCCAATTTTCTTTTGTGATGATTCAAAGATTGTACCACAGTTATCCACCGTCGATTGGCCCGGCGTTCTAGGTAAATTTGAACATTTACCTTTTTCCCTTTTTTTTTCTTTTTGAAGCTTTTACCTTTTGACAAAAAACGAACTAAAGGAGAACATTGGAAAAAGGGCCCACTTCCGGCCGGAAGCTCGCACGGTACCCCTGAAACATGCTTCATTTTCCACCCAAGGAAAAAGCCGAAACGAAAAGGAAAGAAATTGAAACGGAAGATCTGCCCACGCGCATATAATCCCACGCTGTCCGCCTGAACTCGAGCGCCACTCCAGCACAGCCCCCATCCATGGCACGCTCCATGGCCGCCACTCACACCTTTCTCCTCGCCGTCCTCTTCCTTCTCCTTCTCCTGGCCACTGCCACCCGCTCCATCGCCTCCGGCTCACCCACCTCCGCCGCCTCCCCGGAAGCCGCTGCCCTCGTCAACCTCTCCGTGGCGCTCGCTGATCCCTCGGGCTACCTTTCCGCGCACTGGACGCCGGCCACGCCGCTCTGCTCGTGGCCGCGCCTCTCCTGCGACGCCGCCGGCTCCCGCGTCATCTCCCTCGACCTCTCCGCCCTCAACCTCACCGGCCCCATCCCCGCCGCTGCCCTCTCCTTCGTCCCGCACCTCCGGTCCCTCAACCTCTCCAATAACCTCTTCAATTCCACCTTCCCGGACGGCCTCATCGCCAGCCTCACCGACATCCGCGTTCTCGACCTGTACAACAACAACCTCACCGGCCCGCTCCCTGCCGCGCTCCCCAATCTCACGAACCTTGTGCACCTCCACCTCGGCGGCAATTTCTTCTCCGGCAGCATTCCCACGTCGTATGGCCAATGGAGCCGCATCCGGTACCTGGCCCTCTCCGGCAATGAGCTCACCGGGGAGATTCCGCCCGAGCTCGGCAACCTGTCGACGCTGAGGGAGCTGTACCTCGGGTACTTCAACAGCTTCACCGGCGGGATACCGCCTGAGCTCGGGAGGCTGCGGCAGCTCGTGCGGCTCGACATGGCGAGCTGCGGTATCTCCGGCAAGATCCCGCCGGAGTTGGCGAACCTGACGACGCTGGACACTCTGTTTCTGCAGATTAACGCCCTCTCGGGGCGGCTGCCGTCGGAGATAGGCGCGATGAGCGCGCTGAAGTCGCTCGACTTGTCCAACAACCTGTTCGCTGGGGAGATCCCAGCGAGCTTCGCGGCCCTCAAGAACATGACGCTGCTGAACCTCTTTCGGAACCGCCTCGCCGGCGAGATTCCCGAATTTATCGGCGACCTGCCAAACCTCGAAGTGCTGCAGTTGTGGGAGAACAACTTCACCGGCGGAGTGCCGGCGCAGCTTGGTGTGGCGGCAACCAGGCTGAGGATTGTCGACGTGAGCACAAATAAGCTCACCGGCGTTCTGCCGACCGAGCTATGCGCCGGCGGTCGGCTGGAGACGTTCATCGCGCTTGGAAATTCGTTGTTTGGCGGCATTCCGGACGGGCTCGCCGGGTGCCCGTCATTGACGAGGATTCGACTGGGAGAGAATTATCTCAATGGGACGATTCCGGCCAAGCTGTTCACGTTGCAGAACCTGACACAGGTAGAGCTGCACAACAATTTGCTGTCCGGCGGGCTCCGGCTGGACGCCGACGAGGTGTCGCCATCGATAGGGGAGCTGAGCCTGTATAACAACCGATTATCTGGCCCGGTTCCGGCGGGGATCGGTGGGCTCGTGGGGCTGCAGAAGCTTCTGTTGGCCGACAACAAGTTGTCCGGCGAGCTCCCGCCGGCTATTGGGAAGTTGCAGCAGCTTTCAAAGGTGGACATGTCTGGCAACCTTATATCCGGGGAGCTGCCGCCGGCGATCGCGGGATGCAGACTGCTCACCTTCCTCGACCTATCCGGCAACAAGCTCTCCGGCAGCATCCCGGCCGCGCTCGCCCGCCTACGGATCCTCAACTACCTCAACCTATCCAGCAACGCGCTCGACGGGGAGATCCCGCCCTCCATCGCCGGAATGCAGAGCCTAACAGCCGTCGATTTCTCGTACAACCGCCTGTCCGGCGAGGTCCCAGCCACCGGGCAGTTCGCCTACTTCAACTCCACCTCCTTCGCCGGCAACCCTGGTCTCTGCGGGGCCTTCCTGTCTCCGTGTGGCGGTCACGGCGTCGCCACGTCGACCTTCGGGTCCCTCTCGTCTACCACGAAGCTTCTCCTCGTGCTCGGCCTCCTCGCGCTGTCCATCATCTTCGCCGTGGCGGCCGTGCTGAAGGCGCGGTCGCTGAAGCGGTCGGCGGAGGCGCGTGCGTGGCGGATCACGGCGTTCCAGCGCCTGGACTTCGCCGTGGACGACGTGCTCGACTGCCTCAAGGACGAGAACGTGATCGGCAAGGGCGGGTCCGGGATCGTGTACAAGGGCGCGATGCCGGGCGGCGCGGTGGTGGCCGTCAAGCGGCTGTCCGCCATCGGGCGCTCTGGCTCGGCTCACGACGACTACGGCTTCTCCGCCGAGATACAGACGCTGGGGCGTATCCGGCACCGCCACATCGTGCGGCTGCTCGGGTTCGCGGCCAACCGCGAGACCAACCTCCTGGTGTACGAGTACATGCCCAACGGCAGCCTCGGCGAGGTGCTCCACGGCAAGAAGGGCGGCCACCTGCAGTGGGCGACGCGGTACAAGATCGCCGTGGAGGCGGCCAAGGGCCTCTGCTACCTGCACCACGATTGCTCGCCGCCGATACTGCACCGCGACGTCAAGTCCAACAACATCCTCCTCGATACCGACTTCGAGGCGCACGTCGCCGACTTCGGCCTCGCCAAGTTCCTCAACGGCAATGCCGGTGGCTCCGAGTGCATGTCCGCGATCGCCGGTTCCTATGGATACATCGCCCCCGGTATGCATTACGGTCCTCATCTGTTTTCATTCTTCACAAACATTTTTGGATTCAAATCATCGAGATTTTCAGCTCTAGTATGCTCAGATTGTTTTTACTGTGTGGCACCAACTGTGCTGCACATGCCCTGAGACTGAAGCCAGCCCCTCATCACTTTGTCGTTTAAATGGATCATCTTTGGGAATTGTTGGCATGTGATCTTATGTGGCCGCAATCTCTGTTTTGTGTGTCTTTTCAGAGTATGCCTACACGCTGAAGGTGGACGAGAAGAGCGACGTGTACAGTTTCGGCGTGGTGCTGCTGGAGCTCGTCACCGGACGCAAGCCGGTGGGCGAGTTTGGCGACGGCGTAGACATCGTGCAGTGGGTGCGGATGGCCACAGTCTCGACTAAGGAAGGCGTGATGAAGATCGCCGACCCCCGCCTCTCGACGGTGACCATCCAGGAGCTGACGCACGTCTTCTACGTCGCCATGCTGTGTGTGGCCGAGCAAAGCGTCGAGCGGCCCACGATGCGGGAGGTGGTGCAGATCCTGGCCGACATGCCAGGGGCGACGTCGATGACCGCCGGCACGCGGTCGGAAGCCACCATCGAAGGAGAAGAGGAGCACCAGGACGGGCCACAGGACTCCCCGGCGCAGCAGGATCTCCTCAGCATTTAGTAGTTGTACCTTTGTCGCAGCCCCTGTACCTTGTGGTGTACTCTTCGGAATGTGGTAGCGTGTCCGGATGCGTGTGCAAGAGCAGGCAAGCATGTGCTAGATTAGTGTAATGATGATGATAAGTTGTGGATTAGATCTGTGTGATCTCTGTTGTAGTAGCGTACTGTCTTGCACACAAAGCAGTTAGTGGGTCTCGTCTCTCCAATTGAATCGAAGTAATTTTGTTTCTAAATTCTAATTAAAATCACACGAAAAGAGGAGGCCGGAGGCAACCCGTGCACGCTTCGACGTCTGCTTGCTTGCTCGAACGCGTGCTTGGGTGTCATGCATGCACAGCGCAGGCGCACTGGCGCGCCCACGTCAAGGTTTCGGGCAGGAGAGGACGCGCACGCTCGCTCCGGCCGGCCGTCGCTCTCCTGTAGCGCTGCTCACCTCCCCCAGCAGCAGCATGCAGCATGCATGGCTTGCGGCCAAGTGAAATTGGCGCGTGCACGTGAACCGTCATCTCATCTCCACCGTGCATGCCTTGCCTGGTTTCACTTGCAGGCGTCAGACGCACTCGGGCCATGCTGGTGCAGCTGCTGGCATCTACACGCTCGCACGGCACACTTGTGTCGGGTTAGAAAGATGTTAGCTGCACTGTGCTGGCTGGCCTGGCCGCCGTGTCTCGGAGCGTGTCTTTTCTTGCGCAAGGCACGGCACTCGTTTCGCTTCATATGACTTTCCAGCAGCCTGCGCCACACACCGCAGAGCTCGCGAAACCGAGCCAGTCTGTGTAACACTGTAAAAACTGTCGGGGAGTCAGTATACTACGTACAAGGCAGGCAAGGGCTGAATCGACGGTGACGGAGTTACCATGCATCTTAAGCGTGGCGTGCTTGTTAGCGGTGGTGGTACGGCGTGCCCCGGCCGTGAGTGATGGGCCTGGACTGAGCACGTAGTCGGTCGGAATCGGAACTGATCGGCGCTGCAGCGCATGCAGGGGGGAGGCAGGGGCAGCGACTGTGACCGCGAGTGCGCTCCTACTGTTGCTATCCTGCGGGGAGTTCAGGCGCGTGATGTTGCGTGTGTGGTCACTTGTCGCGCACAGGTCACACCTAAGTCGTACCGGCGACGAGGCCGCCGAGAGAATCTTCGCATTTTGTCGTGGAAATCCGAGCACTCCTCGCCTGGCCCCTTGTGCTTCGACACGACAGATTTTCTTTCGGTTTCCATCCTCCCAGCTTTCAACAGCGCGCTCTCTCTCTCTCTCTCTCAAAAAAGGCCCGGTACTAGCGAAAATGCATGTAATAGAACACATGATAAAAAATATTTTTCCCGCTAACAAAAATATTTTTGCAATTTCAATAGCCACTGATTTTTTTACATGCACTAAACTAAAAATGAAAACAAAATATTTTCTATGGAAGAATGAATTCAGGGATTTGGTATTACCCAAAAGAGGAGGGGATTTCTAGTGCCTCGTCTCCGGCTAGTAGATAGATAGGGTTTTAGTTCTCGCAGGAGCGGCGTTTGGATGGATGGCGTCGCTTCTTCTTCGAGTCAGTCTTCCGGGCTCCGATCCTCTTCAAGTTCGTCCACTGGGATGGATTAGACGGAGCTCTGACGTAGATTCCTGCCAGCTCCTCGGGGCGGCGAGCTTAGGGTTTCTCGCCGGGCATACGCAACGGCAATATTTGGTGTCAAATTCTTCAGATCGATTGAAGGATTCAACGTCGACAACTGCGGCTCCGGGACACTGGTCCTTAGGGGCACGTGCACGAAGACTTCCCGACTATCATCGACAAGGTCAGGCCGGCACCGGTATGGGAGCGGCGACAACGACGCGTCGGCGGCTCCTTTTGGCGGCGGCAATGGTCGTTCGGTGGTCCATGGACCTTGATGTAATTTTTTATTATGTTTAAGGTGTTTTGTACTTCCGGTGAATCTTTATCATAGATCTGATCTTTTCGCAAAAAAATGTATTACCCAAAAGAAACAAACAAATTGAAACTTAAACCAAAAATAAATTGTGTACAACTACACCTTTAATTGCAGAACGACATGATCACAACTACATTGAGCACAATGATGAATAGAAAAATCCATACATCGAAATAGTAATTTAAAGTTCTATCTACTGATAGTTTTTTGCTAGGACTATGTAATGATGTTTACCTTGATTTAATTTCTATCTCTCGACTCGCTGCAAATTTGCAGGAATGTGAGCTATACACGACAGAAGGAGCACTTCCGAAACTCATTGTTAAACTACAAAAATCACAAAAAGAATTTCAAATTAAATCTCCTATAAAAATACATTATGTATGATTTGCAAATGACCCACTCACAAAATATGAGAGAACACATATACAAGGTTTATGGAATAAATATCTACAATGTCTCATCTACAAAGTGACAACTTTGATACAAACATACCATTGTATATGGAACTACTACAAAGCATAGTGATATCGTGGGTAATTTTTGTTTACAATGCGGAAACAGAAGAAAGAAGAAAAAACAAACATCATTGGTATTATGCTGAAAGCAGGCATATTAAGCATAATAAAAATTACTTAAACCATGGTTGCTCTTTCACATGAACATACATCCAAAAATCAAGAATGCAACTAGGAAGGTAAGGCAAATGATAGTCATGAGACTCAATATACAAAGAACATCATGAATATTCAATCACCCCGACATAATGATGAATTAAATGGCCATGACTTGGCAACCGATGATAGCACCTATAGTTCTAGCAAAGACGAAGGAGAATTACTACAAGATATCTGAAAAATGGTAAATGGGAGCAATCATATAGAGTCATGGAAAACAAGCAAGAATAGTAGCAATCATGCAGAGTCATCAAAAACAGGGAGAATCATCAATGATCACTTAAAATGAACAATGATGCATATGAAAAATGAGAAGAACTGTAATATAATTCAAATTAAAGAAGAAAATGAAGATGAGATGATATTGCTGGAGAAGACATCACAATATACATTTGAAATGAAAGCACAAAGAAAAGTACCAGACTGGGTCAGGAAGCAGATAGTAACCATGTCCCTATGACGGGGATTACATTTGAAACTAAGCATGATGCATACATAATCTGTATTGCAGTTGCAAGTATAACATGCTTCTATGTCATTAAGCAAGAAAATTACTCCTCAAGAAAAATAGGAAGTGACTGCTCAGTCTCAAGAATTACACCGAAGTGCAACAGAATCGAAAAACCTCAAGACACAAACACGAAGAAGAGAAAAGCTAACAATTCAACATGGGTTGTATTGAAAAGAAAGAAATACAACATAGAGAGGAAAGTGCTGGAGAAAGATGGATTAACAAAAGGGAGGAGAAGAGACACGGTAACAAGGACAAACTACACAGTGGAAACGGAAGTAACAAAAATCAAATGCGCATGGATGCTTCCTCTAATGTAGGAAGGTGTTGGGCCCTTAAAGGCAGAGGTTTGAAGCAAACGACAATTTCCTTCAAGTGTCTTAAAGTTTATCGAACCCGTAAGAGCTTTGAATTTCAGCCTTTGAAGACATTTGAAATTTGTGATGGATTATGGTAATCCTTTTTTTCAATCGGCTTCTGTTTATTATTGTTTCTTTAAAAAAAATCCCTACTCTTATGGCAATTATCTCAACCTTTACTATGCAATATTTTTGAGCCACCCCTTTCTCTTTTTTCCATCGCATGCTCTTTCTCCCCGATCTTGATCTCCACCAATCGACAAATATGGTCGACGTCCATCTTGCCCAATGGTGTAGCTCTTATGTGTGCATTATCATCTACTTTTCCATGCCCAACTATACCACCAACACATTATCTCTGTTGATTGTTGTCCTCATTCTTAGAGGAGTGTCATCATGTGGTTATCCCATTAAGCTTAGGGCGTCTATCTTTCCCATCCGACGATGGTGAATCCGCCTTTGTACTTGTTTCTCCATCTTCTTCTTCCTTACCCTGCACTCAATCACGCCTGCTAAAATTCCAAGAACCATATTCGTGAGTTGTCCTTGATAAGACCAAGGATCAGAAAATCTGAAGATGATGAACCCACCCCATCATCTTCTTCTTCACCACACACTTGTATAACAAAATTTCGCGAACCATATTTGAGAGTTGCCCCCTTGATTGTTGGAAATATGCTCTAGAGGCAATAATATTGTATTATTATATTTCTTTGTTCATAATTAAGAGTTTATATTTCATGCTATAACTGTTATGATCCTGGAATATGCGATTCAATGAAAAACTCATATGCATGTGTGGAATGATAAACGGTAAATAATAGGTTCATAGTCTTGCCTCTAAGACTGGCTCAAGTGTTGTTGATGATCATGTTTTCCGGATCTTAGGATATCATCAAGTGTAACGATAGTCCTAAAGCAACATTGAGAGTATGACGTTAGAAGAACGATCACATTGAATCAACCCAAACTTATTTGTTATACTTTGAGACAATATCGTCTGAAATCAATTGTTATAACACAGAGTGTTAACATGTGTTTTTAGTTCCTCAGACCATGAAGTATCGTAGTCACTTTCTACCGTATGGTGGACTTTGGGGTTGCTCAAACGTCATCTGTAACACGGTGATCATAACGACAACTTACAGGTTCATCAAAAATTTGACAAGGGACTAGATAGATCGAGAGTGGGATTTGCTCCTCCTACGATGGAGAGATATTCTTAGGGCCCTCTCCGTGTGATGACATCCATTGTCTGGCCAGACACAGGTGACTATGTCATGGGGATGCCAGAACATATCAATAAGAAAGAAGAACAAAACCGGTAACGAGGATGACGGTATAGTGAGCATGTGTATGACTCAGGAGGATACCGATGCATATTGGGTTTTGTAAAGTATCGTGAAGCAAAGGGAACATCACATGATAACCAAAGGTTCGCTCGAATATCATTCGTGTAATCATAGGGATCGATATGGACGTCCACGGTTCCGCTATTGGTCATTGAACGAAGGAGTTTCATTCATCTCTATGATTTACCGAACCTACGGGGTCACAATATTAAGGTAATCACGATCTTCTTAGTGTTAGTATGATGAGAGTATCGAGGATTTATTTGTGGAATTGTTTCATTAATATTCGGAATAGTTCCAAAAGGAACCGGAAGCATTTCGGGGTCACCGGAAGAGTTTCGGAGTTTATCGGGCAATACCAGGTATTACTGATAAATAATATATAAGTGGAAAATATTTCCGGTGATGTTAAATTAATAATAAAAGGCTCTAGTAATTGTTACGAGACTTTAATATTTAATTTAATATCAACGGGCCTTACAAAGCCAAGTAGTAGAAAGAGAATTGGGCCACAAGGGCCCAATAGGGGTGGCGCCTCCCTCTCCATGGAAAGGAGGGAGGGGAGGCCGCATTGGAGGGGGAATCCTCCTCCTCTTGGCCGGCCAAGGAGGGAGGATTCCTTCCCTCCTAGTGGTGCCCTTCCTTCTCCCCTCCAGCCTATATACACTAGAGGTTTTTGGCCACAATTTACACACAAGTTTTGGAGCCTCCTGTAGTTCATCTAGTTCTAGTTCTAGTTGATCCTAGTTGATCTAATTAGATATAGACTTCCTCTAATCCTCATAATTAGAAGTCCAGTGTGGTTCTTATCTTCTCCCTCTAATTCTCCGGCAACAATTAGCTTTGGACGGGCGAAGCCCTGCCGGATCGTGAAGACCGTATGCTTGCAACCAAATAAAGAGGCCGTGCTTTCGGTCTTCCCTTCGAGAGATCGTTCGAGGGCGGTTTGTGGGACCGTCATTGACGGTTCGAGGGACTCTAAGTATGATCTACATCGACTCGTCTACTTTCGCTGCACTCCGGAGTCGGTAACGATCGTTGATCCAAACCTTATATGCATCTTCATATTGTTCCTGGGTGATCGTAGGACGAAATTTTTTGTTTTCTACTATATTTCTCAACATTGATAAGACCGGGGACGTGAAAGCCCCAATGAAAAAAGCAATAGAAAACAACTACAAATAATATCCAATTTATAGTACTAGTTTATTTCATGACAAAGGAGTACACTGTTCCAAAAACCAATAAAGCCGTACAAGCATATGTGTGTCTATGGTCCAACGAGCTAGGAACGTCCTATGAACGTCTGGGTTAAGTTGCTTTTGGCGCCCAGCGAAGCAACTTTAGCAGATTCGCCATATGGTTTCAGTCGACATAATAACCGTTAATATAGCAATTTTGGCTCGAAACAACACTCTAGCAGAGTCTTTATATGCCTTTGGATTGCGATGGCCGTGGAGGTGGGCGTAGCCGTGACCGCAACTAGGCGGTGGCAGTGGCCGTGGCTGCGACCATATGGCAACTAGTTAACTAATTACAATGTAGTTTAACTAGTTATTAACCATTCTATGAATGCAAGTCACAATGTGACTATATTTTCGCCTCCGTTTATAAGAAAGCAACCGATGATATTGAATTTGTGTTCGTTTGACTTTTTATTTTATTTTTGAGTAAGAACCTACTCCCTCCGTTCCAAATTACTCGTCGTGGTTTTAGTTCAAATTTGAACTAAAACCACGACGAGTAATTTGGAGCGGAGGGAGTATGACCCAATGACAACTGGGTTCTAGTTTGAAAATTCCCAGGGATACGCAAGTGCAGGGGCACTAACCTGCAAAGGCCCGCCGCCCGCTCAATTTGCCTCGCGATTCGTGAAGTATTTAAACCCCGCATGAGAGTACAGAAAAAAAAGAAAATTCCTCAAACAGCTTTGAGTTTCAACAATGAAACTTACGTTTTTTGCATCTAAAAATGTCAAGTTTCAACAAGTTTCTGAGATATAATTTTAAGCAAGTTTTCCGTCTGTCGTAGACACAATTTTTTTTTTATTGATCACTTGTACTAAGTTTCAACATTGAAACTTAACATATTTTTTAAAGTTGTCAAAATATATTCAAAATGAATCTTATTTAAAAGCGTTGGTCACGAGAAACCGAATATGAAAATAAAACTTAATTTGGAATTTTTGTTTAAGAGATAAAGAACTTTGAAAATCAAAAGTCAAAATAAAGACTGACACCAGGGATCTGAGTGCCCCGCACTTATGTGCGGCAAATCCTCGTCCGGTTCTACTGGTTAAATATGGAGGCCAGCAATATGACGATCATGTGTGCGTGCTTTGCCTCAGCGACCTTCAAATCCATGCGTTATGGAGACTACCCTATGATGACTTGGCTAGAATTGTTCTCGGTGCCTACTTTACTCGAGTTTATTTTTTACAGGACTTAGACTCAAGATGTTAATCTTTCGCAAAAAAAAAAAGACTCAACATGTTAATATTACCGTAGTTTTCACCGCAAAGTAGAAAATGCAAATTGTGCGTACTGCATAGACGGAATCCGAAGCAATCAAGCGCGTGTACATACTTCCATACCTGCACCGCTGCTTGTACGACATGCGTATATATGGATGATACCGTACGTGCATCCAATCGATACAATCTTTAATGCATGCTAAATTTCTCTCCAGAATTCGTGTTTGTCCCTATGAGAGATCTACCAAAGCATCTAGGACCGGACGCCTCAAAAGTCAAAACCCCTCTAAAAAAATGCGACCCCCAACCAAAAAAAAGAAAAAGAAAAATAACCCATACAGACGTCTCAAAACGGTATCAAACGCCCGGACTGTCCGCCCTGATGTCCAGCCCAAATCTCGGTCGGATATTGGGTGGCCCGGGCATAACCGGTGCGTTCGCCGCGTCGGAGTAGGTCCACGCTGGTTCATCCGACCCCACATATATTCCTCTACATCCGCTTTCAGGACCAAACCCTAGCCACTCCACTCTACTCCCCTCCAGTCCATTCTATTCACCAAGCTACCGTCCGACGATCTCCGGCCTTCTCCGACATGGCGGAAAGCGAATCTGAGTCCGACCAATCTGGATCCGTTAACTGGGGTGTCGTCCCATGCGGGATGGAGGAGGCTATGCCCATCTGCATTGCCCTCCAACGCTCACGAGATGACTGGGCTCGGCCGACAGGGGATCTGTCCGGCGCGAATCCATTGCGTCAGCGCAACAGGCGCTCAGATCCGCCGGGGCTGAATCCTCACGGTCCGGTAGCCTCCCATTCTCCGGTCCACCGGAGTATGAGATCTACAGGGACATGTGTGCCAGCCATGGGAAGGAGAGGATAAGAGTAGCCGAGGAACGCCTCGCTGCCGACATGGAGGCGGCGGATGCGGCGACGCGAGCTGCCACAGAGGAGGAAGTCATCCGTGCCCGCATCCTAAAGAAGTGGCAGCGAAGGAACACGCGCGCCCTCGCCCGAGAGAAAAATTGGGCGATTCATGCCATGCATGGACCCCCCCCCCCCCCACAAAGAGGAGAAGGAGGACATCGACGGGTTGCTCACCTCCAGCGATGAGCAGATCCGGCTGGATCCATTTTGCGTTTTTGAGCGCTACTTTCGCGAGAAGGACGGCAAGGACGCCGGAAGGGCAAGGGCAGCTGTGGATGATCTTCTCCATAGCTAGTATGTAGATAGAGCATGCCAAATTTTGATAGTCCGATGACAATATCCTTATGTACTAGTCGGACAAAGTTGTTGCATTTGTTTATGTTTATGTTGCATGTCTTTGTATGAATTTGAGGTTTGCTAACTGAGGTGTCCGGTTATACGAAGAAAGGTTTGAGGTGTGACTGGTCAGTGCACGCGGACGCGTCCGGACACGTCTGCAGATGTTTAGGTGTCCTAATTAGCAAGTTGCGGCCGTAGATGCTCTCAGCGAGCGCATACTTACTCCATCAAGTTGCGGCCGTAGATGCTCTCAGCGCATACTTAGGGCATCTCCAACGGCAACCCACAAATTTCCTCCTGCATTCGTCTGTGGACAGGGAACCAGTCCGCGGACATGGATGCGGGAGAATGATAACCCACAAGTATAGGGGACCGTGACAGTCTTTCACTAGTAGAAAGCAGGGCTTTGGTCCAGGCGGGGAAAGAGCTTTAATCCCGGTTCTGTTACGAACCGGGACCAATGGGTGCATCAGTCCCGGTTCATGAGGCCAGGGCGCCGGCCGGGCCAGGGTCCCGGTTCATCTGACCCCTTTGGTCCCGGTTCCAGACACGAACCGGGACCAAAGGGCCTCGCTCCTCGCGCAGCCCCTTTAGTCCCGGTTGGTGGCTGGAACCAGGACCAAAGGTCAGTATTCTGTCCCGGTTCTAGCCACCAATCGGGACTAAAGAGATGCCTATATATACCCTCGCCCCTGCCCACCCTCCCCTCTGTTTTTTGGCCGTGTGGGAGGTGTGTGCATGCGCTGCTCTGTTCTCCCTTCTATGCATGCACATGAGGTATTCGATGAAATGCCCGAGCCACACTTAAGCTTTCTCCTCTCCAAGCTCGACCTCCAAGCTCCATTTTCCCCAAGATTTGTCTAGGTTTGGCGGTGCATCAACTACACAAGCGTTCTAAAAGGTTAGGTACTTCATCCTTTCATCTCTCACTGCTAGTTTAGCTCATTTCAAATGCTCTAGAAGTAGAGTGGTTTGTGGGTTTTAGTGTAGGAGTGTATGTGGGAGTTCTTTTGATTTAGATGCACAATTTGAGCTCAAATTAACTTCTTAGAGTCTGCACATGTGTAGGGTGCCGTCCCGTCCCCGTCCTCACTGTCCTCGATCGCCCGCGCCGATCTCGTCGCCGGCACCACCGTGGTGAGCCTCTTGTTCTTATCTTCTTTCTAAAAGAAAAAATTCTTACTTGTATGATTTAGATAGACATACTTGTATAAATTTCTTACTTTTATTATTGTTTGTTATTATATAGTGCCATGGTTTTGGTATCCGCCCCCGTCGGCCCTCGTCCGGTCTATGATTCGGATGTGGTATATTATCTTTTATAACTATTTGTTTCATTTAGTGTTTATGACAATTATGCCGACCAACGTGACATAGAAGTTTTTATCTAGGAGGTATGTGAACCCGAAATTCCAACCGACCCTCTTGTCGAGAGGTTAAATTTAGTTGAACAAGAAAACGAGTATTTGAAAGAAAAATTGAAAAGAATTGAGGAGGAGAAGATGAAATTGGAGTTGCATGTTGCCGATGATCACAAGATCAAGATGGATGCAATGCACTTGAAGATTAGAAAGATAAAAAAATATGCCATTGATAATGAGGCTTGGTATCATTATGTTGTTGGATCAATTGTTACCTTAGTTGCGATTATGATCGCATTTGTTGTTGCATTTAAATGTTTTAAATAGTTGTATGTTAGTTTCAATGTATGTTTTAATCAGATGCTCTAGAGAGCTGTATGTTGTTCTATGAGAACTATGTATGAACTTTATGTATTTATTTTTTCAGTAATAACATTTGATCACTACTATACTTTGGTTTTAATGTGATGATGAACTTGTATTAATTTGGTCACTTCTCTATTCATGATGTTCTGTAATGGTTTTTGATACACTTAATTATATAATGCACGCAGATGAACCAGCAATGGATGTACGGTGACCGACGCACCTTCGAGTACATTGAGGGCCTGCATAATTTTCTTGAAGTGGCTGAGGCAAACAAGCAGAATGGTTTTATGTATTGTCCATGCCCTATCCGTGGGAATACGAAGGATTACACTGACTCGAAAACCCTTCACATCCACCTGCTTGAGAAGGGTTTCATGACACACTATAATGTTTGGACCAAGCACGGAGAAAGAGGGGTTATGATGGAAGACAATGAAGAAGAAGAGGATGATGACAACTATCCCCCTGAATACGGTGATAATGCAATGGGGGAAGCTGAAGATTAAGAGGAACCACACGATGTGCCCGATGATGATCTTCGCCGGGTCATTGTTTATGCAAAGAGACAATGCCAAAGTGAAAGGGAGAAGTTGAAGTTCGATCTCATGTTAGAGGATCACAAAAAAGGGTTGTACCCAAATTACGAAGATGACAACACAAAGCTCGGTACCACACTGGAATTGCTGCAATGGAAGGCAGACAATGGTGTATTTGACAACGGATTTCGGAAGCTACTGAAAATAATGAAGAAGAAGCTTCCAAAGGATAACGAATTGCCCGACAGTACGTACGAAGCAAAGAAGGTTCTATGCCCTCTAGGATTGGAGGTGCAGAAGATACATGCATGCCCTAATGACTGCATCCTGTACCGCGGTGAGTACGAGGATTTGAACGCATGCCCGGTATGCGGTGCATTGTGGTATAAGATCAGACGAGATGACCCTGGTGATGTTGAGGGCGAGCGCCCCAGGAAGAGGGTTCCTGCCAAGGTGATGTGGTATGCTCCTATAATACCACGGTTGAAATGTCTGTTCAGAAACAGAGAGCATGCCAAGTTGATGCGATGGCACAAACAAGACCGTAAGAAAGACGGGAAGTTGAGAGCACCCGCTGACGGGTGGCAGTGGAGAAAAATCGAGAGAAGGTGGGGGGACTTTGCAGGTGACGCAAGGAACGTATGGTTTGGTTTAAGCGCAGATGGCATTAATCCTTTTGGGGAGCAGAGCAGCAATCATAGCACCTGGCCCGTGACTCTATGTATCTATAACCTTCCTCCTTGGTTGTGCATGAAGCGGAAGTTCATTATGATGCCAGTGCTCATCCAAGGCTCTAAGCAACCCAGCAACGACATTGATGTGTACCTAAGGCCATTAGTTGAAGAACTTTTACAGCTGTGGAATGGAAAAGGTGTACGTGTGTGGGATGAGCACAATCAGGAAGAATTTGACCTACATGCATTGCTGTTTGTAACCATCAATGATTGGTCTACTCTCAGTAACCTTTCAAGACAGACAAACAAGGGATACCACGCATGCACGCACTATTTAGATGACACCGAAAGTATATATTTGGACAAATGCAGGAAGAATGTGTACCAGGGACATCGTTGATTTCTTCCGACCAACCATCAATGTCAAAAGAAAGGCAAGCATTTCAAAGGTGAGGCAGATCACTGGAAGAAGCCCGCCCTCCGTACTAGTGATCACATACTTGATATGGTCAATGATTTACTAGTAATCTTTGGAAAGGGTCCTGGCGGACTATCTGTTCTGAATGACGCTGAGGGACGCGCACCCATGTGGAAGAAGAAATCTATATTTTGGGACCTACCCTATTGGAAAGACCTAGAGGTCCGCTCTGCAATCGACGTGATGCACGTGACGAAGAATCTTTGCATGAACCTGCTAGGCTTCTTGGGCGTGTATGGCAAGACAAAAGATACACCGGAGGCACGGGAGGACCAGCAACGTGTGCACAAAAAAGACGGCATGCATCCAAAGCAGGATGAAGGTCCTGCCAGCTACGCTCGTTCCAAAGAAGATAAGAAAATCTTCTTTGAATGCCTGCTCAGTATGAAGGTCCCATCTGGCTTCTCGTCCAATATAAAGGGAACAATAAATATGGCAGAGAAAAAGTTCCAGAACCTAAAGTCTCATGACTGCCACGTGATTGACGCAACTGCTTTCGGTTGCATTAAGGGGGCTTCTACCGGAAAACGTTCGATTAGCCATTGTGAAGCTATGTGCATTCCTCAATGCAATCTCTCAGAAGGTAATCGATCTAGAAA
Source organism: Thinopyrum elongatum (assembly GCA_011799875.1). Taxonomy (NCBI): domain Eukaryota; kingdom Viridiplantae; phylum Streptophyta; class Magnoliopsida; order Poales; family Poaceae; genus Thinopyrum; species Thinopyrum elongatum. The sequence goes on along the minus strand of CM022300.1, from coordinate 469,845,884 downwards.
TCCTACCGAGGTTAAAGAATGATTTGGTGCAATGTCTTGTCAGTTTCGAGCTGGTGTTCCCACCATCCTTCTTCAGTATCATGACGCACGTCCTAGTTCATCTAGTCGACGAGATTGCCATTCTGGGCCCTGTATTTCTACACAATATGTTCCCCTTTGAGAGGTTCATGGGAGTCTTAAAGAAATATGTTCGTAACCGTGCTAGGCCAAAAGGAAGCATCTCCACGGGCCATCAAACAGAGGAGGTCATTGGGTTTTGTGTTGACTTCATTCCGGACCCTAAGCCGATTGGTCTCCCTCAATCGCGGTATGAGGGGAGACTGACTGGAAAAGGCACGCTAGGAGCAGACTCAATAATATGTAGGGACGGGCATTCTTGGGCTCAAGCACACTACACAGTTCTACAGAATTCTACCTTGGTGACCCCGTATGTCAATGAACACAAGAATATTCTGCGCTCCAAACACCCGGAGCAGTGTGACGACTGGATTACATGTGAACACATCAGGACTTTCGGCAGTTGGTTGCAAACACATCTCATGGGTAACACCACTGTTGCAGATGAGTTGTACTCGTTGGCCAGGACACCATCTTCGACTGTATTGACTTACAAAGGGTACGAGATAAATGGGAATACATTTTACATGATCGCCCATGATCAAAAGAGCACCAACCAAAACAGTGGTGTCCGCTTTGATGCAACAACCAAGAGGAGAAAGGACACATATTATGGTTACATAGTGGACATATGGGAACTTGACTATGGACATGATTTTAAGGTCCCTTTGTTTCGGTGCAAATGGGTCAATCTGTTAGGAGGCGGGGTACAGGTAGACCCACAGTACGGAATGACAACAGTGGATCTGAACAATCTTGGGTACACAGACGAACCATTCGTCCTAGCCAATGATGTGGCGCAGGTTTTCTATGTGAAGGACATGTCTACCAAACCGAGAAAAAGAAAAGATAAGGAAGCGAATACATCATACGATGAGCCAAAGCACCACATAGTTCTTTCAGGGAAAAGAGACATCGAGGGAGTGGAGGGCAAGACAAACATGTCTGAAGATTATGAAAAGTTTCATGAAATTCCTCCCTTCAAAGTGAAGGCTGACCCAAGCACCCTGTTAAACGATGAAGATTATCCATGGTTACGGCGCAATAAGCAAGGGACACACGTGAAGAAAAAGTGAAGGAGGATACGATGATGGCTCTGATTACGCGAAAAAAATGAAATGCCTTTTCTAACAGATGAGTTTTCGTCCGAAACCCTGATACTTCGAAAGAGATTGTCCATTGTGTACACGAAGTGCATCCAACTTTTGCCGTAACCCTCTCAACTTTTTAGCACATGCTATGTGGGTGAAATGATGATACCATGCCAACTTTCAACCTTTTCAGAGTTCATTTGTAGTGCTTTTCAATTTCAGGGTCATTTAGCTAAAAAAACAGTAAATGCATGAAAAATACCAAATGAAGTCAGAAAGGGTTGAAAATTGATGATGTGGCTTTGAATGGTGCATGTTGAACGCACAAAAAGTCTGGAGTTGAAATAAGTTCAAAAAAATGAAATCCCTTTGTAACAGATGAGTTTTCGTCCGAAACCCTGATACTTCGAACGAGATTGTCCATTTTGTACACGAAGTGCATCCAGTTTTTGCCGTAACCCTCTCAACTATTTAGCACATGCTATGTAACCCGCCTTCAATTCTCTCGAACAATACGGACTTGCTCTCGGCGGTTGAATATATCCGACCACGAGCGGTCGTTCCCCAGTTTTTGACCATTCAGAGGGGTTCGACTTACGTCCTCATAGACTTCGAAAGGACCATTTCAAGCTGGCTTGATAGCGGTTGTTATATGAGACGTCCGCATAAGGAAGAGATTCTCCCCTTCTTACCGAAAGACATAAACGCAAGCTCGCAGCATGTCTTAAAGCGTGGATTTACTCGTTCTACATTGGCCTTGGGACTGGGGGTGATATGCTAACTCCGGTGATATGAGTTCCCCATAGCTTCTTGGAAACTTTCCCGGAACTTTGAGGTGAAAGTTCGCCACGGTCCGAATTATCTCCTTCAGAATACCGTGGAAGTGTACAATTCTGGAGATATATAATTCTGCTAACTGAATACAGGTGATCGTCTCCTTGACAGGCCAAAGTGTGCAACCTAGAAAAGTTGGTCGACGACGACAAGAATGCTTGCGTGACCTCTGTGACTTGGGAGGCCATGTAATGAAATTCATTTGTACTTTATCCCTTTCCATAGAGGAATAGGAAGGGGTTTGCAGAATTCCAGCAGGCTTCTGATGTTCTGCTTTAAACGCGACGGCAAACATCACATTCAGCGACATATCTAGCAATATCCGGCTTCATTTTGGACACCAGTACCTTTGTTCGGAGATCACATACATCTTGTGCTACCGGATGAATGACAGTGGTGTGTCATGTGCCGCCTTCATGACCTTATCAGTCATAGCTCGAAGCGAGGTACACAATGCGGTTTTGAACATACCAGGTTACCATCTTCAGATAGCAGAAATCCCTGTACTTTTCCAGGTGAAGATCTTCTCTCACATCATAGTCATAATCTTTAGCTTGCGCGCTCTTAACAGCTTTCTCAAGATCTGGTTGTATCACAAGGTTATTAAGAGAACCCTTTGGACAATACGCGATTCAGCTTGCGCAGTTCTTCAAAAAACGAGTTTTGAGCTCGCTAACCATGAGGTTGTCCGCATAGGACTTGCGGCTCAAGGCATCAGCCATTACGTTAGCCTTTACGCTCTTGCATTAGGACACGCCTAATCCTTCACGGGTGCATCACAATAAATCACAAAGTCTTTGGAAATCTGGAGGAGAAGTACTGGGGAAGATGTTAGCTTGTCTTTGAGGGCTGAAAACTTTCCTGACATTTTCTGTCCACTCAAACTTAATTCCCTGTGAAGCAGATCAGTCAAAGGCTTAGCATTTTTTTTGAAAAATTCTCGACAAATCGTGGCATAGCTTGCGAGGCCGAGAAAACTTCTTACTTGCTTGACTTCTTCGGAGGTCCATCCAGAATAGCCTGAACCCGCTCCGGTTAACAGTAATTCCATCCTTGGAAATCACAGTACCGAAGGAGTTTACTTCAGAAAGCAGAATTCGCGCTTTGGATACTTGGCATAGAGCTGGTGTTCTCGGATCCTTTCCAGAACCAGACGAAGGTGTTTCAGCATGTTCTTCCTTATTCTTTGAATACCAAATATCATCTAGATATACCACGACGAACTTGTCGAGGTAATCCATGAAGATGTAATTCATCAGTCAGGAGAATGTGGCTGGAGCATTTGTTAACCCAATGACATTACAGTACTCATAAGAGCCATAGCGAGTAACAAATGCAGTCTTGGGAATATCCCTCTCACCAACACGGATCTGTGATAACCCAACCTTAAGTCAAGTTTCGAGAACACAGAGACCCACAAGCTGATCAATACTCATTGACCCGGGGCAGTGGGTATTTGTTTTGGATTGTGGCTTGTTTAATGGGCCGATAATCCTGACCCATCGGTTAGTTCCATCCTTCTTCTAACGAAGAGTGAAGGTGATCCCACAGAGGACCTTGGATGGATAAACCCTTCTTAAGTGACTTGTCGATTTCTTCTTTAAGCTCGAGAAGGTGGTGTGGAGGCATCTATAAGGACCTCTTCGCAATAGGGGTATTGCCAGGCTTCAAGTCGTGACAACTCGACAGCTCTAGCAGGGGATCCTGGAAGTTCTCTGGAAAGACATCTTGAAAATCCAAAACAACTGGATGTTCTCGATGCTTCAGAGGTGAGTGTTCAAAGCATTCAAGCATAAATATGAGCTTTGGCGTTCTGAACGTTCAGCTGGAGATCTGACGTTTGGCTAAGGGTGTGTGATTCGGACTGTTTGCAAGGTGCCCTCAATCAAGCTTATGAGGCTTCAACCAGTCCATACCCAGAATATGTCCTATGTTGGAGGTCTTGAGAGCAATGAAGAAACGGGGAACACCAATCCTCCAATCACAATGTGGGTTACCGTGGCTTACCATGCAGTTTCCAATTAGCCCCGGGTGACTGGATTACTAACGGTGGACATCTCCTCGAAGGTAATATCATGACTTCGCGCAAAACTTTCGGACATGAAGGATGCGATGCTCCAAATCAAAGATACAGAAGCTGAAATTGAATTCACAGTAGGGTCCATCCAATTTTGTGTCCTGTCGAGCTTCTTCAATTTTGACCATGGTCTTGACATGGACAAGTTAACTAGCATGTAGTCTGGCATTAACGTTTCCTAGAAATTGGTCCGATGCCCTCCTACACCAACAGAGGACGTAGCTGCCATCCTGAGCTGACCCTGATGACAATTTTTCAAGCGCCGAGCCCTGGCTATCCACACTTGCGCTCATATACCATCATGATATCGGAGAGGAGCTACATCACCTGGACATCCCCTAGAATCGTTAGCTGTCATTTTGGCCGCGGAGGCAGCACGAGTGTAACATAAGACGGCCTGGGCGTTGGAGTATCGAGTTGATGACACTATGTAGGATCCACTCGACATTTGTGAGCAGGTTGACCCCAAGACAAACCAACATCACGAGGCGCTTGAGCGACTCCTGGTACTAGTCAGAGCAGTTTCAACCGGAAAGATGGCTAACAAGCATTGCGAAGTCTGTTGCAATCACGGACACAGTGCGAGGTTTATCAGGACACAGTCCTTCACGGAATTTCTCCTGCTTGCGAGCGTCAGTGCGAAAGTCACCGCAGCATACGGGATAATTCAAGGAATTTCCTCTGGTATTCATCCACAGTCATTTTTCCCTGAAGAGTTTGGGAACTCCTGCTTCTTCTGGTCCATCGAGACTGGAGGATGTATCGGCTAGGAAAGGCTGACTGAAATTCTTGCCAAGTTGGCAACAGTTCCAGCAGGCAACATATCCTTGTGGCTTTCCCACATGAGCAGCTGAACCCTCAGGTGATACGTCGCATAGGTGACGTAACTGCCAGGGTTACACTATCCGACTTCATCGAAAGGCAATTCACGGAGCCAATCATCAGCTCCATTGATCAGGCGAGCTGTGAAAAGTGGACGATTGGGCGCATGAATTCTGGCAGAGTTATGTGGGCAGACTGTTTGCTGGCATTCTGATTTGGAACTGAGTCCAATATCCCGGTTCATAACCTGACAGTTCAGTTCAAACTACTACATCATGGCACAATATGGGTGGAGGTGGAGTTCGGCACCATCCTACCAAAAATATAGTGGCAGTTTAGAATAACAATGCATGTGAATGAAGTTATTCATGATGTAACACGGGAAATGAACAAGATGCCATAGATATATGATAGTAGTCGTTAAGACATTCCTTCCATGCACAGAGTTAGATCAACACGGATAGTACCTCTCGGAACGCTCGCAGCTAACAAACTAGGCGGCGCGCAGGCACCGCGGTAAGGAGTACACAACGAGACATGCAAAGGCTACTCATGTCGGAGAACACTGTTGGGGCGAGGACTGCAATGGACACCGTCAGGGTGCCCTCGATAAAAGGATCCTGCAAGCAGAACCTGGCCCACAATCTTGAAGCAGGGGGATATTTCAGAACTCCGGGTGTGATGTGATCCGAGAACCTATGTTGGAGTTAGTAAAATTTTAACCGAAAGAAACAGTCAAAGTCCCAGAGCAACGGTCGAGGAGTAAAAGATCCTAATACCACCCATTTTGGCGAGTGGGCCCGTAAGCCACCAGCACATGTAGTAAATAGTTTTGGACGACTAGACTCAACTTCGGCCAAGGAGTCGGAAAGGGTGATTCCTACATTAGTCGGCTCTGATCCAACCCTGACCCCCCGGCTCAATCTTGCACTACCCCATACACGCAAATACACATGATCAAGCCGAAGGACTCACTTGAAATATCACACACGACTCTAAAACATAAATAAAGTTACAAGCTTTTTTCCAAGCCAGGGGCCTCGATGGATCGAATCTAAGCTCGCATACAAGCGTCAGCGGAAGCATCAGATATCTGATTATAGATATATACAGAAACAGAGATAAGCCTTTAAGAAGGCGGGCAAAAACAAAGCTAGATCGAAAGGCCAGGCCTCCTGCCTGGGAACCTCGATCCTACTCCTGGTCGTCGGCCAGCTCATAGAAGTAACCACCTCAGGTGTTGTATTATTATCGCCGTGTGGGGCAGCTGTCTCAGGGGGGTGGGGCTCCGCTATCTAGTGCTCTCAAAGGATTGGGGGAAAGAGCAAAGCAACCGTGCGTACTCATCCGAAGTACTCAGCAAGCAAGGATCTACACTACGCATGCATCATATCAAAGAGGCTGTAATATGTGACTGGGCTGCAGAAATGCCAGAATAAAGAAGGCCAGTCCTTCGAAGACTAGCATCTTCAGCGGTCTTGCAGCAGTAGAAGAGTGTAGATTAGTACCAGTATAAAGTAGTATATCGTATCCATAATTCTCAACCTCACCCAGAGATCCTTTCTCGACCCCTGCGAGAAGCATCCCACAGCCAACATCCAAGTATCAACCTCGCCAGAGATCCTTTCTCGACTCCCGCGAGCAAGTAATCCAAGCCATACTCATCACAAGTTCCAGTTTAGTTGTATCGATCAGGTACAACTCCGCATCCTTACCGAGGGTCCGGCTATGCATAGATTAGTTCTTCCCTGCGGGTGCACCAACTTACCCACCCGCTCGTTACCTCCCCGGCACACCCTTTTCTGGGTCATCCCACCTCGGCCAAACGACACACCGCAGCCCTACCTAGACTTAGCAAGAGCGGTCCACCGCCGGTCTACATCCTAGCGCTCAGGGGTCGTGGGCCATCGCCTTGGCACTCCGGGTCGTTGCGAGCACGGTGAAGCCAGGCAACCACACTAACGGATGCGCCGTTCGTCCGTTGCCACCATCTGAACTGGACGTCTGACAAGCCTTCGGCTGATGCATACGATGCAGAGTGCCCATAACTATTCCCCGCGTGAGGGTTAGTGCTATAGGGCCAGAGCGCCACTCGAATCAAATATCCAAATCGTTAGTACCTTGGGGGTGCGGTAACGAGCAGAACTCATGATCGTGTGGCCCCGTCGCCCCGTCTCGAGAACTTGCCGGCAGGCCAAATGCCAGGCCACCCTCTATCATCACTCTGCACCGTCCAGGCCAACCCGTCTCACAAAGACTGTCAGGAACTCAGGTCCACCTCTACTGGGCGGTACCGCCTTCCCTCCAGTCTGCAGTAAAGTACTCCCTCGGGTTCCCCACTCGGGGCCAACCGTTTTCTAACAAGGTTTCAGGGCTAAAGTTCACAGTAACCGTCTGTCCATAACATTAGGGGAATCCGAGGTATCACACCCTCGACGGATGCCCCCTCGATGTAACCGTCAAGCTGACTTAGGAGAATCACCCTCATTTCACACTTGAAGTGTTGCGCGATAGGGTCGTATCGGCAGTGAGAAGGAGGAATCACCCCGATGACCATGACCAATTATCTACCCTACAAGTTAACATCAGAGTGCTGACGAGGTATCACCCCACACCCGCGATGTAACGCTGCATGTCGACAACTAATTGGGGTGTTGTGCGTGTCGGGGTCTGGCTGTCGAATCTCGTTTATCGAGTCATCGAATAATCCAGGTGGGCAACTGGGGACAATGGGGTCTCTGGTAGGTCTCACCCAGCCTTAACTAAACGTTTAGGATAAGCAGTACGGTTTCAATAGCCGGTGTACAATAAACAGCTATGCATCAAATAGGTACAGCAGTACACGTCAATTCTAATGCAGCATAAAGAGAGAAAGATACGGCGATATAGGCATGCTCAAAGGGGGTGGCTTGCCTGGTTGCCGGCGGCAAAGGCAAGGTCGTCAACGTGTCCTCGGGCTCCTGAGCTGCGCCGTCTCGAGAACTGCATCGGTAGCGGGGTCTACCAAGAGGAAGAGGGGAAGGAAAACAGATAATAACCGACAAACATATTCAACACAGAGCATGACTATGCTAACGTCATGCAGGTGCCTAAAGACATATCTAAATCATATGTTATTTTAGGATTAAAGTTGGATTATTAACCTGTGTATATATGCACTATTCATCTACCAGAAATAGACTAAAGTTACGGGTTCACCTCCGTAGAGGGTCCCGACACGAAAACAGATAGCACGGTTGGAGTCCGTCTCATCGTTCTGAGCAACTTTCATTAGACAGTTTTTCGATCCGAGCTAACGGTTTATTTTCTACAGTTTCTAAGATTTTTTAACATTTTCTGAATTTATTTTATATTTAAATCCGAATATCCAGAATAGTATGAGGACATCACATGACGCAGAAGTGACATCAGCAGTCACTCTGGTTGACTAGAGTCAAATCTGAATTGGGTCCCACTGGTCATTGTCACAGCAGATAATTAGGATTTATTTTACTAGTTACTGATTAATTAGAGGGTGGGACCTACTGGTCATGGATATATTAATTAATTAAATTAAAATTAACGAATTATTAGCATTTTAGTTATTTATAAAAATCATTTAAACCTGGCGGGGACCCACATGTCGGTGGCCCACGTGTCCCAGTCAGCAGTTGACTGGGTCCCCCAGTCAACTGGGGCAGTGGAACCCGCGGTCAGTGCACGTGGTGGGGGCCAGCCGCACGTCGGCGCCGGCACGGAGAGTGCCCGGCGAGTCCGACGCGACGCGTAACTCCGGCACTCGGATTTCGCCTACGGTGCATTATCTTGCGCGCGGTCGGGCTCCTTTCGATCGGCCACTCGATGCCGCGCCCAATGGTGGTCCGGCCGGAGCTGGGAGCCGGATATGAGCGCTACGACGCGTCGTCGGACGGCGGTGTTCGGGTGCCGGGTGAAATCGGCGGGCAGTGCGCGAGCGAGCTAACTAAGTGGTAAGGGCGATTCTACACGCGCGCGAAATCACGGACTTGCGCGCATGACCAAATGGTCCACCGGACGGCTGCCGGCAGCAACGAGGTGGGCGGCGCAGTTCAGCTACGACGGGGAGCGAGCTAGGAGGGGAACACGCTAAGAGGAGAGGGAAAAACACGAGGCTCACCTAGGGACGCACGGGGGCTCGTTGGAAGATTAGGAGCAGCAGGACCGGGTGGATCGACAAAGCGAGGCGGCGATGGTCCTGAGGTCGACGGTGATGGCGATCCCGCCAATGTGGTGCTCCCCGGCTCGCGCTGGTCGAGAGGACGTAGTCGACGACGGCGTTCGATCCGGCACGGAGACGGGGCCGGCGAGGGTCAGGCCACGGCTACGGCGAGCATGGCGGCGACGGTGTTTGGGTGCTTGCGGGGGAGGAAGAAGGCGAGCGAGGGAGAGGAATCTGAGGGGCTAGGGTTTTGGGAGAGCGGCGGGGGTGGCACTTAACCACCCACGGCGAGCTAGAGCCGCTGCCGAGCGCGGGATGGGGCCCCGGGCGCGCGCGCGCGCGTTGCGTCTGGAGACGACACGAGGGTGGAGATGAGCAGATGTAGGTGGAGCCGCCAGACGGGCTGGGCCTCCCCTGGTTTGACTTAGGCCCAGCTCATGGCCTTTCTTTTTATACTTTTCTTTTCTGTTTTCTTTTACCAGAGAGCAAAAATAATTGAGCCACCCATTCATTTTGCAAAATTGTGGGAATTGGCCCAACAATTATGTTGCAATTTATGGCGTGACAGAAAAAGTTTGGGCTCATTGACTTTATGTTGAATTTTATACAGATAGAAAGCATTTAAAAAAATGCCCTTTTGCACTGTTTTAAATCGCTATGGCCCACCTTAGCTTGATGGTGATGTGTTTCTGTTGTTCCTTAACAAATATTAGTTAGGGAATTTTTGCTAAGTGGTGAACATTTTTTCTCCAGCACTTTTGTGCAACTTCAATTTCACTTCGAAATTTGAATTTGATTTTAAGTGGAAATTCAAATGATATTTGAATCAAGGGTGATCCAAGCACTGTTTAGCAAAAGATTGTCTTAATCACTGAGGGTTACTGTAGCTCATTACAGAGGGGGTGTTACAACCCCGCTGCCACGGGAGGGTAGGACAAAAGATGTCATGCAAGTTCTTATTATAAGCACTTATGACTAATATACGACTACATGCCTACATTACTTGATGAATTGGAGCATTGTGTATCGCTCTAGGTATGACTGTTAGATGATGAATGTTACCAGCACAAATATCCATCACTGATCCTATGCCTCGCTTTTCACATATTGATCTTTATTAGTTACTTTGTTGTTTTCGCTGTTGCGATCTCTACAAAGCTGCTACGTGTACTGTTGCTGTTGTTACTACTGCTATCAACTATCATCCTACTGTGCTAGTAAACACTTCTTGCAGATAGTTAGTTCTCCAAGTGTGGTTGAATTGACACTCAACTGCTAATACTTACAAATATTCTTTGTTATTCTTATGTCGAATCAATAAATTTGATGACAATACTACCCCAAACACTAGTAGAAAACAGGCACTAGTCCCGGTTCCAGAGGGCCTTTGTCCCGTTCTGCAACCGGACAAAACGATCGGGCTAATGCCCTAACTTTTATCCCGGTTGGCTTACTAACCGGCACTAAAGCAGCTCCATGTGGTCGCTGTGGGGCGCCCAGCAGGAGGCCTTTAGTCCCGGTTGGTAACACCAACCGGACTAAAGGCAGCCACGCGTCATCAGCTCACAGGCACTGGGGTTTTTGTTTTTTTTTAAAGGGGGGGTTAGGGGTTTTGGAGGTTTAGGGGTTTCAATTGTGTTAGCTAGCTACTACATATAGAGAGAAGTGACCTCTTTCTCCGTGCTTGGTCGAAGGTAGCTACTACATATAGAGAGACCTTGACGCTAGCTAGTAGGCAATGAAGGAACCATTAATTACACAACATCATCATGAACATATATAGAGAGAAGTGACGTCTCTTTTTTCGTGCTTGGTCGAACAACAAGTTTTTCGTATATCTATCCGACGCTATTACATATATACAATATAACATCTCTTACAATCGCTACACTCTACCTAAGATCCATTTCCTATTCCATATGGGTATTCTCCGTCTTTAGGTATGACGTGGTCAAGAAATTCCGCCAATTCCTCTTGAATTGCTCGTATGCGATCATGTGGTAGGATGTCATCCCTCAGCCGCCATCTAATTTAAAGAAGGGTCAATACTATATTGAATGAAACTCAACACAAATGATGGTAATAAAAAAGAATTGTGAATATGTTTACGTACTTCAAATTGTTTGTCAAGAGGCCCCGCTCAAGGGTCGATTTTGCGAATGAACTCGCAAATGTAGTATCCACAAAATCAGTCCCGGGTGCCTGCCACAAGCACTTTAACGAGAAAGAGTTCAATCAAACAGATAATCAAGCATATAATGGTATTGATGAATTAGAATCAATGAGAGATGCACGTCGGAACTAGCTAGTACTTACTTACTCTGGCTGTGTAAATTTCACCTCCTTCTTCGACCGGGACCATTCCGATGAATGTTTTCCAAACCCTGCCCGGCAAGAAAATGATTACTTGATATCAGGAACTGAACGAAAGTTGCCAATCGATATGGTGCGATAATGATTGAACTTACCTCTGGAGCCATTTCACTCATGTCCGCCCACTCCTTTTGATCTTTACACTCTCGAGTCTAAGACAGTTCACTGCCCTGTCAAGCTTTATGGATAGCAAAATAAAATGGAACCTGCGCAC